>JARQOC010000004.1:504172110-504692110 GCA_033576535.1 Allobates femoralis
TTTACAAGGACTGATAACAGAATGTATGACAAAGCACAAAGTAAGGAAGCTACAACCAGAATCAACATTTTCCATGCGTTTGTTTTACACGCAGATTGAAATATAACTTTTGTAAGCCATGCTCAATAAGTGTCATGGATGGCTGGTTGCTGCCTTGGATGGCTGATTGAATATAAATACGTTTTGAAGTTTGCCTAATACTTACAACTCGTCTGAGATCCAAGTTTATGTGTCCAGACATCATGAAGCTGTCTATATTCCTTCTGGGCTAATTCCAGTCTCTGTTGCTTGACCTGGTAAATCTCTTTCTGAGCATCTAAAGCTTCCTGAGCAAGGACTAGATAGTCCTTCAACATACGTTCCTGTTCTCTTCTCCATTGCACTCTAGGATCTTCTATTTGTGTTGCTTCTATAAAAAAAACAAAAATAACAGGTTTTGATCCTATGTAAAAGACTTATTGTAGATCACGGATGCAGACAATTTGAATTTTGTAACTTGAACAAAAAAAGTATTTTACTAAGGACCCCTTCACATCACGATTTTTTGGGATCCGTGGCTATCCGTTGTAAAACAGATAGCCAGAAATCCGATTTGGCCCCCATGTATCCCTATGGGCACAGATGGGTCCTATATGGCCATTTGATTGTGTCCAAATTGTCACGTATCTGATTGTGTCTGATTTTTTGATGTACCCAGAATGGGAGACTGCTCTGATTTTGGGAGCAGCAGACCAAATTGGACACAATAAGATCTGACGCGGTCCGCGGCAAATAACAGAGACTTATGGAGTGCAGATCCAGGGAAAAACAGAATAGTTCCCGTGTAATTTCACTTTAGCATTGTATCTACATACACTGTTAAAGTAAAATTAAAGTAAGCAAAGTGTTAAAAATAAAAAAAAATAAAAAAATGCTCACTTTTCTGCCGAGTGTCCCGCGATGCGAGGCATCAACCTCCGATGGCTGCAGGACCTTAATCAGCTGACCAGGCGTGGCGAGGCAACCCGATGAGCTGATGTGTCACATGACAGCATCAGCTGAGCAGTTTTAACCGATTGGCGGGCGGTTTAAACTGCTTAGCTGATGCGGTCCATGTGACACATCAGCTGATCAGGTTGCCCCGCCCGGTCAGCTGATTAAGATCCTGCAGCCATCAGAGGTGGATGCCTTGTATCACGGGACACTTGGCGGAGAGGTGAGATTTTATTTTTTTTAATATTTAACCATTGCTTTCCCTTTGGCAATGTAAGTAGATACATTGCAAAAGAGAAAGTCAGCCTCGACACCACTATGGCTCCTCCCAGCTCTTTGTGTCCGGATCAGTCAAAATCACGGATCCAGGCACAGAAATGGCATCCGGAGTAACAAACCCGGGCCTGTCCATCCCTGTCCGTGTGGTCCTTCAAAAAACAGGATCCCCACGGACAGGAACAAAACATGATATGTGAAGGGGGCCTAAGCCAGAATTGCATATGAAGTCAGTTAAATCAAATATATTATATACACATATATATATACATATGTACATACAAATGTCGCAGCACTCCGATGGTGATGTTCAATGATTGTTTATTCCAGCCTCAAAAGGTACAAATGGCAACGTTTCAGGCTCCAGCGCCCTTAGTCATACATGACTAAGGGCGCTGGAGCCTGAAACGTTGCCATTTGTTACCTTTTGAGGCTGGAATAAACAACCATTGAACATCACCATCGGAGTGCTGCGACATTTCTATGTATATAACTACACCTAAAGGACTGCGTGGGTTGCTTTACACCCAGGATAACCAGCAAATTGTGCTGCTCCTATTTTTTGCATGAAATATATATATATGTTATATATATAAATAAAATATACACACACACAAAGTAATGTGGAAAACGTTTTGCCCCATCCTGATTTCATGTTCTTTGCATGTGTATCACACTTCAACGTTTAAGCCCATCAGACAAATTTAAATATTAGACTAGGATGATGCAAGTAAACACAATCTGCAGTTTATAAATGAAGGTCTTTATTATATAAAAAAAAATAAATGTAAACCTACATGGCCCTGAGTAAAAAAGTGATTGCAACCCACACCTCTTCTCAATCAAGAAATCGCTTAAATGCCTGACAAAGTGGAGTAGACCAAGAGATCCTTAAAAGCTAGATATGCCGTGATCCAAAGAAAGTCAAGAACGAATGAGAAACACAGTAATTGAGCTCTATCAGTCTGGAAAAGTTATAAAGCCATTTCTAAAGCTTTGGAACTCCAGCAAACCAGAGAGAGAGAGCCAATATCCATACACGAATACATGGAAAAGTGGTGAACCTTCTTAGGAGTGGCCGGCCAACCGAAATTACCCCAATAAGTCACAAAAGACCTCACAACAACTTCAAAAGAACTGCAGGCCTCAATTGTCTTAGATAAGGTTAATGTTCATAATACCACCATAAGAAAGAGACTGGGCAAAAATGGCCTGCATGGCAGAGTTCGTAGACAAAACCACTGCTGAGCAAAAAGAACATAAAAGGCCCATCTCAGTTTTGCCAGAAAACATCTTCATGAGCTTCCAATGGGACAATGCATCGAGCCATGTACTGTAATATCCTGAGTGACAACCTCCGTCCCTCCATCAGGACATTAAAAATGGGTCATGACAGGGTCTTCTGGCACAACAATGTCCCAAAACATACAGCCAAAGCAACGAAGGAGAAGCTCAACAAGAAGCACATAAAATCTCATGAAGTGGCTAGTCAGTTTCCAGACCTTAATCCTTTAGAAACTTTATGGAGGGTGTTGAAGCTCCGAGTTGCCAAGGGACAGTCTAAAAATCTTAATGATTTAGAGATGATCTGAAAAAAAGGAGTGGACCAAACTTTCCCCTGACATGTGCGTAAACCTCATCATCAACTGCAAAAAACGTCTGACTGGTGTGCTTGCCAACAAGAGTTTTGCCACTAAATATTAAATCTTGTTGCCAGGGGATCAAATACTTCTTTCTCTCTGAAAAAATGCAAATAACTTTATATAATGAAGACAATGTGATTTTCTGGATTTTACTTTTGATATTCTATCTCTCACTGTTAAAATTAACCCACCCTTAAAATTATAGACTGTTCATGTCTTTGTCAGTGGGCAAACTTACAAAATCAGCAAGGAATCAAATAATTATTTCCTTCAATGTATATGTGTGTAGATGACAAAATAGTTTGTGACAAAATCTAAAAAGTGGTATGTGCTTGTGGTCAGGATCGATTCTAAGAGAGGTGATTGGGGAAAATATTTGGGGAGTCCAAGTATATTCCAATAAACTAATGAATCAATTATTTGGTAGCATGTCCCTTAAAGGGAACTAGTCAGCTTCAAAATGATGTGGAATGTATGTAGATATTGTATTAGATGATGTGTAGTGATGAGCCAGTAGCAAAATATTTGCACTCTCTATACTTGTAACGAGTACTTTTTAATACTCGCATATTCGTCCGAATAGCGAGTCCAATGTTAGTCAATTAGGGATAGGCTCTGCCCACACACTTCCTGCTATAAAACGAGTTTTTCTGGGACAGGACAAGAGCGTAGTTTTTTTTACAATTTCAATGCCTAAAACACCTTATTGTGCCCCCAGAGAGACCCTACCATTCAATCTGCTCTCTCTGAGGTGCCAGCTCACTTTGTGTACTGAAGGGAGCTGTCAATTTGTGTCAGACTGATAACGATCGACACATCACTCACGAGCACCAGTAATACTCGCCGAGTAACGAGTATCACAAATACTGTACTATTCGTGTGAGTAACGAATAGTAATGATTACATTCGCTCATCACTAGTGGTCTGTATAAGACTCTATATAGGCTTGGGGAAAAAAAGATTCAGTACATCGTATTCTACTTATTATGAACACTGCTTATTATGGGCTTTCAAGGAGGTGGCACACAGAAATAGTCAGTCAGTGAATGGGACCATCCTCTTGACTTTTAAACCCAAATTAAGCAGGAATTTTAATGAGTACAATGAAAGTACTACTAATTATTTCCAACTAACCTAAATTTCTATCTGTCCAGCTACTGCTGCTTTATAATCTGCTGTTGCCAGCTCTGCATGCTCAAAGTGACATTTCCTTTATTAAAACCTTTCTATGTGACTAAACGTGTATTTCATTACTCAGGTTTGCAGAATTTTCACCTAGCCAAGCTGATTACTTATCCATAAATTGAGATAACACTATTTAGATATCTTTGATAAAACAGGTTTCTAAACAAGCAGTTAAACGACACATTCATCTCTGTTGCGTCCTCACTACTATTGGGTTTTGTTTTACCTCGCGAGTCATTTTATGGAGTACACCACCCAGAGTCCAGACACGCCACCTCCACGCACTGAAACAGTCTTGACAGTCGACATGCAATAAATATTTCAAAATGACAACACAAAACGGTGTACTGAAAGCCAATCTGCATATCTTTTCACTTCCCATAAATATTTAGTCAAGTCTGTCATGGTTGAAAGCAGACTCGGGGGTTGGTAATCCTGCCTTAAAATGCCATGGCAACACTTTTGTGAAGTTTTCAATTAGGTTTACACGGGTTTAAAGAGTTTTATAAAAGGGTCAGTGAGCGCTCTTTTCCAGCAATTTCCATTCCATCATGTAGCCGCAGGTCTTTACTTCCTGTTTCCGTTTCAACACTGGGAATACCCAGCAAACCCTCACAAGCGGCAGTATTGACAAGTCTCAGCCAATGAATGTGTATCACCATTCCAGAAATAGCCATTCAGCCAACCAGGTAGTTGAGACCAAAGGCAGGCGAATGACAGCAGAAAAGAAGCTGCAGGGGTCATTGATGGTTTAGTTCAATTGCATTTTTTAATAACAGTTTTAAACTATGTTTTATAGACAAAACTTTTAACCTAACAAAAGAATGTTCTGGTGATGAGTTTCATAGAGAAACTCCAAATTTAGAGTATGGAAGCCTACCGTAGGTAACGAGAGATCCAAGGCACTTTTTAGCTCTGTTACAAATCAGCACAGATATTATTACTTACGAGTGTTATGGTCAATGTAGAAAACACCAACTTGTGCATCATAGGCCTCTTCCCATCCCAGTGGCAATTCATCACCAATGCAGTCAGCAAATGTTAATGGTTTAGTATATCTGGAGAAAAACACAAAAAACACATAACCCCAAAATGTACTCTGTTTAATTTTACAAACATTCCAAGTCTTGTGGCTAACATATTTCTGTTACTTCCAGATTATAGGAATAGCTATATTTTTATGGATAACACTGGAGCTGGCGTTTTTGTTGACGGGAACGTAGTTATATGGATGTAAGATAACCAGTCCCCGTGTGCTGCTAGTAGACCCCTGAGAAACTCCGTGTGGTAATTCGTCTATGGCTGAGTTGTCTCGACCTTTAATTATGCTGAAAAATAGATGTTGGGGTTCAGCACACTCGATAAGTAAAATTGAATCTATACCAGGTTTAAAATTTAGTAACCAATATTCCAAACCACCCTGGACTATGACATAGTCAATTAATCATTGACCGCATTTATAATTAACTACCGTATATACTCGCGTATAAGCCGACCCCCCCTACTTTTGCCCCCAAAAACTGGGAAAACTTATTGACTCGCGTATAAGCCAAGGGTGGACTCCAGCACAGGTATACAACCCCCAGCAGTGAGGTATACAGCAGCCTCCCCAGTGGTAGTATACAGCAGCAGCCCCAGTGGTAGTATACAGCAGCCCCAGAGGTATATGCAGCCCCAGAGGTATATGCAGCCTCAGAGGTATATGCAGCCCCAGAGGTATATGCAGCCCCAGAGGTATATGCAGCCCCATATGCAGCCCCAGAGGTATATGCAGCCCCAGAGGTATATGCAGCTCCAGAGGTATATGCAGCCCCAGAGGTATATGCAGCCCCAGAGGTATATGCAGCCCCAGAGGTATATGCAGCCCCATATGCAGCCCCAGAGGTATATGCAGCCCCAGAGGTATATGCAGCCCCATATGCAGCCCCAGAGGTATATGCAGCCCCAGATGTATATGCAGCCCCATATGCAGCCCCAGGGGTATATGCAGCCCCAGAGGTATATGCAGCCCCATATGCAGCCCTAGAGGTATATGCAGCCCCAGAGGTATATACAGCAGCCCTAGTGGTGTATACAGCAGCCCCAGTGGTAGTATACAGCAGCCCTTAGGTAGTATACAGCAGCCCCAGGGCTGTATACAGCAGCAGACCCAGGGCTGTATACAGCAGCAGCCCCAGGGCTGTATACAGCCGCAGCCCCAGGGATGTATACAGCCGCAGCCCCGGAGGTATACAGGCCCCCCATCAAGCTCCAGGGCCCCCCCCCTTGCACGGCAGCCTGTAAAGTAAAATCATACTTACCAGTGTCCTGTCGCGCCGTCCGCAGCTTGCCGACATGACGATCCCGGGCTTCATTCAGCGTCTTCCGGCTTCCGACTTCCTGTAGTCGCGGGCAATGACATCATTGCCCACGACTAAAGGAATGCGGAAGACGCTGAATGAAGCCCGGGATCGTCATGTCGGCAAGCTGCGGACGGCGCGACAGGACACTGGTAAGTATGATTTTACTTTACAGGCTGCCGTGCAAGGGGGGGGCCCTGGAGCTTGATGGGGGGCCTGTATACCTCCGGGGCTGCTGCTGTATATATACATATATGATGTATATATATGTATATATACTGTATACTCGCGTATAAGCCGAGGGGGGACTTTTCAGCCCAAATTTTGGGCTGAAAAACTCGGCTTATACGCGAGTATATACGGTAATTATTACCGTATAACTTGTTTTAGATATAAAGAGATCAAGCATATGCCAATCTCAAAATGGGAGAACCTTGTAAAGCACAAAGATAGAAAACAATCGGCACCTATATATCAGAAAGGTAGGCAATAATTCAACCCGCTTCTCTCACAAGTCATTATTAATTTAAGAATTTTAGAGTAATTTTAAACTTTACCTTTTGTAGGCATATTAATCAACCCTGTAAAGACTAATACGAAGTCGGCAACTCAAATACGTACATCAGAAGTATGAAAAGAAACCTTTAGAGAATGGTTACTGCCCACACAGTATCCTGAATGGACCCCTGTAAACTCATATTTATCACCTTTTAATCTTGTTTATTAATATATGTTTTATGCAGTACTTTTTGGAACTAAAATAAAAAATTGTTTTCTAAATTTTAAACCTGGTATAGATTCAATTTTACTTATCGAGTGCGCTGAACCCCAAAATCTATTTTTCAGCAAGATTATAGGAATACTGTACAAATTCTATCTAGCTGTGGGCGGTGCTTGCACAAATTGATCTCAAGGTGCGCTTCAGGAAACAAGGAAGAAAAGACACCCAGAGGCAGCGGAGGGGCCGGACAGAGCTGAAGACTCTTCATCGAGTCCAGCTCCACAGGCATGCCTCGAAGAAAACATCAAGCACAGATTAAAGAAAATATACTACATGGATTTCTTCAGCTCAGATATCACTTATCAGTATGACAGTCCCTATAAGATACTGTCTTTACTTAGTATAATGTTGCTGAAAGGTTCTCTAACATTAAGCCAAGCAAAAATACTTTTACACTGTTAGTCGCATGGGGTCCAATGGACCCCAGTTATCATTTAGGAGAAAAATCCCAAAATAAAGAAAAAATTATACTCTATTTAGGAACTTGAGGTTCAACAACTCAGCTAAACGATAATATAAAACTTTTAGTAAGCAATACATTTTAAACATCTACTTATGTACTATGAAAAAGACTAGTCATTACTTGGCACAAGACTCACATATCTTCTTATGGTGCTCATACCACATCAATTTCTAAAAAGTGACCGAAACGGACAGTTACCTACTTTCCATACTGAAGTATAACTAAAACAAACTTTCTCGAAGTTCAATGATCCCCATGCGACTAATTAAAGGTTAAAAAGAGCTGTAAATGCATGAGCACTGTTCCAACTGGAAAAGGGGAAATGGTAACCAAATTCTCCTAAACAGTAGGGATTGCAATAATGAAACACCAGTAATTACACGCTTAACCCGTTACCAACACACTGACAGACCAACAATTTACAAATCTGACCAGTGTCACTTTACAAGGTAATAACCCTGGAAACCCACAATGGATCCCAGTGATTCGGAGACTGTTTTTTCATGGCACATTGTACTTTAAGGTAGTGGTAAGTTTATGTAGAGGTTTTTTAAGTTTATTTGTGAAAATATAGGAATTTTGGCAAAAAGTTTGCAATTTTCAAACTTTAAATTTTTATGTCCTTAAACCAATTACGGTGCACAAGATAGTTAATAAATAACAATTACCACATGCCTACTTTATGTCAGGACCATTTTTGAAACATAATTTTTTCCTGTTAGGTCGTTAGAAGGGTTTCAGCAATTTCTCATTTTTCCAACAAAATTAAACAAAATCAATTTTTTAGGGACCACATCACATTTAAAGTGACTTTGCAGGCCTATAAGACAGAGAATACCCAAAAGTGACGCCATTTTAAAAACAACACACCTCTAACTATTGAAAACTACATTCAAAAAGTTTATTAATACTTCATAAGCCTCACTTTTGCACACAAAAGTTTTGATTTAACCCCAATTTTATTTTACCTCACAAGAGTAACAGGAGAAAAGGCACAGGACAATGTGTTTTGCAATTTCTCGCAAGTACGCAGACACCCCATATGTGGTAGGAAACTACTGTTTGGCGCACGGCAGGGCTCTAAAAGGAAGAAGCACCAATTAACTGTTCAAATGTAAAATTGGAATTGCCATGTCTCATTTGCAGATCCCCTTATGTGCCCAAACAGATGAAAACACCACAAATCACCCCATTTTAGAAGTTACCCCCCCCCAAAGGAATTTATTTAGATATGTTGGGAGCACCTTGAACCCCTAGGTAATTCATAGAATGTTATAACGTTGAGCCGTGAGCACAGTAATTTAAAAAAAAAAAAGCATGTTTTTTTTTACGAAAATGTTATTTTAGCCCCAATTTTTAAAATTGTTACAAGGGTAACTGGAGAGATTTGCACAGTATGAATTGTTGTGAAATTTCTCCAGAATACGTTGGTACCCAATATGTGGTGGAAAACTCTTCTTTGGGTACACTGCAAGGTCCAGAAGAAAAGGAGCACGATTTGACTTTTGGAAAGCAAAATTTAATGGAATCGAGAGCAAAAATGCCATGCATCGTTTGGTGAGCCTTGGTGTGCCTAAACAGTGGGAAAATAGCTCTCAATAATGGTGATGCAAAAACTTTTTTTGTTTGTTGTAAAAAAAAATAAAAAACAATAAAGCATTTTTTACAGTGGGTACTGTAAGTATTCAAAGCCCTTTACATTTTTCACTCTGTTTCACTGCAGCTATTTGGTAAATTCAAAAAAGTTCATTTTTTTTCTCACTCTATACCCCATCTTGAATGAAGAAAAAAAAAAAAAAAAAGGTAGAAATTTTTACAAATTCATTAAAAAAGAAAAACTAAAATATCACATGGTCATAATTATTCAGACCCTTTGCTCAGGCACTCATATTTAAGTCACATGCTGTCCATTTCCTTGTGATCCTCTCTGAGATGGTTCTACTCCGTCATTGGAGTCCAGCTGTGTTTAATTAAAGTGATAGGACTTGATTTGGAAAGGTACACACCTGTCTATATAAGACCTCACAGCGAAGGTCAGACCAAATGAGAATCATGAGGTCAAAGGAACCGCCCAAGGAGCTCAGAGACAGAATTGTGGCAAGGCAAAAAAATTTCTACATTTCTGTTTTTTTTCAGTCAAAATGGGGTGCAGAGTGTACATTAATGATAAAAAAATGAACTTTTTTGAATTTACCAACTAGCTGGAATAAAACAAAGAGTGAAAAATTTAAAGGGGTCTAAATACTTTCCGTACCCATTGTAGTGTGTGGTAATAAACAAGCTCACCGTATTTTTTGGACTATAAGACACTTTTTTGTGGGGAAAGTGGGGATGTGGAATACAGTCTAGATATATGGGGATGGGGGCGTGATGGCTATGCTGGGGGGGTCCTGGAGCGGTGTCCGAGGGCTGGAGCAGGCCAGAGCTGCAGCCCGTGGTCACTTGAGCCTGCTCATTAGTCTAAAGTAATATACATTGCATCTCCCTGTTCATCACCGCTCAGCGCTGTAAATATCTTTATAGAAGAATCTCATAAAAACTTAAAAACAAAGGGATAATCATCATATGCATACTCATGGTCACGTGACCGCCATTCCTGGCATTGGCATCGAAGACTTATCACAGGGCACGCTGTGTGCAATGTAAGGATTCACAAGTCTGCGGCTGCATAGAGTGACTTGTAATTTTACCATTCCTATTATTGCCACCATTTGAAGGACCATGTATGCAGCACTCAGTACTATACATGTGATGACTGCATCCATAGTAATGCGATACAACTCAGATGTACTGTACCCATCAGATTATAGAAAGGTATTTTAATACTGAAGTGATATGGTTTTGAGAATGATGTAGATCTAGAGATAACAGTACATCACATCAGACAGTTTCCTTCTATCATCTTCTGGGATAAAGAGAAATTCCAATAATGAATCTTATTCACTTGTTTACATTTTCACTCTCTACGATTCTAGGAAACTAGTGCAACCTGTTGGATTCCTCTGAACTAATAAACCAAGGCCATGTTATTATGTACATTGGCTGCCTAAGCTACAAGCACTTTCCCTATGTCAAGATAAGAGAAGCAATGATTGCCTTGTTAACACAGCACATTAAGCATTGGAAAGCAGCCCGAATTCTGTGCCAGTAAATTGGTCAATTCTATGTGGATATAGCAAAGTATTAAGCTTGGTTTGTTTTCTATATAAAACTACCATACATAATAGTTACACTTTTCCAATATGTTTGCAACTTACCGTAGTTTAAAAATATAACTAACAATATTCTCAGCACAGTATTCTCATGCGCAGTGCGGGTCTTGAAGCTAACGGAGCGAATCGCGTCATACAGCCGCACATTGCAGCCCCGGCCGGAATAGGAGAGCAGGGAGGCGCGCATTTGAATGTGAGTTGAAGATCACGCCTATTGAGGCGTGTTATCATGAAGAGGGACAGCCTGCCAGGGTGACTATGAATACCATAGTCACTCATTATCATCCCTAATGAGGTAGTGTAATAACGTTTATCTTCATTTTCAATATATGCATTTAGGAGCTAAAAGGAGTGTAGGGTAAGTGTTACTATGCTCTAGGGACAGCTTTTAATAGCTTAGGAGGTGTTTCGGGGGTGACAGGATCCCTTTAAGGATCACACAGACAAGCACAGATCTGTTCAAACAGATGCCAACTGATGCCCACGGACCAGTGATTTTCACTGATCCGTCATCAGTCATCAGAAATAGGGCTGGAGAAGCTGTACCTTGCCTCTGAGCATGCCCAGTACAGCAAAACAGATCCAGTTTACGTTTTTTTTTTATGCATCAGTCTCAATAGACCGCATGTTATTTGACGCTGACAGCTACGGATCCATGTCTGTCCGTTTGTGTCCACTTTTTTCAAGGCAGCCTAAAACCGCAACAGTCTTAGATTCTGGGTACATGAAAAAAAACTGACACAAACAGATCAGTGACAAGATTGACACACACGGGAGGCCATATAGAACCAATCCGTGCCCATAGGGATACATGGGAGGCCAAAACTGATCAGTGGCTATCTGTTTTAAAACGGACAGACATGGACCACAAATAATGCAGTGTGAAGGCAGCCTCAAGGCCACGTCACACACACAGATAATTGTGCAGAGATTGTTCGTAGATCTCTGGTTGCAGTGAAATCATGGACACATTGTTACATTTGTACACAGCCACAAAATGGAGCAATGTTTCCATTGGCATCAAGGACACCGCTCTCTCCTGGTTCTCTTCCTATCTTTCTGACCGCTCTTTCAGTGTATCTTTTGCTGGCTCCACTTCTTCCCCTCTTCCCCTCACTATTGGGGTCCCTCAGGGTTCAGTCCTTGGCCCTCTCCTCTTCTCTCTCTACACGGCCCCGATTGGACAGACCATCAGCAGATTTGGCTTTCAGTACCATCTTTATGCTGATGACACACAACTATACACTTCAGCCCCTGACCTTACCCCCGCGGTACTAAAGAACACCAATGACTGTCTAACCGCAGTCTCCAATATCATGTCCGCTCTGTATCTGAAACTCAACCTTTCCAAAACTGAACTTCTTCTGCTCCCACCCTCTGCCAACCTCCCTAAATCTGACATCTCTCTCTCGGTGTGCGGCACCACGATAACACCCAGTCAGCAGGCTCGCTGTCTCGGTGTTTTGATGGACACTGATCTCTCCTTCACCCCATACATACAATCTCTCACCCGCTCCTGTCGCTTGCACCTGAAAAACATCTCCAGAATTCGCCCTTTCCTCACCACGGGAACAACTAAAACCCTCACCGTGGCCCTGATTCATTCCCGCCTTGACTACTGTAATTCTTTATTAGCTGGCCTCCCCCACAGTAAGCTTTCCCCTCTCCAGTCTATCCTCAATGCAGCAGCCAGGATCACCTATCTAGCAAACCGTTACTCAGATGTTTCTGCTCTGTGCCAGTCACTACATTGGCTGCCCGTACACTATAGAATCCAATTCAAATTGCTCGTTGTCACCCACAAAGCTATTCATGGTGCGACACCTCCTTACCTCTCCACCCTCATCTCTGTCTACCACCCCACCCGTCCCCTTCGCTCTGAACATGACCTCAGACTAACATCGGCATTAATCCGAACCTCCCATTCCCGACTTCAAGACTTCTCTCGAGCTGCACCAAAACTCTGGAATGCTCTACCCCAAGAAATTAGGACCATCCACAACTTGCATAGCTTCAGACGCTCCCTAAAAACACACCTCTTCAGGGCGGCCTATCCTTCTCCCTAACAGTAGTCACTTAGACGTAAGATATTCATTGTTATAAGCCCCTGTACTTTGTGTTCCCATCCCGTCTTAGATTGTAAGCTCCTTCGAGCAGGGTCACCTTCATTTTCTGCCTTTCTTATTGTATTTCCTAAGTTGATTCTATGTTTTTGGTATGTAACTACTGTTCTGCATTACGTTTCTGTACCGTATATTTTTCTTATGTACCGTTGTACTGTAAAGCGCTGCGGAATATGTTGGCGCTATACAAATAAAGTTTTATTATTATTATTATTATTATTTCACTGCAACCAGGGATCTGCGAACAATCTCTGCACAGATATCTGTGTGTGTAACTGGGCCTTAACGTAGAACAACATAGAAAGACTGGTATTTATCACATAAAGCTCAAATTAAAGATCAAATTTACCGTATTCAAAACCAATTAATTTTTAAAGTGATAATGGCATCATTTATTCATCTCTCAATCTGAGGAGTCATTCAATATTTAAATATCTTTATTTCTTAAAACATTTTAGTAGTTAGAGGCAGAGACACATCGCTGGTCTAGTTGAACATGGACGCAGAGGTATAGTGGTGCCGATGCCAGGTGTGCAGTGGTGGCTTATAATGAGGGCATTCTGGACTGTGGCTTGGAGTCCAGGGCTTCCCGGGGCTATGGCTACATTACAATCATTAGCAGCCCACTGGGCACGGAGCATTCCTGCAGCTCAGCTGTCTACAGTAGCCAAATAGTAGCTTTGTTGAGGGATACCATCATCAGCTTTCTTGCCCAGTGTTTTTTTCTGACTCAGTTGCACGCAAATGTGATGTCAGTACGCCACCTGAGTCATTTAGACATTACCAGGCCAGAGGAGGAAACAAGTGGTGTTCCTTTATTTTTAAATCTGTGGGGAGTGTGATAGGGGAGTGGAAGGAAGGGTATAGAATAACTCACAGTGACATCATGAATTAGGTGACAGGGAGGATGCCATACAAAAAGTTATAATGAATTGTGGGTTGTGGCAGAATGCTATGCAGGCTGCACTCACACAGGCATATATTCTGTCATTGCAAGAGAATCAGCTTGATTATATTAGTGACACATACGTTTATCAGTTTGCTAGTTTACTGTGATCCAATTCTCTTGCATGCAAGAATCAAGAGCACAGCTGAGAAGATGGAGAAATTAAGCTCTTCATCTTCTCCATTGTCTGCGTCAGCATAAATCAGACTGAACTCGGATGACACCCGAGTGCAGTCTGATGCCTTGTATGCCCCCATAGACATGAAGAGGCCCAACATCTGATAGCATTCAGCCTTGCTCTTTGCTAGTGTCAGCAATCGCTTAATAAATTGCAGGGTAGGGAAGGACACGATCAGGCCCTTATAATGATTGGGGTGTGCGGGAGGATGCTCTGCAGGGATATATTTAAATGAATTCCAAGCTGAAAAAGGATGCTCACTATACGGGGATTTATAAAAAAAATTGGGAAGGACGCTAAATGGACCTATAACGAATTGGGCAGAGTGGATACAGGACAGGGACTTAGCAATAGAGGGGAGAGTGTCAGTGACAGCTGAGTTTATATGTATTGAGTGGCAAAAAATGATAATTACTTATTAGTAATGTGATTTCCCTGAAACCCATGACAGCACCTGAGCATCGGAATAAATAAAAAATAAAAAGGCAACTCCCATGTCCTCCTCCAGTATGGGTTCAGGGAAGTTAATTCTATATATTATCACATTTCTGCACATTTTTTTTAGGTTCTTTTTACACAAGTACGGTAATATTTTTTAAAATCTCCACTGAATATATTTCATATTAATATGCACATGATATTGCTCACATTTAATAATTATTTATGGTATTTTGTTATCTACACATATGGTTATTTCATGTGTAACACATTTTCCCAATTTTTCACACTTATGATGTTCATTTTTTCATACCAGCAATAAACATATATAATAAAAATATATAACATAATATAAATATATACAAGTGCATCTCAATAAATTAGAATATCATCAAAAAGTTAATTTCAGTAATTCAATACATAAAGTAAAATGTAAATATTAGAGAGTCATTATAAACAGAGTGATCTATTTCAAGTGCTTATTTCTGTTAATGTTGATGATTATGGCTCACAGCCAATGAAAATCTAAAATTCTAATATATGAGAAAATTAGAATATTATAAAAGACCAACTGAAAATTTTTTTTAACTCATAAATGTTGGCCAAATGAAAAGTACCGTATATACTCGTGTATAAGCCGACCCGTGTATAAGCCGACCCCCCTACTTTTGCCCCCAAAACCTGGGAAAACCTATTGACTCGTGTATAAGCCGAGGGTGGACCCCAGCACAGGTATACAGCCCCCAGCAGTGTGGTATACAGCAGCCCAGAGGTATATACAGCAGCCCCAGTGGTAGTATACAGCAGCAGCCCAGTGGTATATACAGCAGCAGCCCCAGTGGTATATACAGCAGCAGCCCCAGTAGTTAGTATACAGCAGCAGCCCCAGAGGTATATACAGCAGCCCCAGTAATATATACAGCAGCAGCCCCAGTGGTATATACAGCAGACCCAGTGGTAGTATACAGCAGCCCCAGTGGTATATACAGCCCCAGTGGTAGTATACACGCAGCCCCAGTGGTATATACAACTCCAGTGGTAGTATACACGCAGCCCCAGTGGTAGTATACAGCCCCCCCATCAGTATACAGCAGCCCCAGAGGTATATACAGCCCCAGTGGAAGTATACACGCAGCCCCAGTGGTATATACAGCCCCAGTGGTAGTATACAGCCCCCCATCAGTATACAGCAGCCCCAGAGGTATATACAGCCCCAGTGGTAGTATACACGCAGCCCCAGTGGTATATACAGCCCCAGTGGTAGTATACAGCCCCCCCATCAGTATACAGCAGCCCCAGAGGTATATACAGCCCCAGTGGTAGTATACACGCAGCCCCAGTGGTATATACAGCCCCAGTGGTAGTATACACGCAGCCCCAGTGGTATATACAGCCCCAGTGGTAGTATACAGCCCCCCCATCAGTATACAGCAGCCCCAGAGGTATATACAGCCCCAGTGGTAGTATTCACGCAGCCCCAGTGGTATATACAGCCCCAGTAGTAGTATACAGGCCCCCCGCCTTGTGCACAAACCTGTAAAAGGAAGAGATTAGTATACTTATCACTGTCCTGCCGCCGCTGTCCCGCCGCCACCATCGCGCTCCTCCATCTTCTTTCGGTTTCCTCCTCGGTCGCGCAGACAATGACGTCTTTGCCTGCGCCGACCGGAGGAAGCCGGAAGCAGACGGAAGATGACGGAGGACCGCGATGACGGCGGCGGAACAGCGGCAGCGGGACAGTGATAAGTATACTAATCTCTTCCTTTACACATTTGGGGGAACCAAGTACCGTATTGACCCGTGTATAAGCCGAGGGGGGGGGACTTTTCAGCCCAATTTTTGGGCTGAAAAACTCGGCTTATACGCGAGTATATACGGTATGTACCTTAAATGCACTCAATACTTGGTCGGGGCTCCTTTTCCATGAATTACTGCATCAATGTGTTGTGGCACTGCTGAGGTGTTAAGGCCACGTTACACACACAGATATCTGTGACCAACTACTGAACAGATCTCTGGTTGCAGTGAAATCATGGACACATTTGTACACAGCCACAAAATGGAACAATGTGTCCATGATTTCACTGCAACCAGAGATCTGTTCAGAAGTTGGTCATAGATATCTGTGTGTGTAATGTGGCCTTTATAGAAGCCCAGGTTGCTTTGAAAGCAGCCTACAACTCATCTGCATTGTTAGGTATGTGTCTCTCATCTTCTTCTTGACAATATCCCATAGATTCCCTATGGGGTTTAGGTCAGGCAAGTTTGCTGGCCAACCAAGCTCGGTGATAATGTAGTTATTAAACCTGGTATTGGTTCTTTTGATAGTGTGGACAGGTGAAAAGTCCTGCTGGAAAATTAAATTTCCATCTCCAAAAAGCCAGTCAGCAGAGGGAGGCATGAAGTGCTCTAAAATGTCCTGGTAAACGGCAGTGCTGACTTTGGTATTGATAAAACACAGTGGACCTACCCGAGCAGATGACATGGCTCCCGGGGGCGTGGCTTGACTGCCGATGGAGCAAGTCGCATAAACCAGGAGCTCCCGGACCCTGAGCCACAAAAGCAGATTTTTAAGCTGCCACATCACTTATTTTCAGCACAAACCCTGTGCTCCCCTCCAGAATCCTCTCCTGCACTCATGGGGAAAGTCAAGAATCAACCGGCCCTCTTACCAAGACGGGTCTCGGACTTCTTATCCTCGGGCCCCCAGGCTCCTGCGCTTTCCTCCAACATGGCGCCACAGTCTCCTCGAGCTGCGCGCGCCTCACGCAGGGACCAGCAAACACAGGAGACCTCGGCCTCCTCATTGCCCCCGGAGACTCCAGTCACCCTTGCATTAATGAAGTCCTTACTGGCGGAGCTCCGGTCTTCATTACAAGAAGACATGAGGTCTATGGTCGCAGACCTCCGGGGAGAAGTGACGGACCTGGGAAACCGCACAGACTCCATGGAGTCTAAAATGGCCGAATTAATCCAATCCCACCAATGACCTATGGGACGAGCATGAAGCTCTCCAAACCACAATGAGTGCAGCATGTACCAAACAAGCTGACTTGGAGGACCGCAACAGGCAAAACAATATTCGCCTAAGGGGCATCCCAGAATCTGTCCCACAAGAGGAACTCAGAAGCTTCCTGCAGGACTTCATGAGAGAGGTCCTTCCTGATCTTGAACTTAGAGATCTGAAAGTGGATCGCATCCACAGGGTCCCCAAACCAAAAGGGATCCGTGTGGACCTGCCTAGGGACGTCCTGAGTAGGATCCATTTTTATGAGGCTAAAGAGGAATTCCTGCGGGCCCTACGTGCATCCCCCTCCCTCTCTCTGAAGTTCTCTGACATACAAGTCTTCCCGGATCTATCCTCTGCCACACTGGCTACCCGCAGGGCGTTCAAGCCCTTCACCACAATTCTACGAGAAAAAGACATTCCATACCGCTGGGGTCGTCCCACCCGCTTGATTGTTAGAAAGGACGATACATCATATGTCTGCCTAACCCCCCAGAGAGCGGAACATCTTCTGAAGTCATGGGATATGCTTCCCCCTGCAGATCCACTTACTTCACAAAGACCGGACTCAGGACAGCCTTCCAAGCGTGACTCTAAACCCCGCAGAGTGGATCCGGAATGGAAAATTGTGTGATGGATTCGTTGTTCTCTGGATGATGTGGCTACAAGTCATTTTGGACCTTATAACACTGGCGTGGCTCCTGGGACTTCCGCCTTCCTGGTCCTTTACCTAAACCTCCCAGGTCGTATCTCTACTTCTTAACCCACTTGGCTCTCTTACATTTTCCTTCTTCTTCCTTCCTCGCTTCTCTCCTATACACCTTTACTAATTATCATTCTTTCCTTCCTTTCTCTATCTCCTGAATCTCTCCTCTTCCCCCCCTTTTATCTTCCCTAACAATCGGCTCTTATAGTTCCTTTTCTCTCTCTCTCACTGCACCCTACCTCCCCCCATCTAAACCCCTACTTTCCTTCCCTCTCTTTAAATCTTTAACATAGCTCTCACCCCTCTGTTACTACCTGAGATACAGGGAGGTTTTGCCCCGCTGAGCGAATTATTTTACCTCTCTCGCTCTTTTCCCTTTGTACTAGTCCCTCACCAATTGGTTTGGACTACCCCCCCCCATTTTCTGGACTGCGAGTGCCTGGGAACCGGGTCCTCGGACCTCCTGTCCCTCTGCTTGGGACCCCTCCCTCGGTACTACAGTGTTCAGCCTGTTCACTTCTAAGTTTTGTTCCATGATGTATGTGCGTTCCTCTGTTGCAGCGCATGCATTATGGTTTAATGTGTTTTGTTTTTTTTTTACTTTATTTTTCCCTCCCTTTCTGCCCTCCCTATCTCCCTTCCACATTACTGATGCATGCAGTCATAATGTTACATTGATGTGCTTAATATTTTACCCAATGTTTGAAACTACTCTAGAATTTACCTATGGCTATATCGGTTTTATCATTGAATGTTAATGGTTTAAACTCCCCACAAAAGCGTTCCCTGTTATATAACCAACTACGAAAAGCTCGAGCGGATGTTGTCTTTCTGCAAGAAACTCATTTGTTGGAGGAGGACAATGTACGCATAAAATCTCATCTATTTCCCTATCGATACTTCGCGAACGCGAAGAAAAAGGTAGCGGGAGTTGCTATATTGGTCTCTCAAAGATTGACATTTGAATTAATAACTGCTACCCGGACCCAGAGGGCCGCTTCCTACTAGTCACATGTAAACTGAATGATGTTCTCTTCTCCTTACTTGCCCTCTACGCCCCCAACCACAAACAGACCACTTTCATACGCGCTACCCTTGAATCTCTCACTCCTACTATGACTGGTCATAAACTGATTGCCGGAGACCTGAATGCCCCCCTAATACGTTCACTTGACTGCTCCTCGCCATCAACATACAGGACAGACTTGAGCCCACTGATTGACTCCTTTCATCTTCATGATGTCTGGAGATACCACCACAGTACTGAACGTGACTACTCTTTCTTCTCCCCCCGACATCGCTCATTCAGTCGAATAGACTTTATACTAGTCAGCGACTCTCTACTGCCCCTTTGCCTGAACTCAACGATTGACTTAATCACATGGTCTGACCACACCCCTATCACCCTGACTTTTACGGACTCTACTCCACGTAACCATTTCACCTCTTGGAAGCTTAATGAACGACTCTTAATCTCACAAGACAACTGTGATACTCTATCCTCACAACTGACAGAATTCTTTCAGATTAATGAGGTAGATGACGTCGCCCCGGACACCCTATGGTTCACCCATAAGGCTGCTATGAGAGGATACTTAATCAAGCTTGCAGCACTTAAGAAGAGACAGTATAACGCAACTCTGTCTTCCCTCCTAAACAAATTAAAAGAACTTGAAACATTATACAAAACCACCCCATCCCCAAACATTCTCTCTGACCTCACGAAATCCCGCAATGATCTCAGAGCTCTTCTCCTCACCAAGGTGGAACTCCAATTGAAAAAGACGAAATCTCACTATTACAATATGGGTGACCGCGCAGGAGCACTACTGGCGCGCAGGATTAAAAAGTCTGAGGCACGCACTCGTTTTTCTCAGCTCACTTCACCCCAAGGTGCAGCTATCCGGAACCCAATTCACATTGCTGAACAATTCCGAGAGTTTTACAATGAACTTTATAATCTCCACTCCTCTTCCTCGACCCCACAACCCACTCAGACAATCATCTCTAACTTTCTTGCTAAAGCTGATCTCCCTTCCCTATCCCCATCACAACTAAATACTCTTAATGCTCCTTTCTCTCTACAAGAAATATTAGAGGTCATCCGCACATCCAAAAAGAGATCTGCCCCAGGTCCTGACGGCTTCTCTTTTCAATATTATTCTTCCTTTGCTCCTCTTCTTGCTCCGCGTCTCCTAGCCCTCTTTACTCATTGGCAGCGTGAGGGGAACATCAAACCCGAGGGCCTTCGAGCCTCAATCTCTACAATCCTGAAACCAGGGAAAACTCCCACCGACCCTGCTAACTACCGCCCCATAGCATTGTTGAATTGCGACTTAAAATTATATGCGAAACTGTTGGCGGACCGTCTCAAGGGGGTACTTCCGTCCTTGATCGCCATAGACCAGGTAGGTTTTATACCTGGTAGACAGGCGAGAGATGCGACAAGGCGAGTTATAGACCTCATTGAGGTCTTAGAGAAGAGAGGCACCCCCAGTGTGCTGGTCTCCCTTGACGCTGAAAAAGCTTTTGACCGTGTGCACTGGGGGTTCTTGGCAGCTGTTCTGGACAAATTCGCCTTCTCAGGAAATATAAGATCCTCTATTCTAGCTTTATACTCTTCTCCCTGTGCGTTCGTGAAGGCCGGTGGATTCACGTCCTCGGACTTTTCGATCTCAAACGGAACCAGACAAGGCTGCCCCCTCTCTCCTCTAGTTTTCGCCCTTGTCATGGAGCCGCTAGCAGCTATAATTCGCTCGCATCCTGAGATCACTGGGATTGTGGTAGGACCAATAGACCACAAAATCAGTCTATATGCGGATGATGTTCTCCTCACATGCACCAACCCAAACACCTCTCTTCCCGCTGTACTTTCTGTTCTTTCAGACTTCTCTGCAGCTTCATACTACAAACTGAATCTTGCAAAATCCTCCGCTTTTCCTCTCAACCTCTCCACAGACTCACAACGACATCTTGCCTCTTTTTTCCCATCACTATGGTCCCCGACAGGTTTTAAATATTTAGGAGTCCAAATCACAAACTCAAATCATATTATACGTACGAATTGTGATACCCTAATTTCTTCCCTCCGCAGTGCTTGCCTGGACTACTCGTCATTTCAGCTCTCCTGGGTGGCCCGCATAAACACGGTGAAAATGATGCTCCTCCCCAGGATTCTATACATTCTACGCTGCATCCCCCACCACTTCCCTAAAAAATATTTGCGCACCTTTCAATCAATACTCACCAGATTCATATGGAATAATAAAACCCCTAGAGTAGCGATGAAAATTTTATCTCTCCCCACTAAAAGAGGAGGATTTGGAGTCCCTGATATTGCCACGTATTATGCAGCTATAGGCCTAGATTCAGCAAGATCCTGGTGGGCGCAATCTCCTTCTTCACGTTGGCTCCAGATAGAATCATATTTTGCACCGGCAGGTTCCACACGCATTTTACTGGAAATGAACCTTTTACGCTACTCTTCCCCTACTTTCACTCTTAAGGCTGTCCAGGGCACTCTCTCTATTTGGCGTGCACTCTCCAGAACACACCTTACATTTCTTTTCAGGTACATTACCCTACGGGCGGTGGAGCTCCTCATGGGTGACATATCCTTAATGCATTGGTGTATTCCAGGCTCCCCAGGCCCCCCCTTTCTCTGGAAGCTCCTTGAACAGAACCATCTTGCATCATTTGAAACCCTCCACCGTAAATTCAATCTCCCCACGAATTCCCTCTTCCCATATATTCGTCTACGACATTTTTTAAACACTATTGATATCCCTAGTTCTGACCCTCAGAGTACTTCGCTACCTATCCAAGCCCTGTTTAAACAATCGGGCTGTGTTACTAGAGGAGTCTCTATCATATACAACGCGATACAAATAACATTATCCTCGGAGAAACTACCCTATATGTTTAAATGGGAAGACAGACTTGAATTTTCTGCATCTTTAGAGGAATGGCACCACGCTTCAGCCCATGCGGCCAAATACTCTCGATGCCTCTCTCATCTGGAGCAATCCAAAAAACTGCTATTCAACTGGTACCTGACTCCAGTGCTGCTGGCTAAATTCGGCACAAATGCCCCTCCTCCTTCCTCTCGTTGCTGGAGGGGTTGTGTGGACCCGGGCACTATGGTTCACCTGTGGTGGTCGTGCCCTCACATACACCGCCTATGGCTCCAAGTGGAATCTCTACTCACCGAATTGTTAATGGTTCCTATTAATATGACAGCGCCTCTGGCTCTGTTAGGACTAGACATCGAGAATCTCCCATCAATATTAAGACCCACTCTCACCAATGCCCTGGTAGCCACACGTTTGACAATAGCAGCTCACTGGAAATCAGCAACTCCGCCCACTATAGCAGAGGTTATCTCTCGACTAAATTCACACTGCATGTACGAACTTATGCTAGTACATGACCTTCCATCAAGAACCAAAACACTTCGGTGGTGGGACCCGTGGCTTGTCTCTTCTTACAACACAGTGCAGACCTAAATTAAGTTAAAGTGAGCTGAACCAATTTCAGATATCATATGCCACTGTTGAGTGTATATTATCTGGAAAGGAGTTGTATATCCATATGTAAGTCAGTTAAGGCTACCTTCACATTTGCAGACGTTTGCGCTGCGCACGGTGCTTACGTTCATGTTAAAATACGCATGCGGACTGCGCACCTATATTTTACATGGTGTGCGCATTCATCCGCAAGAAATAAATTATGTCGCGTATGTCCGCGTATCTGTACGCATGCGCATGATGGAGGGCCCAAATGTCCGCCGCGGGACGCAGCATGTAGGAATTTTCGGCGCGTCTGCAAAGAGGCAGCATGCGCATGCGCACGCCAGCGCATGGTGCGTTCATTAGTCCCTATGCGTGCGCAAGCGTGCGCGACGTTTTGCGGATGTTGCTGACGGTGCGCATGCGTATGGCCACCGCCCAGGGGCGTGCCAGTAGGTGGAGTGATGAAAATTAGGGGTAATTTCAGAAACGCATGCGGATAGAAACAGCATGCGCATGATAAAAACGCATGCATACGCAGTGCGTATCATCAGTATGCGCATACGCATGCTGATGAAATCTGCAACGTTTACATGCTTTTATATGCGTTTCCACATGCTGATGCGCATGCGCATCGTACGCGGCGTTAACATCTGCAAATGTGAAGGCACCCTAACTTTGTATATTACTGTTATCCTCCTTATTTCTATTTTATCTCCAGAATGGATACACAGACTATTTCGCTCTGCTGCATTGTATTCTCCCTCCCCTCCCTTCCTCCCCCTTCCTTTTCCTTGTTTAGGTCACCACAGTAAATGTATGACTTTATTATGTATGCAAATTCTTAAACTCTCAATAAAAATTTATTGGTTTAAAAAAAAATGACATGGCTCCCCAAACCATCAGTGATTGTGGAAACTTCACACTAGACCTCAAGCCGCTTGGATTGTGGCCTCCCCACTCTTCCTTCAGACTCTGGGACTTAGATTTTTTTAAATGAAATGCAAAATTTACTTTCATTAGGAAACAATACCTTGGACCACTGAGCAACAGCCCTGTTCTTTTTCCTACTTGGCCCAGGTAAGACACTTCTTGCATTGACTATTGGTCATTAGTGGCTTGACACAAAAAATGCGACAGTTGTAACCCATGTCCTAGATGTGTGTGTGTGTTGGCTCTTGAAGCACTGACTCCAGCAGCAGTCCACTCCTTGAGAATCTCCCCCAAATTTTAGAATGGACTTTTCTGAACAATCTTTTCAAGGTTACAGTTATCCCGGTTTTTGTGCACCTTTTTCTTCCGTACATTTTCCTTCCATGTAACTTTCCATTAATATGATTAGATACAGCCCTCTGAAAAGCCATATTTTTTAGCAATGACCTTTTGGGGCTTACCCTCCCTGTAGAGTGTGTCAATTACATACTTCTGGACATCTGGCAAGTCAGATGTCTTCCCCATGGTTGTGTAGCCTCCGGAACCAGACTAAGGGACCATTTTAAATGCTTAGTAAGCCTTTGCAGTTTTGGGTTAAATTATTCTAATTTTCTGAGATAATGAACTTTGGATTTTCATTGGCTATAAGCCATAATCATCAACATTAACATGAATAAACACTTGAAATAGATCACTCTGTTTGTAATGATTCTATATAATATATGTTTCACTTTTTGTATTTAATTACTGAAATAGAATTTCATCAAAAAGTTAATTTAACTTATTAAGATGCACTTGTAGGTACTGAAGTATTAAATGTAGATGCTTGCAGACTGGTGTTAGCTTTTCAGTACCCAACTGGGCTATTGTATGCACTATTTTCTAAAGTTCGCTTAGCTTCCAAGCAAGGAAAAGAGTGGGTGAGATTGCTAGACCATTCTTACGAGAGCTTGCTACAGAACATACTATCGGGTTCTATGATTCACGGTTGCTCCAACTGTAGGCTCAAAATTCCTACATCCAAAGGACAAGACACCGAATTAAAGGGAACCTGTCATCTGGATCTAGCCCTCTCTCCTATCACTACCTGTCCCTGCACCTTCCTAACAATTTGAGCTAATTTTCCAAACAAATTGTTAGCGGACACCATGTCACGTTTGGAGAGCCCTTGTGTGCCTAAACATTGGAGCTTCCCCACAAGTGACCCCATTTTGGAAACTAGACCCCCCAAGGAACTTATCTAGATGCATAGTGAGCACTTTGAACCCCCAGGTGCTTCACAAATTTATCCATAAAAGTGAAAAAGTACTTTTTTTTTTTCACAAACATTTTCTTTTTTCATTTTAACAGATTAATTTACGAAGCACCTGGGGGTTCAAAGTGCTCAGTATACATCTAGATATGTTCCTTGGGGGGTCTAGCTTCCAAAATGGGGTCACTTGTGGGGGAGCTCCAATATTTAGGCACACAGGGGCTCTCCATATGCGACATGGTGTCCGCTAACAATTTGAATGGAAAATTAGTTCCAATTGTTAGCGGACACCATGTCGCATATGGAGAGATTCTGTGTGCCTAAACATTGCAGCTCTGCCACAAGTGAGATTTTTGCACTGAAGATATAGGGCTCCGCTGTATTTTTGGTCACCAGCACAGGTACAACAGGCAGGTACAGGTTGCCACCCACCCCTAGCTGCTAAGTTTTACCTGGTTGGTAATCAAAATACAGCGAAGTCTTGTTTTTTTTTACTTCTTGAAATAATTTTTTTTAAAAAGGACGTGGGCTTCGCCGTATTTTTAGTTTCCAGCCAGGTACAACTAGCCAGCTACAGGCTACCACCCACCCCCAGCTGCTTAGTCATACCTGGCTGGTAACCAAAATACAGCGGAGCCCTTTTTTTAAATTATTTCTTGAAATAATTTTTTTTTAAAAATGGCGTGGGCTTCACCATATTTTTGGGCCAGCCAGGTGCAACTAGGCAGCTGGGGGCTGGAAACCTCAGCGTAGGGAGGCCCAAGCTTTCTACGCCCCTCCGCTGCGAATTGCTGCCTGCAGCCGCCCCAGAAAATGAATTCATAGAAGCACCATTTTCTGGCGCTGTATCCAGCTCTTCCAACTGCAGTGTAGCTGTGGCAGACTGGGTAATAAGGGGTTAATGCCAGCTTAATCCTGTCAATCAAAATAGAGATGGGGCAGAGGTAGAAGGAAAACAGGTTGGAAGTTGCACTGAACTTTTTAGTCAAGCAAAGAGGTGCGCTGACAGAGTCTATTTAAAACACTATATACCTGGAGATTACAAATACACCTACCAAGAAATATCAATCACTTTAAAGCACCACTCTTGTGTTTGTTTATATTCCACACCTGGAGGGGTATTTTAAATCAAAGTTCCTTGCCCCTAGTGTTATACTCACCCTTCCGCATCTTCATGTGGTTTCACAGTTGCTCTGGTCCATCTTAAACAGTTTGTGACATGCAAGCAGATCCTGTGTTTCATGTAGCTCACCAGAGGTCATAACATAACGAGTCTATAACAGCATCGTACTTGCTCTCATAGACTTGTATTAAGAGCTTGTGACAATGTCTGACTCTTGGCTAGTGAAAAGCTGAGATCACAAGATGGGCATGTGGGACTGGAGCAGTGCCGAAAAAAGGAGGAAAATAACAAAGGGCTAGTATAAGACCAGAAGCAGGGAAGTTCGATATAAAGCACCACTGGAATGGTGCTTTAAATAATAAATGAGAGAACATATAAAATTTGTTAGATACATCGAGGAGCAATAATCATACTAACACAAAATAAGAAACATATAGAATTTGTATTATTCTTCTCTCCTAAAAAGATGCCTAAGCCAGAGCAAGTGTGGATAGTAAATATCTCTAAAGATGTCCTCCATTACAGCTTAAGTAATATTCACATACACGTAGTAGAATGTTTTCTGTGGCTAGACCAAAAAAGAATGAATGCTGAACAAAAATTCAGTGTCTCCGAGCTGCTGTTTTGTAACTTTGCAGATTGGCCAAGCAGTGTGAGACCCAGAGAAATAATGTCTTACTCTCTTTACATCCAACAATGTGATCCATTGATGTGACATGAATACTGCATTCTCATTTTATTGAGGCTTTAAAAACACAAGAATCTAAGTAGAAGCGCCCCTTAAGAGGATTTCAGAGAAATAGTAAAACGTGTGAAGCGCTGATACTTTCACGATGGTCACCATCAGTCACTGAATCATTGTCAAGCCTTGCACAGGCTGGGAAGCCTGCATGAGCTCATCGTAACGGCTCTAAGAAGTCTCCCAGCAACCTCTCTGGCGGGTCCTGACACACTCTCTGTAATCAAATGCCTGCGTCTTAATGAAGCATGAATTGAAGCAAAATTAGATGGCAGCTTCCAGGACAAATTCTGTACAGCGACAAACCTTTTATTTAATGCAACAAGACCTATCCTGCATCAAGGCTTCTAAAGTTTATTAGAAATATATTCACTTACGGCCCTTCTCCTCCCTCTACTGTAAAATTCAAGATTTTAATTAAATAGTTTAACCGACATCACAAACTTTAGTCAGCATCTGTATACAGTGGTCCGCATACAGCTCTATCTCACCCTCCATAATGATCAGAGGCAGGATTTTTTGTATCTGGCCACAAATTACTTTTTGATCTATATATCATTCAGTGTTATAGTAACTTTTACAATTTATGATTTTGCTTATGGGTCATTCCATATCAAGTGATCCAAATATGAATATTTTTTTTTTTACCTGATGTCTTTAGATTTTTTTTCTATATGAAGTACAACTTTAATTACAAAATAAAAGTTGTGAATATTTTTTTTCCATCAGTTAATTTTTTACAGATTTTTAAAATTTAAAAAAAAGTGTGAATTTTGGCCTGGTATGGCTTTACATTTTCTATCATATCTCGGGCTACAAATAAGACAGAGAAACAAAATAAACACTATTCTACTTAGAACTGTACAGGCTTTAACAACATATGTCACAAGAGTATCCTTGTTAATTTTTCCCATGCGAAGGCAAACGCAAAATTTTAAAACGCATTTCCGAAAAAAACGTATAATTTAAAAATTCCCAAAAATGCCCATGTGTCTGCAAAACTCATAGCCACATCTGTACTAAAATTGAAGTTGGGATCGCGATGGGATCATATTTTAAAATATTTAACTATTAATAGCATCAATGGGTCATTCCATTGATTTAATATGATTTTTTTTTTCCTGACGTCTTTAGATTTTTTGTTATTTTTTTCTATATGAAGTACAACTTTAGTTAATTACAAATTTAAAGTTTAGAATTTTTTGCTTCATCAGTTAATTTTTTTTACAGATTTTTAAAGTTTTAAAAAGTGAATTTTGGCCTAATATGACTTTACATTTTCTATCATATAAGATATAATCAGATATTAACTCATATGGAGCTGAACATCTTGACAGGCCGAAAATGCCCTTTGACACAAAAGGAAATAGCCATTGCTAGTAAGCGCTTACGGACAAGATTACATTTCACCCCTTGCAAAGGACAATTGATAATAAGAGGCCAGTTTAAAAACATACTATTAATTGTTTGATTAGTTCATATTTTATAGAACGAGGATTTAACTACTGTACTATTCTTCATAAATGACATGTTTAGTGATATTGGTTCTTTTAATCTTGTTTTTAACATATAATTAGGATGAGACTGTATTTAGAAAGTCACCCTTGAGGATATGATCACCTTTTTTCTTTTGGTTTGTTCAATGCATTCAGGTTGAAAATGCTGAGCATTGTGTTCTGACGATTAAGATGTATTTATCCTGGCACTTATGGGATTTGTTTTTTGTGTTTCTTTATTGTTGCATAGAAATGTTAAATTCAATAAGTTGTAATTTGAAAAGAAAAAAGGAAGAAACTCACACAAACATAACATAACATTTGATTTCTCCAAAACAAAATATTAAGAAACAGTTTTGTGACATATCAAATGAAAGCCCATACCATTCTGAGAAAAATGATGCCTCTCCCACCTCTTTATCTTAATTCTAGCCCGAGATATGATAAAAAAAAATGTAACGCAATACCAGGCCAAAATTCGCGCTTTTTCAAAACTTTAAAGTTTGTAAAAAATTAACTGATGAAGAAGAAAATTCCAAGCTTTAAATTTGTAATTAACTAAACTTGTACTTCTATAGAAAAAAGATCACTTGATATGGAATGACCCATTGACGTTATAATAGTTAAATATTTTAAAATATGATCCCATCGTGATCCCAACTTGAATTTTGGTACAGATGTGGCTAAGAGCACACGGCAGACATATGGGCAGTTTTTGAAATTTTTAAATTATACGTTTTTTTTCAGAAATGTTTTAAAATTTTGAGTTTGTGTTCACATGGGTAAAATATTATAAATATACTCTTGTGACATATGTGGTGAAAGTCTGTACAATTCTGAGCAGAATGGTGTTTACTTAGTTTCTCTATCTTATTTCTACCCTGAGTTATGAGGAGAGATGTAAAGGCAGGCAACACCAAAATTCACATTTTTTCCAAACTTTGAAAATCAATTAAAAATAAAAAACATATTTCTAGAATTTTTTTTATATTCACATTTTGCATTGTCTGACATGCTATTATCAAATAACAAAATCCCAAACTGCAACAATGTATTTCTGCTGCGTGTTTGGTAGAGCTTTGGAGTCGGAGTCGTACCCCATTTTGGTGCAGTCGGAGTCAGTAGAAAATTGACCAACTCCCGACTCCTCAAATATATAATAAATTGGATACAATAGTTAAATCAAGAATGTGCTGAATGTTATTATGAATTATTATGTTCTATCTAAATATCTTGATTATTGTATCATTATAATAATTAAAAGCCTGATTTTACCATGCACTACAATAAATGTATCATTTTAAAAATGAGCCATCTATGAAGGAGTCTGAGTCGGAGTAGTTGAGTCGAAGTCAGGGAAATTGATGAGTTTTTGGATAAATTTACTTTACCAAAACATAAAATGTCCATTTTTAATATTTTGTACAGAATCCTTTGCTGGCAATGACTGCCTGATGTTTGGAAGCCAGGGATTTCACTACTCACTGGGTTTCCTCCTCTATGACACTTTGCCAAGCTTGCAGCGGACTTCGGTTGTTGCTTGTTTGTGGATCTTTCTGCACTAAGTTTGTGAAATTCATGCTTGATGAGGTTTAGGTATGGTAATTGACAACCATTGAAGAATACTCCACTTCTTTGCCTTAAAAATACTGCATTGGTTTCAAGGTATGGGTTGGGACATTGTCCATCTGCACTGTCAAGTGCCATCCAATCAACCTTACTGCCTTTGCTTTAATCTGAGCAGAATGTACAGCTCTGTACACTTCAGAACTCATCTGGCTGCTTCTGTCATTAGTCATATCAACAATCACCAGCCACCCAGTGCCAATAAAAGCCACACACTGCTCCACCATTTTTTTTTTTATTTTTTTTTTTACAGAGGATGTGGTGAGCTTTGGATCATGGGCTGTTCCAAATTTTCTCACTCATTGGAGCACTTTTTTTTTTTTTTTGTATAATTTACCAAAATGTCATACAGTGTTGGCCAAAAGTATTGACACCCCTGCAATTCTGTCAGATAATACTCAGTTTCTTCCTGAAAATGATTGCAATCACAAATTCTTTGGTATTATTATCTTCATTTAATTTGTCTTCAATGAAAAAACACAAAAAGAGAATGAAACAAAAAGCAAAACATTGATCATTTCACACAAAACTCCAAAAATGGGCCAGACAATAGTATTGGCACCCTCAGCCTAATACTTGGTTGCACAACCTTTAGCCAAAATAACTGCGATCAAACGCTTCCGGTAACCATCAATGAGTTTCTTACAATGCTCTACTGGAATTTTAGACCATTCTTCTTTGGCAAACTGCTCCAGGTCCCTGATATTTGAAGGGTGCCTTCTCCAAACTGCCATTTTTAGATCTCTCCACAGGTGTTCTATGGGATTCAGGTCTGGACTCATTGCTGGCCTCCTTAGAAGTCTCCAGTGCTTTCTCTCAAACCATTTTCTAGTGCTTTTTGAAGTGTGATTTGGGACATTGTCCTGCTGGAAGACCCATGACCGCTGAGGGTGACCCAGCTTTCTCACACTGGGCCCTACATTATGCTGCAAAATTTGTTGGTAGTCTTCAGACTTCATAATGCCATGCACACGGTCAAGCAGACCAGTGCCAGAGGCAGCAAAGCAGCCCCAAAACATCAGGGAACTTCCGCCATGTTTGACTGTAGGGACCGTGTTCTTTTTTTTGAATATCTCTTTTTTTCTCCTGTAAACTCTATGTTGATGCCTTTGCCCAAAAAGAGAGAACATTCTTCCAAAACGTTTTAGGCTTTCTCAGGTAAGTTTTGGCAAACTCCAGTCTGGCTTTTTTATGTCTCGGGGTAAGAAGTGGGGTCTTCCTGGGTCTGCTACCATACAGTCCCTTTTCATTCAGACGCCGACGGATAGTACGGGTTGACACTGTTGTACCCTCGGACTGCAGGGCAGCTTGAACTTGTTTGGATGTTAGTCAAGGTTCTTTATCCACCATCCGCACAATCTTGCGTTTAAATCTCTTGTCAATTTTTCTTTTCCGTCCACATATAGGGAGATTAGCCACAGTGCCATGGGCTTTAAACTTCTTGATGACACTGCGCACGGTAGACACAGGAACATTCAGGTCTTTGGAGATGGACTTGTAGCCTTGAGATTGCTCATGCTTCCTCACAATTTGGTTTCTCAAGTCCTCACACAGTCCTTTGGTCTTCTTTCTTTTCTCCATGCTCAATGTGGTACACACAAGGACACAGAACAGAGGTTGAGTCAACTTTAATCCATGTCAACTGGCTGCAAGTGTGAGTAGTTATTGCCAACACCTGTTAGGTGCGACATGTAAGTTACAGGTGCTGTTAATTACACAAATTAGAGAAGCATCACATGATTTTTCTAACAGTGCCAATACTTTTGTCCACCCCCTTTTTATGTTTGGTGTGGAACTATATCCAATTTGGCTTTAGGACAATTCTTTTTATGTTTTTTTCATTGAAGACAAATTAAATGAAGATAATAATACCAAAGAATTTGTGATTGCAATCATTTTCAGGAAGAAACTGAGTATTATCTGACAGAATTGCAGGGGTGTCAATACTTTTGGCCAACACTGTACATCCACAAATTCTTTATCTCTTAAAAACTCTTATTCCTTGGCATCAGAGACCTGGCTCATCCCCTCTGACAAGGCCTCCCCTGCTGCACTATCTTATGGCAGATTCAGTCTTTCCCACACCCCCCGCACCTCCGACAAACACGGCGGAGGTGTAGGCGTACTCCTTTGCCCCCATTCCACTCCCTCCCTCTGCTACTCTCCCCTCTTTCGAGGCCCACTCTGTCCGCATCTTCTCCCCTGTAGCCTTCAGCTGGCCGTCATCTACCGCCCCCTGGATCCATCCCCACTTTCCTTGACCACTTTACCACCTGGCTACTTCATTTCCTCTCTGCTGACATCCCCACCATCATTATGGGCGACTTCAATATCCCCATCGACACCGCCCACCCAACCGCCTCTCAACTTCTCTCCCTAACCTCCTCCTTGGGGCTCTCCCAATGGTCCTCCTCGGCCACACACTGGACCTCATCTTTACCCGTCTTTGCTCCCTCACTAACCTCACAAACTCAACCCTCCCCCTGTCAGGCCATGGAATTTAATGGTGCTATATAAATAAATAATAATAAAATGTCATCTCGCATATGAATTTCTTTTTTCTATCATTTAATGATGGTCTGTTTCTGCCATTAAGAGGTCCTTTGACCACATGTTGTGGGATAACTTCAAGTGTTAACAAATGCAAATGTCACACCTGAAATCAGCTTCAGGCCTTTTACCAGTTTGATAGATTATGGATTAATGAGAATCTAGCCCATGTTGCCTATTAGATAACTTTTGAGATACTTGTCAAATTCAAATTCAAATGAGCTTTATTGGCAGGACTAAGTACATATTAGCATTGCCAAAGCAAATTGTATAAATAGGGGAATGGGGATGCGGAGTTGGGAGGCATGTAGTGGTCCAGGATATATCAGGAGCCCTTTAGGGTGTGTGCCAACATAGTGGTTTAGTGTCGGTTTAGCAGCGAAAACCGCCGGCGGTTTAGCATAGGTTTTATTTAAATTTATGTAAATCCTTAGCAGCTTTAGGACTTACAGGTAACCCTATGTAATTTAGAAAACGCTGTGCACACATAGTGGGTTTATGTGAGCGGATCCGCCAGCGGTTGAGCGGTTTCCTAGCGGTTTAGCAGCATACAGCATGTCAATTCTTCTCAGCGGTTTTTGAGCGTTTCCATGGACAAAATCCTCCATAGAAAACCACCGGAAAAACCGCTGGAAAAACCGACTGTAAAACGCTGTGCACACGCTGAAAAAAACGCTGAGAAACTGCTGAAAAACCGCTGGTGACCTCTGAGCTCAGGAGTCTAGGCTCCTTGAATTTTCCAGCGGTTTACCGACGATTTGAACGTCACTAAACCACTATGTGGGCACACACCGTTAGGGGACGGGGCAAAGAAGTCCATGTCATATCAGGTTCTTAGTTGGGGGACAGGGGTATCTCCAGGGTGGGATATAGAAGTCTATGGCATATCAGGCTCTTAGTTGGGGTATAGGGACATGTCCAGGGTGGGGTACAGAAGTCCATGCCATATTAGTCTCCTCTTAGTATGTGGCAGGCACTGACATATTGCGCTGCTATTCCCGCTGCACTTTCCTCTTCCCCCAGTAGTATTGGCAGTTTCTCTTCCTCTTCCATGGAGGTGAAGTCTGGGAGGAGATCAGACAGTCTCTTGAAGCGAGTGTCCCTCACTGCGGAGTATTTAGGGCACCTCAGCAAGAAGTGGGCCTCATCCTCCATGACCTCCTGGGGGTAATGTTGGCACAGTCTGCTCTCTCAGGGCTTGCAGTTTTGTCAGTGCCACCTGGATTCGATGAGTAGGCTGTGGACGCTAAGTCTGTACCGGCTCAGGATCTGTCGCTCTTTGGAGTTTTTCAGCTTCTCTAGATATGGGGCCAGTTTGTACTCCCTCTGTAGGTTCTGGTATATCATCTGTTTCTGTGATTTGTTTATATTGTTCCTCCAGATACTGAGATACTTGTCCAATCACTTTTAGTCCCCTGAATACGAGGAAGCTATATATTAAAGATCTGTAGTTCATAAACTAGTACTCCTATAAGGATGTGAATATCCGGAAATCAAAGCTGAGTGTCTGCACTTTAAGCTGATATTGATTAGATAACTGTAGCAGCAATAGAAGTTATAGAACTATAGGTATAAAAGTGATGGATGACAGCTTTTCACTAACAGAGGTGCTTTATGAAGTTTCATACCTTGAAATTAGGAAGGTATGCTACAATCACATACAACTGGAGGTGAGACCCCACCAGCAATTCTATGTTGGCCTGCAGGGATTTTGGAATAAAACTACGGTAAATGGCTAGATGGCCATGTTGCTTTACTAGAATGGATCATACAAGATGGTTTTGTGATGCGTCTCCATAAGTAACAAGAGAACGCAACAGACTATAAGAATGTAAGGTCCAATAGGAATATCACTCTGGACAAAGAAGTGCAAAAGGTTAAAAAGTGACAGTAGGAAGAAAGCTAAGCTGTCACACTATCTATATCTTGTGACCTCACTTATAATTAAAGGGACTGAGTTGTTGCAATACTGGGGGATACAATCCAGTTGGATGGTTCCCCCTTGGCATAGGTGTCCGACAATATACTATCTAATGATCAGCACATTACAGTGCTTGTCTGGTGAAAGCGCCAAGCTACAGGCTCAGAGGAGAGTGAAAACTGATCTGAGCATGCATGTCACGAACAGAGAGGCAGCCCTTCCCCACCACTGACGTGCCCTGCTATGTTTGTCCAACTCTGATCCCCAGATTGGCAAGTAGCAGAGGCATAATCACAACAGAAGGATATAGGAGCCAACGAGAGAACAGCGTACAGGAGCAAAATAGGTAGCAGTGAAATTAGTAGAGGAAAACCTCTTTAAAGTTAAAGTTAAATAGAAGTACTCCAAAAAAAAGTCTGCCTTAAGCCCTAGTCAGCCATAGAGTGGCATGAGCGGAGGGAGTAACCTGAGGCAGGTCAATGGAGGAATGAGCAAGCTGCAGTAGCACCTGCTGGTGATCACATGCCCACTGTTTAAGAAAATTTAATATGCATTGCTTCCCCCACCCATCACGTCTCAGCCCTGAAGCCAGTGCCGAGAGGTGGGCTGGATGATGGGTTGTGGGAGAAGCATATATTTAATTTACATAAACAATCAACAAACATGATCACCCAACAGCTGCTTATGCAGCCGCGGACAATCACGAGTGCCTGCTATTAAAGAAATCAGATATTCACTTTACTACTCCCCACGCACATCATGCTGGCCATGGGAGCAGTAAATATCTCAGCATTGGACAATTAAACTCACCATCCATTGCTCCCCCACAGTGCAACATCCTTATCTCATGCCGGCAGTAGATGGCATGTGGCATGTGGAGCATGACAGTGATGTCATGTGCTGTGCACTTACATGCTGGTCAGCTGCCAGCATGAGAAGAGGATGTTGCGCTGCGGGGAAAGCGATGGACGGTGGAATATATTAGTTTATTTTTTTATGTGTGTGCCATGATGGGGGCCATATTCTAGGATGGGAGTGGCATATAAAAGGATGGAGGATCATATATATCAGGATGGGGGGCCATATATACTAGGAAGGGGGTTATATTCCAGGATGGTGGGCCATACAGTCATAAGAAAAAGTTTGGGCACCCCTCTTAATCTTACTCTTTTTTTTTTTTGTGTTTAAAATAGTTTTTTTGCAACAGCTATTTCAGTGTGATATATGTAATAACTGATGGACACAGTAATATTTCAGGATTGAAATGAGGTTTATTGTACTAACCGAAAATGTGAAATATGCATTATTTCAAAATTTGACAGGTGCAAAAGTATGGGCACCTCAACAGAAAAGTGACATTAATATTTAGTAGATCCACCTTTTGCAAAAATAACAGCCTCTAGTCGCTTCCTGTAGCTGTTAATGAGTTCCTGGATCCTGGATGAAGGCATTTTTGACCATTCCTCATTACAAAACAATTCCAGTTCAGTTAAGTTTGATGGTCACCGAGCATGGACAGCCCGCTTCAAAACATCCCACAGATATTCAATGATATTCAGGTCTGGGGACTGGGATGGCCATTCCAGAACATTGTAATTGTTCCTCTGCATGAATGCCTGAGTAGATTTGAAGCGGTGTTTTGGATCATTGTCTTGCTGAAAGATCTATCCCCGGCGTAACTTCAACTTTGACACTGATTCTTGAACATTATTCTCAAAAACTGCTGATACTGAGTGGAATCCATGCGACCCTCAACTTTAACAAGATTCCCGGTGCCGTCTTTGCCCACACAGCCCTAAAGCATGATGGACCCTCCCCCAAATATGACAGTGGGTAGCAAGTGTTGTTCTTGGAATGCTGTGTTGTTGTGGTGCCATGCATAACGCCTTGTTGTATGACCAAACAACTCAATTTTTGTTTCATCAGTCCACAGGACCTTCTTCCAAAATGAAATTGGCTTGTCCAAATGTGCTTTTGCATACCTCAGGCAACTCTGTTTGTGGCGTGCATGCTGAAACGGCTTCTTTCGCATCACTCTCCCATACAGCTTCTCCTTGTGCAGTGTGCGCTGTATTGTTGACCGATGCACAGTGACACCATCTGTAGCAAGATGATGCTGCAGGTCTTTGAAGGTGGTCTGTGGATTGTTCTTGACTGTTCTCACCATTCTTCTTCTCTGCCTTTTTGATATTTTTGTTGGCCTGCCACTTCTGACCTTTACAAGAACTGTCCCTGTGGTCTTCCATTTCTTTACTATGTTCCTCACAGTGGAAACTGACAGGTTAAATCTCTGAGACAACTTTTTGTATCCTTCCCCTAAACAACTATGTTGAACAATCTTTTTTTTTTCAGATCATTTGAGAGCTGTTTTGAGGAGCCCATGAAGCCACTCCTCAGAGAAGATGCAACTAGGAGAACAACTTGCAACTGGACACCTGAAATAGCTTTTCTCATGATTGGATACACCAGGCTATGAAGTACAAAGCTCAATGAGGTTACCAAACCAATTTAGTGCTTCAGTAAGTCATTAAAAAGTAGTGAGGAGTATTCAAATGATGAAAATCAGAAGGGTGCCCATACTTTGGCACCTGTCAAATTTTGAAATAATGCATATTTCACATTTTCAGTTAGAACAATAAACCTCATTTCAAACCTGAAATATTACTCTGTCCACCAGTTATTACATATATCACACTGAAATAGCTGTTGCAAAAAAACTATTTTAAACAAAAAAAACAAAAAAAAAAAAAAAAGAGTAAGATTAAGAGGGGTGCCCAAACTTTTTCATATGACTTTATATACCATGATGGGGGATCATACATACCAGAATTGGGGATCATATATACCAGAATAGGGGTTCATACATACTAGAATTGAGGCCATATATACTGGAATGATGGCTCCAATATACCAGGATGAGTGACATTTATACCAGGAAGGGGCCCTGAAAGTGGGATATTAGTACAGAATTTGGGGACATTACCCTGGTAACAGTGTCAGCAATAAAAACCTTTCCCCATAACAGTGTGACCAAATATTTTGCATTAAAAGTCTTTTGCCCAATTTCCTCCTCTAAAACCTGGGTGTCTCTTATGGTCCAGTGCGTCGTAGGCTATGTGTCCATTGTGCGTATGTGCTGTTTTTTTGTTTTTTTTTTATATCCCTGCAATTAATATGCTCATTTTGTTGGCTGCTTTTTTCCCCACAGACTCCATTCTAACCCTTCAACCACAAATGGATGGGTATTCCCACAATCTGTTTGTGGTGCTTTTTAACAGCGATTTCCAAAACATAAATTGCTGCAATATTCACCCTCCCTGGCGAGCCAGTGGTGAACCCCGGTGATTCTTCCTTCATGCTTGGCTGATGCTGTGTTTGTCGATCTTCCAGGACCTTGCACCATGGTGACTCAGCCTGTCACATGGCGAGCAGGATCTGAAATATTATAGATAAACATATCTCCTGCCGGTGCATGGAGGAAGAATCACTGGGGATCACTGCGGGCTTGCTGGGGAGGGTGAGAAAGTGTCTGTGTGTCTGTCTTTGTGTCCCCTTATTTGTGAGGCATTTTTGTGCTGCATTTGTATCAGGGCTGTAGAGTTGGAGTTGGAGTCGTGGAATCAGAGCCCATTTTGGTGGATTCGAAGTTGGAGTCGGTAGGAAATGGACCGACTCCGAAAATATATAATACATTGGGTACAGTAGTTCAATGCAGAATGTGCTGAATATTATTATTATGAATTATTATGTTCTATCTAAATATCTTGATTACTGTATCATAATAATGATGAAAGCCTGATGCTCACATTGTACTACAATAAATTTATCACTTAATCATGAGTCATATATGAAGGAGTCGGAGTTGAAGGAGTCGGAGTTGGAGTCAGATTATGGGAAATTTGGGAGACTCAAGTGCAGCACAAAACACAATAGGTTTGTTCTGTTTTTGTTTGTCAGCTACACAAACGCAGTTGTCAAACAAAGCACAAATGCAGCCCACTTCATCCTCCCACCCCTCAAAAAAACAAACACAGTGGGCACATAGCCTTATAGTCTGGAAAATAACTGAAGCATAAGGATACAATACGTCTTCCTGTTCAACAGTGCTCTCCTCCAGTCTCCACCTCAAGTAGGGTCAGTTAAACTTTCAAAGGCACAAAAAGGAAAGTAATTAAGATTGCCTGATTGAATTTGATTAAAATGTTCAGAAACATCTGATGGATAGGACTCATTTGAATCAATGGAATCTTTAATATGTCCCCTAGTGCATACGGTATACCACACAGGTGGAATTACTGTCCACTGTTAATTTATGCACACTATTGTCAATACAATTATGGATTACAATGGTTTTAACTTCATATTTACAGCAGGAGCACCCATTTAGTCCATAGTTATAAAAACCAGAGCGATTCAACCACGTGGTGTTATAATTATTGTTATAATTTGTTCTTGATTAAACTGAAATATTGCCCAAAGAATGAGCTCTCCTGAAAGAAAAAACGCATCTCTCATGAACAAATCAGATGCAGTTTCTCATCCTGTGAAAGAAATGGAAAATATTTTTACACTTTTATGATTTGTGAAAACTCCTTACTGAAAAGTTATAAAACCCCTGGCAAAAATGATGGAATCACCTGGCTCGGAGGACGTCCATTCAGTTGTTTAATTTTGTAGAGAAAAAAAAGCAGATCACAGCCATGGCACAAAACTGAAGTCATTTCAAATGGCAACTTTATGGCTTGAAGAAACACTAAAAGAAATCTTGAAAAAAAATGTGCTAGCCAGTAACGGTTACTTTTGTAGACCAAGCAGGGGGAAAAATTATGGAATCACTCAGCATGTCAGATTTATTGGAATACATAGGAGAACACTGTTTATGTTGTAATAAATGTACTCCTTTTGTTAACAGCATTTTTGGCAAGTGTTAATGCACATTCCAGATATTGTCTGTCCCTCAACTTGGAACAGATGATACTTTCCTCATGTTTAGACTGGAGGCACACTGGTGTGAGACTCGCGTGAGTGCAATGCGAGAAAAACTTGCATTGCACTTGGACCAGTATGAGTAAATGATACTGGTCATATTAGTGCAACGCACTTAACTCGCATTGTGAGGGAACTGTGAGTTGAATTTCCCTGCGTGAGTGACCAATGTGAGTATGTGGGTGCGAGAAGATCTCACACCCATACAGCACACTGTGCGAGTCACTCTTGCGCGTGTGCTGTAGTCCCAACACAGGAAAGCCTGATAGCTATATATCTACAGATATATCTATATCTGTAGATTTAACAGCTTTGTGGGGATCTGACAGCATCATTTATTAATTTTCCTGGGGTTAACCGGCATATTAACCCCAGAAATATGGGTTCTTAAAGCATCTAGATGTAGGGGGTATTTGGGTAACATTATTCTTAATGCTGGTAGATATATTAGTTTTGTGGGGCTTTGTGCTGCTTTGACAGCATAATTTTTTAATTTTCCTGGGGTTAACCAGCACATTAACCCAATCTGCAGCCTCTATGCTGCATATCAGTCGGGAGGCTGCAGATGCGGTTAATAAGCCGTTTATGTAGGCTTAACCCCATGTTTCTGTCTTGCCAGCTTGTGTCTGTTTATGTCCACACTCCCTGGACACAAACTGCCATGAGACAATGTGTCTGCAGGGGTTAATGCTGCTTTTTATTAAAACTCAGCAATTACCGCTCTTCATTAAAATACGGTATTCTCCGGTGGCCTGCAGGACTCAGGAGCGCTCCATGGTCCTGTGCTGTACTGTAACAGCGTGAATAGCCCTAGTCCTTGGTACAGAAATATCACGCTGTTACAGTGCTGGAGCTCTCCAGGGTCCTGATTGTTAAAGCTGGGTGCTGACCGTGGTGCTGAACCTGTTCAGATTGAGTCCTGCAGGCCGCTGGAGAATACAGGTTTTTAATGAAGAGTGGTAACTGCCAATTTTTAATAGAAAGCAGCATTAATCTCTGCAGACACATTCTGTCATGTCAGTTTGTGTCCAGGGAGTGTGGACATAACCGGACACAACCTGGCAAGACAAACATGGGGTTAAACCTACATAACCAGCTTATTAACCACATCTGCAGCCTCCCGGCTGATATGCAGCACAGAGGCTGCAGATGGGGTTAATATGCTGGTTAACCCCAGGGAAATTAAAAATGATGCTGTCAAAGCAGCACAAAGCCCCACAAAACTAATATATCTACCAGAATTAAGAATAGTGTTACCCAAATACCCCCTACATCTAGATGCTTTAAGAATCCATATTCTGTAATACATAAGACAGAATAAGAGTGCTTTCACACGCTGCGTATTTGCTATAATTTTTATGCACAAGCTCATCACAAACAAGGAGTGGAACAATTGGAGGAAAAGTATAATAGAAACAAGTGCTCCACTTCTGGATTTAATCACCCACTCCTGGTTTGTGATGAGCTTGCGCTTAAAAAAATTGCAGCAAAATACGTAGTGTGTGAATGCACCCTAAGATCCGACACTACATGCCAGCTACCGCCCTATTTCACTCTTAAACTTGGGACACCAAAATCTTCACTAAAATCCTGGCCACTAGACTGTCACCGTTACTTTCAGAAATTGTTCCTTCGGACCAGGAAGGATTGATGCTGAGTAGAGTGCCGCAGGACAACACCATGAAAGCAATCAACCTAATCCATCAGACTAGGACATGTAAAACCCAGCAATACACCTGTGAACAGATGCCGAAATGATGTTTGACAGAATTAAGTAGCTGCTCAAGGAAGAAACCCTTTACCACGTGGGTCTAAGCCAAAATGCTTCAATGGATCTTGCCACTTCACTCCATGTCCTCTGCAAAAGTCCAAGTGACTAGGGTGTTCTCAGACTCTTTTACAAAGAAAAATGATGCCCTCTTTCCCCCGTCGTATTTATTCTTACACGAGAACCCCTTCCCAGACACATTAGAGCCAACTACAACATGTCAAGCATCAGCATTCAGAAAAACATGTACAAAATAGCTGCCTACATGGATGACTAGCGATAAATGGGTGTAATCTTTACTATTCGCTACTCCCACAGATAGTACAGTATTGGCGATACTCGTTACTCGGTGAGTAACAATGGTGCTCGTGAGTGATGTGTCGATTGTGAACAATCTGACACAAATTGCCAGCTCCCTTCAGTACACAAAGGGAGTCGGCACCCTAGTGAGAGCAGCATGAATGGTAGGTTCTTTTTGGGGAGCACAGCAAGGTGTTTTATGCAGTGAAAACTCAAAAAAGTCCATCCTCCCACCCTGTTGTTCTATGAAACTAAATCAAATATATCCCTACCCAATCTCATGAGGGAACTCCAGACATATTCCCGCTCTAAATATTAATTTACCCCTAAACTGTAATACCTGTAATCCTTATTCAGTTTTAAATAGTCATAAAGGTACCTTTACACACAGAGATATATTTCTTGCAATTTGCTGGTTGCAGTGAAATCATGGACACATTGTTCCACTTGTACATGGCAACAAAATGGAACAATGTGTCCATGATTTCACGCAATATATCTCTGTGTGTAAAGGTACCTTAACAGTCTATGAAATATCTGGAATAAAAAAAATCACTGCTAACCAACATAACTTTCCAGAGCTGTTGGCCACTATCCAAGCAGACTGAGAATTGGTCCAAGACATCTTTCACCTGGTTTGGCAGATGTCCGATATTTAACATAAATTTTTTGTCTTTCCAAGACTTCTTTACCTTTTACAAGCTCTTCCAGTAAAAAATGACAGCAATTTTCTTTAAAAGGAGAGCATCCATTCAAAGTGCATTCATATGGGCAAATAAAAAAACAGACAGACTCAAATTACTAATTCTCAGTAGACCAAGGAGACTAGGAGTGGGACTCCCAGATATTAAAGGGAACCAACCATCAAAAAATACCTATCTATCCTCTAAATATCTGTCCCTGGGGCCCTAAATGACTATTCTAACCATCCCTGACTGACTAAATCTAACTAACTACAGGCACAATAAATCACTTTCATACTTACCAAATTCTTGTCGCCTGGGCGTTCCTCCAGGGTCTCTGTCAGCGAGGCGGGTCTCCTCGCTGCTGTCAGTCTTCCTTCCAGGGCGGCATCTTCTTCCTATGGATTCAAAATACCCGCCCATTGCGTCCTCGCAATGAGCGGGTCACGTGCTGTAAGCCCCGCGTCACTTCCGCCCGCCGCGTCGCTGGGACTGTGACGCGCCCAGGCCGGCTTCAGCATGCCATCTGCGCATGCTCAGAAGCCGGTCTGAGTGCACCAATGACGCGGCGGGCGGAAGTGACGCGGGGCTTACAGCACGTGACCCGCTCATTGCGAGGATGCAATGGCGGGTATTTTGAATCCATAGGAAGAAGATGCCGCCCTGGAAGGAAGACGGACAGCAGCAAGGAGACCCGCCTCGCTGACAGAGACCCTGGAGGAACGCCCAGGCGACAAGAATTTGGTAAGTATAAAAGTGATTTATTGTGCCTGTAGTTAGTTAGATTTAGTCAGTCAGGGATGGTTAGAATAGTCATTTAGGGCCCCAGGGACAGATATTTAGAGGTTAGATAGGTATTTTTTGATGGTTGGTTCCCTTTAAACAATATCTGCTGCAAGTCATCTCTCCAGAATGGTAGACTGGTGCAGAAATGGCATCTCTCTTCAGTCGTGGAACAACTAAAATAACATCTGATGGTTGGCCCAATGTTAAAATACTGCAGCACTCCTCAGGTCCTATCATATATGGTTCCTGAATATTCACTACTGACACCAATACTGAGCCATCCTGACTTTACTTCCAGTTGCTCAGACCCGATTTTTTAATTGTGGACTGATGCCGGGTTAGACAGTGGAAAACTTGGGTGGAACACTGTCTTGGCCCCTTCTACCTGAACTGCTGACCAGATCAGACCCAGCCCTTCTACGCAGATGGAGATGACTTCAACACAATTACTTCCTTAAAAAGCTTCTGCCTAAATCACAGGTTGAACTAATGTGCTCCAACTCAGGGCCTATCAGACATACTCTAGCCAGGACCTATTGGATGTTGTTTCCCCAGAACAGGCCCCTCTACCACTTATCCAACAATGGAAGGCAGACTTACATCATCCTCACTGAGGATCAGAGGTCTAAAATTTTCATATTAACACACAGTGCCTCGATCAGATCTAAATTTCAGAAAGTGGGATACAAACCCTTATCTAGATGGTACAGAGTTCCTACAAAGTTACAAGCCCATTACTTAAAGTCTGACCCAAGCTGTTGGAGATGTGGGAAAGAAGAGTGTTCTCTTCTTCATATTTTTGGGAATTTTTATGCTCTTCGACCCTTTTGGTCAGCAGTGACTGCTACACTACAGTGAGATCTCAATCCGAAATTGCAAATCTTCATTGTTGAGGTTCTTGATGAAGGTGGCAAGATTGTCCATCCCTGAGCAATGGAAAAACTCAATGCCTCACACTGTGGCACAGTGGAAAATGAAAGTAAATTAAATAAGGCTTATGGAAGACCTTTCCTCCATTATTCTTGATTCCTATGCAAAATTCTGGGCCACGTGATTGGAGTGGATGAAATTCCAACAATTCCATCAAACTGAAGAGCACGGGGACCTCTTGAGATAATCCACTCTCACAAATAGCCCAACAGTGAAAATACATGAAAATACATCATTTACAGTGGACCCCCTCCCCTGGTGATGACCTTGAAGTAGTTGGGGAATTTGTCAGTAGCAACTAGAGAGAACATAAAAGAAAATTTTCCCCACAGGTGGCATCCTATTTTGACCCCCTTCTTGGCTGCCCCATTCTTTCTTTCCCTTCCTCCCCCCTTTTTCCTTTCCTTTCTTTTTGCTTTTCTCCCTTTCTTTTTATTTTTCTCATTCTGCTTTCTTCTTATACATGTTTTCAAGTGTAAATAGGTAAAAAAAAAAAAGTAAAAAAAAAAAATCAAAGATTCTGTCTTAAAGCTTTGATTTGTCAAATCTAACGGACAATACAGAACCGGTCATAAGAGTAATGTACTTTACTGTGATTGTGGAGAGAGGAGGGATTTCTCTGTGGAAACAACACATTTCTTATTCAATAATATTGATATGACACTCATAATGCAAGTGCAGGGATAATGTATTGCAATGAATCTTCTAAATAAATTTAAAAAAAGAATAATGTTGCTCGCAATAGATTTCCAATAAGTACATGTATCAATTTTATAAATAACTAGCTGTACTACCCAGCTACACCCATGTTAATAAATAACTGATATTAGCTATAACAAAATAGAATTTGAATATGTTATATTAATGACCTGTAGGAAAATAGAAGCTGAGCTGTGATTGGTTGCTATAGGCAGCCTGATAAATCTCCAGCCAACAGTAAACCCTCCCCCTGGCCAGGCAGTATATGTTACCTCACACATACACATAATAGACAGCTCATGTGACTGACATCTGCCTTAATTCTCTATATGGCACATGTGTTGCACATTGGCTGTTATTAATCAGATGTTTATCTTTGTAAATTAAAGATAGCACACATATGAGGCGAGTTGTGTGAGGCGATTTGTGCACATCTGCGTCTGTCTGTGTGGTGTGTGTGTCCCTGTGGGGTGAGTGCATGTGTCCCTATACGGTGTGTTTGTGTGTGTGGCCCTGAGGGGGGGGGTCTGTGTGGTATGTGTGTGTCTCTGTGTTGTGTGTATCTCTTTGTGGTGTGTGTGTGTTTGTCCCAGTGGGGTGAGTGCATGTGTCCCTATAGGGTATGTATGTATGTATGTATGTGTGTGTGTCCCTGTGGGGGGGGTCTCTGTGTGGTGTGTGTGTGTGTGTGTGTGTGTGTGTTCAGGTATGTGGTGAGTATCCAATGTTGGGGCTGCACCTTAGCAACTATACACTTGCTGTTACTCTTTATGTGCGTGTGGTGTTTATACATGTCCCCATGCGTGGTGAATATCCCATGTTGGGGCCCCACCTTAGTGACTATATGCTGTTATATGCTGTTAGTCTTTGGCGCTGTCATTAAGCCCCTCTCATTCACAACTGTCAACTGGTAACTGTCACTTTTCCCCCATTATATTATAGGGGCAAAATTGTTTGGTGCAAAATTGTTTGGTGAACTGGAACGCGCAGGGTTAAAATTTCACCTCACAACATAGCCTATGACACTCTCGGGGTCCAGACATGTGACTGTGCAAAAGTTTGTGGTTGTAGTTACGACGGTGTAGATGCCAATCCTGGAAATACATACACACATTCAGCTTTATATATTAGATGTTGGAAGATAACAGTAAATCTAAAAACGGGATAGTATTCTTTTGCCAATTGCAAGTAAATTTGAGACTGTAGGAATTAATGTTTATGAAATCTAGGAAGTGGGGCATGGCCACCTCACCCCCAGACCAAATAATGATAATCATCTATGTAGCGGCCGTACCATACCACGCGGAAAAATGGATTATTAAAATATATATATTCCTCTTCCCCAACGGCAACAAAAATATTAGCAAAGGAAGATGAGTGTTTTACACTCATGGCACAAATTAGCTATAACCAATATTCACCTTCAAACATAAAGCACCTAAAAAAACTCACCTGACTATGACACTACATTCACACTGTGCGTTTTTGGTTTGTTTTTGCTCATGAGTTTTTTTAGCCAAAACCAGGAGTGGTTGATAAATACTGAAGTGGGGACATGTTTCTATTATACTTTTCCTCTGATTGTTCCACTTCTGGTTTTGGCTACAAAAACTGATGAGCAAACACAGACCAAAAATACAGTGTGAATGTAGCCCAAGGCTTCTTCCACACTGGCAAATTTGCAAATCTGTGTCCATCCATTTTGAAACGGATGGCCACGAATCCGTTATAGCCTCCCATGCTATTCTATGGGCACGGATTGGTCCTAAACTGGCAATCCGTGTGTCTATCTTTTGTCACAGATCCATTGGTGTACACATTTTTCATGTACCCAAAAACCAGAAACTGTTCCGTTTATGGGCTTCCTCAAAATCCTCGGACACCAACAGACAGACACAGATCCGTTGTTGTCCGTATGAAATTAACATGGAGCTCTATGAAGCACGGATCCGAATGGATCCTTGAAGACTACGGATCCGTGAAACAGATATGTTTCCGTGGACTAAGCATGTTCAGAAACAAGGTACAGCTTCTCTCACCCATATCTCTGGTGACTGATACGTTAAAAAAAAGTTTCGCTGGCATCCTTTTGCACACATCCATGCCTGTCCATGACTATACATGAATTTCATGTACCCACATGGATTTGCATATTTGCCAGTGTGAAAGCAGCCTAAGACGCAGCCAGGTTTGGACAATAGAAAATAAGAAAAAATATAAAATATTGAAACTATCCTTGCGATGTAAAAATGTGGAGGAGAAAATGTCACTAATGTTGGTGTTCTATAGTTGTACCCATTTCCTAGTGCTATAGGGTAAAAGAGAGGTAATAATTTATTCCAAATTAGTGGGAGAATATTAGGAGGGTTGTACCAAACGCTAACAGTGACATAGCAAAATCCCTATAGAGTTTATGGTGGATGTCTTGTACCAAAAGTTATTTCTGGAATCAACTACATGCATCGTGTCATACAAGTTTAATGTCTTATATATGCTACTTAAACTCCTTACACACAATTTAGCTATCGGTAAACTTTACTACAAGTTATTCTAATTTTCATACTATAATAGGATGCTTGTTGCAGATGTTCTATCAAGCCATCCTGTTTTATACTGATGTTTGTAACCACATGTACAGTTGAAACCAGAATTTAACAAACACTATATAAAAAGACACATATCAGGCTTTTCTCACTATCAGACATGAAATCAGAAAAAAACTCTCCTGTTTTAAGTCTGTTAAGATTATCATAATTAATATTTGCCAAATTCCAGAATGATGAAAGAGAGAGAATGTTGTAAGGCATGTATAAAAATAAAGGCTAAGTTTTAAAGACCCATGTGATGTGGTACACAGGGTAGGCCATTTATATGGATGCACCTAAATAAAATGGGAATGGTTGGAGATATCAACTTCCTGTTTGTGGGACATTAGTATATGGGAGGGGGAAAACTTTTCCAGATGGGTGGTGACCATGGTGGCCATTTTGAAGTTGGCCATTTTGGATCCAACTTTATTTTTGTCAATTTGAAGAGGGTCATGCGACACATCAAACTTATTGAGAATTTCAGAAGGAAAATAATGGTGTGCTTGGTTTTAATATAACTTTATTCTTTCATGAGTTATTTACAAGTTTATGACCACTTATAAAATGTGTTCAAAGTGGTGCCCATTGTGTTGGATTGTCACTGCAACCCTCTTGTCACACTCTTGACACACTGATAGCAACACCACAGAAGAAATGCTAGCACAGGCTTCCAGTATCCATTGTTTCAGATGCTGCACATCTCGTATCTTCACGGCATAGACAATTGCCTTCAGATGAGTGATGAGGCAAACGTTTTTGCGAATGGTGAAGTTAACAAACAAAACCACCGCTATTTGTCTGACACTAACTCACAGTGTATAGATCCCTCCAAGACTGTTGGAATGCAAAAATTGATGGTATAGTGTGGTGTATGGGGTACAAAGATAGTGGGGCCTTTCTTCATCAATGGAAACCTCAATGCCACTGGATATCTGAAATTGCTACATGATTCAGATATCCAGTGGCATTGAGGTTGCCATTGATGAAGAATGGGCCCACTATCTTTGTACCCCATATACCACACCATACCATCAATTTTTGAGTTTGATGGGTCATATGACCCTCTTCCCATTGAAAAAAAGAGTTGGATCCAAATTGGCCGACTTCAAAATGGCTGACATGGTCACCACTCATCTGGAAAAGATTTCCCCCTCCCATATACTAATGTGCCACAAACAGGAAGTTGATATCACTAACCATTCCCATCTTATTTACGGGAATCCATATAAATGGCCTGTACATGAATATATGGATTCAATATCACAACTCAGTCAAGAATATTCTGTTTTCCATGGAATTTGCTCCATGTTTGGTATCCTGCAGGAACCTAGGACAATGGAATATCAAAGGTTGAAGAAGAGCATCCATCCATTGATATTAATTTTAAAGAACCGATTGAAGCCACAGTGGGTTTCACAAGTGGTAGGAATCAGTCTTTATGAATTTTTGGATGATGTAAAATCAGAATAACTTGATTATCATCAAATATGTATTCAAATTGCTTTATATTTATAACAAAAGAAACAAACCTGGATTTAAAAAGAGATTTAAATTTGCACTGGCAGGAAAGGGTGGGATCCATGGGCAAACACAATGATTCAAAATAGATTTATTTAGTTTTAAATACACTAGTCATAAAAAGTTAGGGATATTTGGAAATTTATGGGAAACAAAAAAAGTTCACACTACATTGATATTATATTATGAAAGTAGGGCATTTAAGTAGAAACACACAACGTTGATTTCCTCATCTCAAACTATTTAAACAAAAGCCACAACAGTAATGAGTAACATACACATAAAATGTGAATGTCTCAATAATGTTTCATGCGACCTTGAGCATCTATCATAGCTTGATGATGTCTCACAAGTTTAGTTATCGTCTGTTGAGGCATGGCATCACACTCTTCTTGAATGGTATCCCGCAGGTCATTGAGGTTCTGGGGAACAGAGTTATGAGCCTCTAAATAGTGACTCAGCTAATTCCATATTTTTGTGTATGGAAAAAATAAAGTATTTCAGCTCACTCCTTCTATTTTCTTGCCTCTGGTTCCTGGCAAGTGGCAGTATAGGAAAAAACTGTAGTAGCTAATCCAGCAACTATGGGCAGTTAAAATATATAAAACGTCCATTTTGTTTTTTACAGATTAAAATACAGTACATCATGTTGCAGCCACAGGGTTAGTCATGGATTACATTTACTAAAAGACAGAATCTTTATATTTCCTTTTCCTGCTAGAGAAGTTAATTAATTAGTGATGTCAATAATTAGTAAGATTGCACAGAGATCGGGATTTAGTCCGCGCTGACCCAGGAGACAGAAGGATTTTCAATCTTTTATTCACCACCACATCATAGAACAGCGAACATGCAGACGTGTTTCGTAGCCAGTGGGCCACTTCATCAGGGCTTAAAAGATTGAAAATCCTTCTGTCTCCTGGGTCAGCGTGGACTAAATCCCGATCTCTACTAATCTGTGCAATCTTCCCTGTCCACGGGATCTGCAGCGACCAGGCTCTCATAGGGGGTTGTGGCTTCTCACAACCCCTAAAGATGAGTGAACCCTTGTGTTAAATCCCCCGGGTGTCCCTATTGTGCGCTCCCCCTCCCCTCTCTTGTAATTAGTAAATAGGAACTCCCTACATTTGCATACACATGATGCAAGCACGAGCAGGTATACGGAAATAAATTAAAAATACTAAATTTGTGTCTATGATGTAGGAGGAAAAAATACACATACAAACTTCAGAAAGAATAGAGAACAACCGAAAATGATATACACATTATCACATAAAACACTTCAAATAAAACTGTTTAGGAATATTGCAGAATTGAATCTTGTGTTACATTTAAACCATTCTGGGATCTGGTGGTTAATTTAAAAATCCAGTATGATTCGCAATTAAGTACCTTCCTTTTAATATCACTGTTTATTATTGGTTTAAACACCTTTTCAATACCCATGAACCTAAAGTGTGAGGTGTATCTATTATGACAGGATCTGAAATGCCGTGATACGGCTGAAACATTAACTGCATTCTCATTGGCAGTATCCGATAGGGGTCTCCTGATGCATTTATTATGGGTGCAATAGTGCATCCTACATACTGTAATTTGCATTCATTGTACTCTATCAGGTATATGACTTTAGGTGTATTGCAATTGATGACATTTTTCAGGAGTGAACACCTCTCTGGTAGTATTAGAGGTAAAAGTTTTGCTTTGGCTCGCATAACTGCAAGCAATACACTGAGCGTGGCCGCAGCCATAGACACTTGTACAGGACAGCCAGGTGTGTTTTTCTTGTGCACTGTCACTTAGTAGCAAACTAGATGAAAGTACATTTTACAAAGTGGGAGCCAATTTTGGTACAAATCTGACTGCATTATCCTACAAAACATTGCTAATTACTGTGGTTCAAAATGGGTATATATTTTCTTTTAATGTTTACTATGTCTTTATATTGGAGGAAAATTCAGTTGTGAATATGATGTTAGTAGACACTGTCAGAGCGTTTCTTTTGTCTTTTTTGTCCTGGAATACAATTTTCCTCTCTATGCTATTGGTGATGTTCTGAGCCATGTTCAGTCTCCAAGGTTTATAACCGCTATGTTATAAACATTTGTTTATTTTATTTTTTCTGCCTCAATAGGAAAGGATTCATTTTGGGAACAATTAGGGGAACTTGTCAGAACAAAGTCTAACGGAATATTTCTAGCCTCATGTGGTGGGGTGGGGGGGTGACAGGAATCAGCTCTTAAGGGTGCTTTCACATCTGCGTTTTTCGTAATTCGCGGCAGATGCGGTGAAAAAACCGCATCTGCCGCGTTTAACGCATAACCGTTCCACTTGCGGCGCGGTTGCGGTTTTTTCTATGCAAAGTATAGGCATACTTGCGGCAGGTGCGGCAAGTGCGGTTTTGCACTTGCGGCAGGTGCGGCCGCGAAAAAAAAACGCGGCTTACTGCGGTTTTTTTCGCGGCCGCACCTGCCGCAAGTGCAAAACCGCACTTGCCGCACCTGCCGCAAGTATGCCTATACTCTGCATAGAAAAAACCGCAACCGCGCCGCAAGTGGAACGGTTATGCGGTAAACGCGGCAGATGCGGTTTTTTCACCGCATCTGCCGCGAATTACGAAAAATGCAGATGTGAAAGCACCCTAAGATCGAATTGCTGTCGTTTTTTTTCTGTAAGGAAACACACTGCTACTGCTATTACTGCCTTTTAGGGTGACATCTAAGTAGTTCACTTTATCTTTACCAAAGGTGTGGGTACATTTTAAATTGAAGGGGTTAATGTTCATATAGCTAATAAATGAATTAGCCTCCTCTTCTGTACCTGCCCAGATCAATATCAGATCGTCTATGTATCTGCCAAAAAAATAAAATTTATAAAAAAAATATAGTTTAAAAAAAAAAAAAATTGTTCTTCAAAAATGGCTTCCATTAGGTTTGCTAAAGAGGAGGGACATTTTCCCCCAATGCTGACACCACAGTTCTGCAAAAAAAAAAAGATCAAATGCAAAATAATTGTGTGTAAGCAAAATATTTGTGGCTTGTACAATAAATGAGTGAATATTATCAGGACAGGTACTATGTTTTTTCATGAAGAGTTCTAGACAATCTAGAGCAATGTGATATGTTATGGAGGGGCATAAATTTACACCACCACATGTTGGCCACGAAAAACATTCTTCCCATTTCATCTCTTGCAAACTTGAGATCAAAATTTTAGTGTCTCATATATAACCCAGTAATTCCCTTACTAAAGGTTGAAGAAAAAAATCAATCCATTCCCCAACTTTTTCCCTGATGGATCAGATACCAGATATAATTGCTCTGAATGGGGGGGGTTAAATGTCTTTGTGCATTTTTGGCAATGAGTGGTATATCGGAATAACTGGTGAATTTACTACCAGATAATCAAGCATCTAGTCAAACACTCCTTACTTCATCCGAAATCTTGTCTAGTTTAGGGTCCTTTCACATCAGCGTTTTTTGCTGATCGCGGCAGTTGCGGTGAAAAAACCGCAACTGCCGTCATTACTGCATAACGGCCGCACTTGCGGCTCACTTGCGGCAAGCCCCATACAATGTCTATGGGGCTTGCGGTAAGTGTGCGGCAGGTGCGGCAAGTGCGGTGTCATGATTTGCGGCAGGTGCGGCCGCAAAAAAAACCGCGGTGTGCCGCGGTTTTTCCGCAGCCGCACCTGCGACAAGTGCCGATAACGCACTTGCCGCACCTGCCGCAAACCCCATAGACATTGTATGGTGCTTGCCGCAAGTGAGCCGCAAGTGCGACCGTTATGCGGTAATCCCGGCAGTTGCGTTTTTTTCACAGCAACTGCCGCTATCAGCGCAAAACACTGATGTGAAAGCAGCCTTATTCTTATAGAAGGCTGTTGGATCATTAGTGAGGGGGGCATAGGTATTAGTATTTAGTAGAATCGAATAATTCTCTCTGAAATATAAAGATGAATTAAGCTCTACTATTCCCCCTCTCTTATCCACCTTTCATATTATTAGATTTTAGTGAGGACAGCGCTTCTTGCTCTGCTCTATTCAAACTATGCGTTTTATTTTTAGATGTTTTGTCAAGAAGGATTAAATCTCTCTCAATCAGTTCTTGGAAAGTGTCCAAAATAGGTGGTCTCTATTGGACTGGATAAAAATATGGATTGTTAGTCATGAATTTGTCCATAGGTAACGTTTGATCTCTGTTGGAAAGTGATGCTAGATTTCTGAGTTCCGCAGTCAATTTTTCTTCAAGTTTTTGATGCGATTATGTATACATAATTTAGTTTTTTTCTCTATTTATAAACTTTGTATATGTATTTTTTTCCTCTGCATCATAGACACAAATTCAATATTTTTAATTTACCGTATATACTCGTGTATAAGCCGAGTTTTTCAGCCCAAAAATTGGGCTGAAAAGTCCCCCCCTCGGCTTATACACGGGTCAATACAGTACTTGGTTCCCCAAATGCTGGCACTCCCCCCCCCTCTGTTGTAAGGGCCCCCCCGCTGCTTAGCTTACCATCCCCGGTCTTCTGCACCGCCGGTCTTCTGTGCTCCGTCCTCCATGCTCCCGTCCGGCTGCATCCGGGATCTCCGGCCGTCGCAGTAACGATGACGTCATTGTGCGACGGCCGGGGACCCCGGATGCAGCCGGACGGGAGCATGGAGGACAGAGCACAGAAGACCGGCGCGGTGCAGAAGACCGGGGATGGTAAGTAAAGCAGCGGGGGGGCCTTACAACAGAGGGGGGGGCGAGTGCCAGCATTTGGGGGCCTGTATACCACTGGGGCTGCTATACACCACTGGGGATGCTGTATACCACTGGGGCTGCTATATACCACTGGGGCTGCTATATACCACTGGGGCTGCTATATACCACTGGGGCTGCTATATACCACTGGTGCTGCTGTATACCACTGGGGCTGCTATATACCACTGGGACTGCTATATACCACTGGGGCTGCGGTATACCACACCACTGGGGCTGCTGTATATACTGCTGGGGCCTGTATATACCACTGGGGTGGCTGCTGTATACTACCACTGGGGAGGCTGCTGTATACTACCACTGGGGAGGCTGCTGTATACCTGTGCTGGGGTCCACCCTCGGCTTATACATGAGTCAATAGGTTTTCCCAGGTTTTGGGGGCAAAAATAGGGGGTCGGCTTATACACGGGTCGGCTTATACACGAGTGTATACGGTATTTACTTATACCGGCTCATGCTTGCATCATGTGTATGCAAATGTAGGTTGTTCCTATTTACTAATTAATGATATCACTAATTAACTGCCCTAGCAGGAAAAGGAAATATAAAGATTTTGTCTGTTTATTAAATGTAATCCATGATGAAGGCTTCCTATAGCTGAAGCGCGAAGGATTATCACTCCTAAACCTAACCCTGTGTCTGCAACATGCTGAACTGTATTTTAATCTGTAAAGAACAAAATGGACGTTTTATATATTTCTACTGCCCATAGTTGCTGGATTAACTACTACAGTTTTTTCTTATTTTATTGTGTGGAGTACTAGTTGTGAGTATATTCTTCCCCCCCCCACCCACCCCCAAAAAAAAAGTCAATGTTTCAATAGCTTCTCATGTGGCCTTGAGCATCAATTACAACTTGAGAATAGCGTCCTTTGCTGTTCACAAGTCTGCTGAACCGTGGCATCCCACTCTTCCTAAAGGGAAACCCCATAGGTCATTTAGGTTGCTGAGGTACAGAGTTATGACATCTACACGGCAATTTAGCTTATTCCATGTTTTCTATGGTATGCAGGTCTAGAGAACATGCAAGTCACTCCATATGAAGTTGTCCAGCAGCCATTCCCCAATGATGCCACCTTGATAAGCTGAAGCATTGTCTTCCATATAGATGAAATTAGGCCTGTGTTCTTCATGCAGAGGCAAAATGACTGGATTGATGACATTATTTAAGTAGTAGAGGCTTGTCACAGTATCATTCACAAAGTGAAGGGCAGTTCTGTATTGACTATATACACCTGCTTACCCTGTTACAGGCTCATCTGGTGACAACAGCAGCTGAGGACTAGCATTCTCAAAATCTCCAACATCATTCATGACCATCATTTCTGCTCAACGTAAATCGATTTTCATCAGTGAACAGCACTGAGGCCCACTATTCCCTGCTCCCTGGCTCATGCAAGATGAAGATGCCTGTGCTCGGTGGTGTGGTCAGGTACTCTAGCAAGCAGACCATGCTGATGTAGTCAGGTACCCTAGCAAGCAGACCACGCTGATGTAAACAATTTTAAATGGTCTGACATGACACTTGAGTGGCTCTCACCTCTCTTAAATGTCCCTAGACTTGTGAGGCATTCATCATTTGGGTCTGCATGACATTGTTCATTATAAAGCGGTTATCAATGTTGAACGTCCACTTCTATGCCCTTCCGTGTTTCTTCCAGTCTTTGTAGTTATATTGCAACCTGCTGATGACAATCTGTGACACTCTAAGCTTAGTGGCCACTTCCATCTGAGAACATCCATCAAAATGGCGAGGTACTGTTGATCCGTTAAGCATCGTCTTGGTCTCATGATGTCAAAATGGACTCATTTTCCTTAAGTAATTATGGTTTTTATCCATCAGAAAGGTGTAAGTTTTCTGTCATGTTCCCCTCTGTTTTTTTAAATTGACTATTAAAGAACCTTAAGCCTTATTCCTGGATTGGATGTGCTGATAAAAGCTTTTTGTTCATAATTTTCTTACTTTAGTGACTGTGACCTGTCAGCAGTCTCGGCACCCGCCAAGAACATACGGGATATAAAGAATCACATTGAAGCAAACAAAATGGAGTGGGGCATGCCATCTTTTCGTATTTCTTTTTAAAAATCTTTATTGAAGCCAAAACTGTACTCCATATTATATGTAAAAATTTACTAAACATTCATTCTGCAACGTCATTGAAAACTAATTCTTGCACATTTTTCTTTTCTCTTCAAAAGCTTCTTTTGATTCCTTTTCTCCTACAGAAGCCTGCAGATCTTCTCTGTGAAGTATCGAGCAGTAGTCCCCGGTCATGTTCCATCTCCTTAATATTCTAATGAAATCTTTCTCCTTGCTCTTTGCTAACAGCAACAAAAGGTTTTCAATAAAGTAGTTTGAATGGGAATGTAAAAAATGTAACTTCAAATTCATCAGACAAACCAGAGCTTTGAAACATTTCAGCATGTTCTCCATGATGGACTTAAGTATCTTTGTTGTTAGCTAGAAATTTCGTCACAACTTTTAAAAGAATCCTAAAGGCGCCAGATTTTTTCCCGGCTATGTGGATTACGCAGCGGCATCATCCACGTTAATCATGCCAAGAGGACAGTGTCGGCTTGGAGAGGAGGTACTACTGGTGCAGTAGGGACACCCATGGGACCAGCCCAGACAAATTTAAATACAGAGAGGCAGATTTCAAAAGGTATTTCTGGGGTGTACAGGAGGAGTCAGAGCATAATATGCACCTTCAAAGAATGCAGCACAGGAGCTGCTGAGGGTAGTAGTTTTCGTTTACATGTGAAAATTCTGGTGAAAGGTTAACTTTAAATAAAAGATCAGATTTGATTCTCCATTAATATTTAATATGTTATTGACATCATTTTGATTTTTAAGATATTTGTATGTTTTACTTTAACCCCTTCCCAACCCATGACTTGAAGGACGTCATGGGTGAGATTCCGGTGTTTGATGTGAGCTCCGGCTTGGCGCTCACATCAATACGGGATCCGATCAGGGCCGTTAATCCCTTGGATCCCACTGTCAATCAATAACAGCGGGCTCCAAGACCGCCGCGGCGGAAAACACGCTATTCCCCACCTGCATTGGAGATCCTGCGATCTTTACGCGGGATCTCCAGTGCTCACGTGACAGCCCTGGGTCCTGTGTTGACCCCGGAAGCTTTCACAGATCACTTCCTGTGAGTGGTTGGCAAGCACTGCCAACCACTCACAGTGCGCACTTGTGACAGGTCCCAATGTGCTGCAGCTCACAAGGGATTGGATAGCGCAGCAGTGTGGCACCCTATGGGGCTGTGTAAAACAAAGAATGAATTGTAAAATAAAGTTATTAAAAATATGAGAAAAAAATACCTAAAAGTTCAAATCATCCCCCCCCCTTTCCCACATTCAAAATAAAAGTATTTAAAAAAAAAATACACATATTTGTTATCGTCGTGTTCAGAAATGCCTTATCTATCAATATATAAAATTAATGAGAGCCGTAAACTGCGTAATGGAAAAAAAGGTCCAAATGCCAAAATTACTTTTTTGGTCACCGCAACAATGTTATAAAATGCAATAATGGGCGATCAAAAAAGCGCATCCACCCAAAATTGGAACCATTAAAAATGTCAGCTCAAGCTGCAAAAAATAAGCCGTCACACAGCCCCAGATCCCGAAAAATTAGAACGCTACGGATCACAGGACATGGTGCAAAAAGAGTGATTTTCTTTTTTTCAAACTTCTGAATTTTTTTTCATTAGTTAGGTAACAGTAAAAGTATACATGTCTGACATCTACGAACTCATACCGACCTGAGGCATCACACCGTCACATCAGTTTTATCATATAGTGATCATGGTGAATACAAAACCTAAAACACAAACGTGTAATTGCACTTTTTTGGCGATTTCACCGTTTTGGAATTTTATTGCCATTTTCCTGTACACTATATGGCAAAATAAATGATTGCATGTGAAAGTACAACTCGTCCCACAAAAAACAAGCCCTCATATGTCTATATTGATGGAAAAATAAAAAAGTTATGGCTCTTGGAAGCAGGGGAGCAAAAAACAAAAAACTAAAATGAAAAATTTGCGGGTGGTAAAGGGGTTAAGCATATTTAAGACAAGCTTTTTTCCTGCATCAGTATTTTCATGTTATTCTTGTGTTTTCCCGGAAGACACTATTTGCACTGTTGTACAGGTTGGGCCATTTATATGGATGCCCCTAAATACAACTATAATGGTTGGTGATATCAACTTCCTGTTTGTGACACATTAGTATATGGGGGGGCAAACCTTTTCCAGATGGGTGGTGACCATGGCGCCCATTTTGGATCCAACTTTATTTTTTTCAATGGGAAGTGGGCCATGTGACACTTCAAACGTAATGAGAATTTCATAAGAAAAACAATGGTGTGCTTGGTTTTAACATAACTTTATTCTTTCATGAGTTATTCACACGTTTGTTATCACCATTCACAAAAAACGTTTGCCTCATCACTCATTTGAAGGCAATTGTCTATGCTGTGAAGATACGAGATCTGCAGCAACTGAAACAACAGATACTGGAAGCCTGTGCTAGCATTTCTTCTGCGGTGTTAAAAGAAGAGGGTTGTATTGACAATCCAACACAATAGGCAGCACTTTGAACACATTTTATAAGTGCTCATAAACTTGTAAATAACTCATAAAAGAATAAAGTTAAATTAAAACCAAGAACACCAATGTTTTTCTCATGAAATTCGCAATAAGTTTGATGTATCACATAACCCTCTTCCCATTGAAAAAAATAAAGTTGGATCCAAAATGGCCGACTTTAAAATGGCTGCCATGGTCACCAACCATCTGGAAAAGTTTTCCCCCTCCCATATACTAATGTGCCACAAACAGGAAGTTGATATCACCAATAATTCCCATTGTTTTTAGGTGCATCCATAAAAATGGCCCACCCTGTTATTGCTATGTGAATTGTGTCCTATGTCTCTGTAAATGATGCAATATGTGAACCGTGATGACATGTAATATGTATAACATTTTTGTAGATTGATGTGCAGTAATGTTGTATAGGGAGTTGCCACACTATGGACTAGCCCATAATGGAAAGGGTTAGTCTTGAGCGACAATGACAGTGTACATCTTAAGATAGGGCCCCTCTAGGCACTAGAAAACATACAGTCTGAAGGTCGTCACTCCTTTTGAAGTTCACTGAGGTTGGATTTCTGCTGAAGGGAAAAAAAAACAACATCTTTAAATCTTATTCCTTAGCAAGTGTGACACGAGCTGAGTGTGACCGAAGTGTAAGTGCGAACGGAAGCAAGTGTGTGACATGTGATTCAGTGAGGAGGTATTTGGGAAGGCTGAAACAAATTCCTGGGTGAATTGCTGTGAGTTGCTGAATTGCTGAGTGGTTTTCTACCTTTATTGGGCTTTCTTAACTTTTTTTTTCTCTTTACAAGTTTACAGTATCTTATTTTAATACCTGAAAATTAAGGGTTACAATTGCACTTAAATGCTGTGGTGTAGCTATACTCACAAGGGGTTAAATAAGGGTGGTGGTTCATAATTAAGGGTTTATAAGAAGCAGCTGGTTGGGGCTTCCAGTCCTTTGGAAGTACACTGAGCTGTAGGTTGGATTTCTGCTGAAGGGAAAAAAAAACGTTTCTTTAAATCTTCTTCCTTAGCGAGTGTGACACGAGCTGAGAGCTGAGTGTGACCGGAGCGTAAGTACGAACAGAAGTAAGCGTGTGACTTGTGATTCAGTGACTTTGGATTCAGGGAGTTTGGAAGGGAGGACTTACTGAATTGCTGGTTGTATTTTATTAATACTTTACATTTCTTTTTATTTATCATCTGTCTGGCGCAATCGACATTAGGAAATGAGCTCCATAATTGACAATGCCATCCAGTGTACACCTTGCCACATGTATGCAATCCTTGAACAGCTGGTCGAGGGTGCATACTGCTGTGTGAGATGTGAGTACGCTGTGCATTTGGAAGCCCAGATACTGGATCTAAATCAACAACTGGTGACACTGAGATCTGTAGACAATATGGAAAGGAGTCTGCTGCTCACTGAACAGCTGCTCAATGGGATAGATGTGGAGGAGGATGGTAGCATGGAGCTGCAGGACTGTGAGGTAGCTAGCTGGGTGACAGTTAGAAGAGGGGGTAGAGGGAAGAGTGCCAGGGAGGCTATCCTTGATCTTGAACACCCAATAATTTGCTAAGTTGGCAGATGACGGGTGTCAGTACAGGGATAGTACTGCTGCAGCAAGACATGACCTCTAAAAGCCAGAGGAGTGTCTGCTCCAATAAAGGGGAAAACAGGAGAGCAGGACAGGCCAGACAGGTGCTGGTAGTGGGGAACTCAATTATTAGGGGAACAGATAGGGCAATCTGTCACAAAGACAGGGATCATCAAACAGTTTGCTGCCTACCTGGCGCTCGAGTCCAGCACATCGCTGATCAGGTTGACAGATTACTAGGGGGGCTGGTGAAGACCCAGCGGTCATGGTGCACATTGGCACAAATTACAAAGTTAGAGGTAGGTGGAAGGTCCTGAAAGATGATTTCAGGGAATTAGGCTGCAAGGTAGTATTCTCTGAAATACTGCCTGTACCATGTGCCACACCAGAGAGGCAAAGGGAGATAAATAATTGGCTCAGGAATTGGTGTAGGGATGAGGGGTTTCGGTTCCTGGAGAACTGGGCGACTTCTCTGTTGGCTACAGCTTCTAAGCTAGGGATAGTGTAAATAGTAACCTAGGCACAAGTAATGAAATTGGTGGTGGCATGGGGGGTGGGGTTAGAACAGTCAATATAGTAGGAATAAAGATAAAGAGATACATAAAGTGCATGTACACTAATGCCAGAAGCCTCACCAACAAGATGGAGGAATTGAATTAATTTTATTGGAAAATAATTATGACATGGTTGGGATATCGGAGACATGGCTGGATGAGAGCCAGGATTGGGCTGTTAGTTTACAGGGCTATAGTCTGTTCAGAAATGACCGTACAAATAAGCGAGGGGGAGGTGTGTGTTTATATGCAAAATTATCCTTGAAACCCATCCTTCGTGATAATATATGTGAATCTAATGAAAATGTAGAATCCCTGTCGGTGGAGATAAGGGGAGGGAGAAAAAATAATAAATTACTGTTAGGGTTTGTGATAAGTCTCCAACAATAATGGAAGTGGAGAAGAATATCCTCATAAAGCAAATAGATGAAGCAGCGACTCAGGGAGAAGTCATTATTATGGGGGACGTCAACTTCCCTGAAATACATTGGGGAATAGAAACCTGCAGTCACAGCAAAGTTAATAGGATTTTGACAATGAGAGACAATTACCTTTCACAACTGGTTCAGACCCAACAAGAAGGTGGGCACTGCTAGACCTAATATTAACCAACATGCCAGACCGTATATCAAATATACGGGTTGGAGGTCACTTGGGTAATAGTGATCACAAAATAATAAGTTTTCAAGTATCCCTTAATAAGATGTGTAGTAGAGGGGCTACAAAAACACTAAACTTCAGGAAGGCAAATTTCCAACAGTTCAGAGATGATCTTAGTGCAATAAACTGGGACGATGTTCTTAGACATAAAAGTACACAAAACAAATGGGAGAAGTTTATTAGCATCCTAAATAGGATCTGCGCACCATATATACCCTATGGGAATAAACATGCTAGAAATAGGAGGAAACCACTATGGCTAAATAAGGCTGTAAGGGGTGCAATAAGTGACGAAAAGAAAGCATTTGGGGAATTAAAGCAAGTAGGTAGTGATGAGGCATTAAATAAATACAGAAAATTAAATAACATCTGTAAAAAGCAAATCAAGGCAGCAAAGATTGAGACGGACTCATTGCAAGAGAAAAGTAAAAAAAAATCCCAAAATAGTCTTTAACTACATAAATAGTAAGAAACTATAAAATGATTGTGTTGGACCCATTAAAAATAGTCTGGGTGAAATAGTGGATGAGGAAAAAGCCAATATGCTAAATGACTTTTTTTGCAACCGTATTTACACAAGAATATCCCATGACAGACAACATGATCAGTGATAACAAAACTCTCCATTAAATGTACCCTGCTTAACCCAACAGGAAGTACGGCACCGTCTAAAAATCACTAAAGTTGACAAATTCCCAGGCCAGAATGAGATAATTCCTGCAGTACTCTGGGGTGTAAGTACAGTCATAGATAAACCATATTTTTAATCTTTAAATATTCCATGATAACAGGGTCTGTACCACAAGGACTGGCGTATAGCAAATGTGGTGCCAATATTCAAAAAGGGGACAAAAACTGAACTTGGAAATTATAGGCCAGTAAGCTTAACCTCTACGGTGGGTAAAATCCTAGAGGGTTTTCTAAGAGATGCTATACTGGAGTATCTGAATAAAAATAACCTCATGACCCAATATTAACATGGGTTTACAAGGGACCTTCCTGTCAAACTAATCTGATAAGCTTCTATGAAAAGGTAAGTTCTGGACTGGATCACAGAAATGCAGTGGACGTGGTGTATAAGGACTTTACAAAAGCTTTTGATATGGTGCCACACAAAAGGTTGATACATAAATTAGAGCAATGGGGATAGGAGAAAATATGTGTAAGTGGGTTAAGAACTGGCTCAGTGATAGGAAACAAAGGGTGGTTATTAATGGAACACACTCAGAATGGGTCACAGTTAAAAGTGGGGTACCACAGGGGTCAGTGTTGGGCCCGCTTCTTTTTAACATATTTATTAATGACCTTGTAGGGGGCATACAGACTAGAAAATCAATATTTACAGATGACACTAAACTCTGCATGGTAATCAATACAGAGGAGGACAATTTTATATTACAGGAGGATTCATGTAAACTAGAAGCTTGAGCTGATAAATGGCAAATGAGCTTTAATGGGGATAAATGTAAGGTCATGCACTAAGGCAGAGGAAATAAAAGGTATAATAATGTGCTTAATTGTAAAACACTGGGCAAAACTACCACTGAAAAAGACCTGGGTGTATGGTAGATGATAAACTCACATTTAGTGCCCAGTGTCAGACAGATGCTGCAAAGCAAATAAAATAATGGGATGCATTAAAAGAGGCATAGATGCTCATGAGGAGAACATAATTTTACCTCTACTCAGGTCACTAATGCAACCACACTTGGAATAACTGTGTACAAATTCTGGTCTCCGGTGTATGTAGAACTAGCTGAACTTTGAGCAAGTGCAGAGAAGAGCAACCAAGGTTATTAGAGGACTGAAGGGTAATACAATACCAAGACAGGTTATTAAACTTGGCATTATTTAGTTTGGAAAAACGAAAGCTTAGGGTGATCTTATAATAATGTAATAAATATATGAGGGACTGTACAGAGACCTTTTAATGATCTTTTTACTCTTAGGCCTGAGACGGGGACAAGGGGCCCTCCTCTACGTATGGAAGAAAGAAGGTTTAATCATAATCACAGATGTGGATTCTTTACTGTAAGAGCAGTGAGACTATGGAACTCTCTGCCACATGATGTTGTAATGAGTGAGTCACTACTAAAATTTAAGAGTGGCCTGGATGACTTTCTTGAAAAATATAATATTACCGGTTATATATATACTAGATTCTTTAATAGGGCGTTGATCCAAGGAACTAGTCTGATTGCCGTATGTGGAGTCAGGAAGGAATTTTTTCCCTAATGCGGAGCTTAGTGTTGCCACGTGTTTTTTTTTTTGTTTTTTTGCCTTTCTCTGGATCAACATGTTAGGCTATGGGTTGAACTAGATGGACTTAAGATCTTCCTTCAATCTTAAATACTATGTTACTATGTTACATATAGTGGGTGACTCATGACAAACAATTAAAGGAAAAAGGAGACCAGAGTGAGATAGCTTGATCCTAGAGAGTGAACGGAGACACAGACCTAGAGATGCTGTCGAAGTTAGAGACCAAACATCCTACAAGGCAGCCCCAAAAAGAAAGGGTCTAGAGACTAAGACTTTAACAATCAGGCCCCAAACCTAAATGGTAACTGGTTAGGACGTACTGGTTAACGACAGAATCCACCCGGGGAAGCTGATTTCAATCAAGTGTCTGCAAGCAAAAGATCCTTCACCAACACTGGTGGCAAATCCCCCACTCCCCTCCCCTATGGTGAGAAGTGACATTGTTATGGAAGTATCTGGCTGTATGAGGCTCATCTCATGCCTTATTGGTCAGACCTCTTGTACACCTTTCTCTACGAAGAGATATGGAGCTGCAGAATCAGCATGGTCACCAATCACAGACTGAGCCGAGTTGTGCTAGGAATCCCAGGACCAGAAATAATGTTTAGAAACCTGTGGGAACTAGAACTGTGTCTGAATTTGTGCTGTAAAACTGAACCGGCCTTGAAATTATGTGCCCACTGCTTCATGTATGACGTTGTTTTAAAAGAACTGTTGAGTAAACTGTTGTTGTTACAAATGTACTGGAGGTCTTTTTCTAAACGAGAAATATTTATAATGTATGGTCCTGGCCAGCCAAAGAGAAAGGCAACATATGGCCTGTGCAGATGTAAGACCTGCATTATATAAGTCCGTGTACCCAGCCAGGACCATGGTTTTCATGTAGTGTCGGGGCATCCAGAGTCAATCCCATGCTTATGACTACTGCCCTGCGTCACTCACACTTGGCATAGTCTGAGAGATCCAACCTTGACAACGGAAGATTTGAGTGTTGCGGAAAAGGCATATGCTACAACAGACTGCGAACATTGTACAGTCGAAGATGGTACTGAGCATGGACTTTAGGAGGGCAGATGATGGTGCAAATTTAAAAGAGAACTGCACTCATCATGGGAGTTGGAGAAACAGAACTGCGTAATCAGTCCGACCGTTGAGGTACTACGTCTATAGGCGAGGGATCCATGCCTGGAAATGCCAGCCCTTGCTGCAGAATGTCTGCACTGTTCAGACAAAATGGAAAGAGAAAGTCTGCCTGTTAATGAATGACAGCAGGTAACACAGGTGGAGACCTTGAAAAAACGGAATGGCCAGCCAGGGAGAACCCCACACTGTTTGGGGCAGAGATGTATGGCTGGCTGCTTAGGGGTATGTGGGACGGCATCAATTTGGGGGATGAGTGAAGGAGGTCAACACGGCAGAGCAGAGTTCTGTGTGTGAGACAGAGACTTGGAAAGCCCCAAAACAGGGCACACGAGTGTGAGTGTCATGCTGGGAATCTGCGTGTGACCTTCACAACGGTCTAATTACTGCATGGCTTTATCCATCCTTTTTAGTATCGAACGTATGGTGGTCAGTAACCTGAAATAGATACAAATGTAAGTAATTTCCGGCCAAATGATATACTAAAACTACAACTTGCTTTTTTCAATGTCCAATTCTAGACAGGTTCATCAGATTTATTTCACCATTTAAGGGATCGTACTGATAAAAAGGCCTTGTATTTGTCCAAATTTTAATGAATTTGTCATGTTTAATGTTAGACAATTTAAAATTATTAAAAGGTTTTGCCTTTGAAAACTTTTGGAACTGTCTAAAGATGAGAAAAAAAAATTTCTAAGTTAAGCCTCACTGATAATTTAGAGTACAAATACTATTATGAAGTACCCAAATCATATGAAAATTTTACGCATATATAGATAATTGCACACAACAAAATTTATGGATACTGTTCCAGAAATCAATTAAAATATAGGGCATTCTGGCTGATTTCTTATAGTTTTTGACCCCCTGAAACAACTTCTGAGGTTCTCAAAAACTTTTGATCTTATGGGTCCTTTAAGCATTTGTTTAAGTATATGCTCAAGGATTTTCTAAATATAGGGACCAACCTAGAGCTCAAGTGCCATAAGCTGACCACACTCGGGAGAATTGTCAAAAGATTATGTCCATCCAGATCAGCCAATGATCTGGATGGATAGTAGAGCTAAGTTGTATGATTAATATCCAATAATATAGTGGAGCACCCTCCCGTTGAATTGAAGAAAATTTACAAGATTACAAATGTTGTAGTCCACTTGGATCACGGACACAGCCTGTTAGGATCAGTGTAATCCATAATCAGTGGTAAGGCTGATAGCCCAATGAAATGGTTTATCCAACCTCACCATAAAAATGTATAATTGGTAAAAGAATAAGGCTACGTATACACGATGCATCTTTATTTCATTTTGTTATGCATCTTTGAGTGCAGATTTCTCACAAATCCTGAAGGGTAACCCTAATATCAGCAAAGTGAATGAGAATAATGAAGTCTAATGCACACAACATTGAGTATTTTCTTCTTGCAGATTTGGTGCAGATGGATGGTATGGTGCCTCAGTGTTTAGTACTGCAGCCTTACAGCACTGGGGTCCTGGGTTCAAATTCCACCACAAACAACATTTACAAAGAGTTTATATGTTCTCCCTGTGTTTGTGTGGGTTTCCTCAAGGGTCTCCGGTTTCTTCCCACACTCTAAAGACATACTGACAGGATTTTAGAATATGAGCCCTAATGGGGACAGTGTTGCAAATGTATGTAAAGTGCAATGGAATTAATAGCGCTATATAAAAGAATATTATATTATGTCAATTGTCGCAGTATTTTTGCTGCAGATTTCACTCATTCTAATGAATGGGAAAAATCTGCAATAAAAATGTGCTTTTTAGTTGCAGCATTTTCCTTCTGAGACATGCAGACATTTTTGCACAAAATACTTAATGTGCAAACATACACTAAAGTCTTAGTGTCTTTATTCAGATGGTAACAAATTTTCATTATGATAAATTACAACATGCCCAAACCTCCACCTTCATAATATCTATCTGAGCACATTAAAGCACTCAGAGTTGGTCACTATTACCCAATTCACCAATACCACTGAAATCAGTAGATATGATGATTTTTTATCAAATATGTTCAATGAGTTTTCTGGGCATAACATAATTTCCTACATTCACTTTATTTGGCTGTAGATTGCCAAGTACTAATCAGAAATGTCACTGTCCTAATTCTGCTCTGCTTCCAGCTTGAGTAGTAGTCACATGAACATTAATATTCGATTTGCACAGTTTCAATAAACTAAATAGTAACTTTTTCTGCTTCTCTAAATGAAATAGTGTAAGAGAAATAAGTCATCAAAAGATTATAAGTATACAAATTGCATGAGGAATCACGTAATGACACACAGGTTAGCAACAGTGGGAATCCTGACAATGTGCATATTGTTAGGATTTATCAATCTGTAGTCACATAAGTTACTGTAAATGTTTATGTTTAGACCAAAAAAACCTCTCCATGTGCAAGTCCACTCCAGACACAAGTATCATCACCAGCAATAGACTTTTAAAACTTTGTATTGTGTGTATTTGGAAAAAAATAGGAACCTAGATCAGAGAAGTGTCTTCTCTTCAAAAACACCAAGCAAGAACTATAGGTCAGGGCACAGTAATTGAGTCAAAGTATTTAAAACCCCACAAGTTGTATTTCAAAAGCAACAATCACTTATGTGTACTCTGCAAACACTGTAACAAGAGATTGCTACACAAGTCCATAAATCTTAGGAAATCACTCAAAAGATGTCTTATAAAGCTGAATTGTCACTGGTAGAAATGTCATATTGCAATGCACAATTACAAGACAAGGAAATACACCATGAAACATTTAATTAAAGTGTCAACGTTTGGGCTTCATAGTTGCTTTAACCCCTAGTGACGGAGCCAATTTCCACCTTAATGACCAGACCGTTTTTTGTAATTCTGACCAGTGTCCCTTTATGAGGTTATATCTCTGGAACGCTTCAACGGATCCTAGCGATTCTGAGATTGTTTTTTCGTGACATATTGGGCTTTATGTTAGTGGTAAATTTTAGGTTGATAATTTTTGTGTTTATTTGTGAAAATATAAAAAAATTGTCAAATTTTCTAATTTTTTGCCAATTTTCAAATTTGCATTTTTATTCTGTTGAACCGGAGCGTTATGTGACACAAACTAGTTAAAGTGATCCTAAAGCCAGAAACTGACCCCCCCCCGCATCTTTCTACCTGTCCCTGCACCCCCTCTTATCATTTCTAGCCATCCCCGCTCGGTTCTTAATGAAATTTGGTACATTTTCTCCTTTTTTGACATGTATGCATTTAGGTTAGGTGCGGTTTAGTCATCTTGTTTTTATCAATGCTTCATCACTCGAAATTATTATTTTATTCATTTATAGGGTCATTCCGTGTCAAGTGGACCAGTTTTAAAAATCGTCCCCACTCGACGTTCTCCAATTTTGCTGAAAATTTATAAGGATGTACATGTATGTTTGAAAAGAGGTTCTGTAAATTTTTTTGGGCCAGATCTCAAATACATTGGGCACTGTTGACCTTTCACTGGAGCCCCCCCCAAGCCTGCGGCTTCAGCTAAGAGGATTTTGCAAACTTTGGCACATAGCCATTAGAGTTCTATACTGGCTATGATGCTGACATTTGGCATACTGGCTCAACTTTTGCTGCTAAACACGATAAAATCATTACCGACTATGACAAAACAATATTTCGGCCGCAATTTTGTGTCAAAGTAGCTTGCAAAACGCGTCGTATAAAATTTATGCCAAACTTTGCCCATATATAACTGAAAACCAAAAACCAATAGGAACTGGTGCTTTACCCTGTACAACAAACATCTACATGACTTTGCATTGCTGCAATATCACGGTCAAAGCATATGTATTTGTGGAAATATTCACACCCACATATGATGAAAAACTTAAAAAAAACGAATTTTACCTATTTTTAGGTCAAATTTCCCAAAAAAAGGTACCCCTAAAATATATTAATTCTGTTATCATTAGAAAGAGCACATTTTTCTCTACAAGGATCATTGGGTTTTTTTTTTTGGAGTTTCTCCATTTAAGAAAAGAAAAATGCCACTGAACATAGTGTCATTTATTAATACGCAATGAATGGTAACTGCACTATTCAAACCCTTGCGTTGGTCCATGGTGGTTATACCACAACCAATTCTCTAAGAATTGGTATTATAATCCAATTAAGAATTGTAAAATGCTGTCTTTCGAGAATTGGCAGCCCCATCGCCCAGGAGCCATGGCCGATAGCCGTGCAAGGCAAGTTGCGGGTGGTCTCTTTATCGCAGGTTCCTAAGCCTGAGGGTGGGTGTCTTTACCTAGGATCCCAAGCCTAATATTGGGTATCTTTTGTTGGTTCCCAAGCCATAATGTTCAGTCTAAGTGGTCTGGAATTGTTGCTGAATTTGCAACATAATCGGTTCAGAGAAGCTGTATTGTCGGCCCATTGCTGTTGCAGCTGGTGCTGGAATTATTGCAATGATTGACTGCTCGGGAATCCAGCATGTATCATTTCTCACAGGCCAGTGAAAGAAGCTAGTTGGTCCATGAGGATGCATAAAATGTATTAATGCATCATGGTCGACTGAAATTTCAGAAATATTTCCAATCCACCAGTTCATATCGTAAATGCAGGCAATGTATTGCCCTGGCTGGAGGTTTGCAATTGGCACAAAAGGCATTTCTGATCTGACAGATCCATGTGCATGGGCAATGAAAGATGAAGGGTCATTTGACACCCTTGAAATGCGAATCTTTTTGTCATCAATTGGCACAAACTGGTGATTTTCTCTTGTTCCAGCAATTGTATGTCCATCTTTGAACCTTTCCTCTTGAGCTACCCGTATTTCGTCAATTTTTTCTTTTGGAACAAAAAAAAAAAAAACTTGATTCCATGCAGTTGCTCGTTGCAAAAGTTGAATAAATCCACCGGGGTCAGTATTTGGTTTTCAGTTGGGCGTTGAAGACTGGCACGCGCTGCCAACCCCTTTGCTGTCCCTCCAATCCCATCACAGGGGGACTTTCCATGACTGGTACCAAAAAAATTCCATTCAGCGCTGATATTGATATCAGCATGGTGGTGGCACAAGTTGAGAAAATTTTTGAAATTTTTGTACTGGGCTGCAGATCCATCACTGAAGTAGTGGATATGACGAATCCCATAGATGAGAGTCTTGAGATACTCCACAATTACTGTTAAGAAAGTGTGGACTGCAACTGTGTCATGTCGTGAGCAATCACAGATTATGCACAGGCTGATGTACTGCGCAGCTTCACCATTTAACTCCTTGAAGTAAATTACAAATGGGTGTACTGTAGCTTGACTATTTTCCCAGTGGAAACCTTGAATGGCATCTTGAACAATAAATGAGTAATTTTCAGCAAAGTCCATAAGGATCACAAGCTCTCCAGGTCTCAGATTTTCCTTCAACGATTTCAGATAGCAACTTTAATGCTTGGCGATGTAGTGATGGCTACAAAGTTTAGACATTTTCAAAACCAATTCTTCAATGAAATCTTCGATAGTCAGTTGTTTGGTATCAAGCGTGTCTTGATCAGTGTGAATCCATTGTTTGAACTCAATAATATCTTCAGGGTCACTGTTGACAAACACATTGACTAGAAATTCTTTTAAAACTTCAGGACCCGGGCATTTATCACAACGGCCAAGCATACAGTCCTTGGATTCAATTCCACAGACCATTTTGCATATGAGCTCTTTGTAGTCATCATTGATTGGGCATGCTGCAAGCATTAGTTTGACATTTTGGTGAATGGTACACACACAAACGGAATGTGTTCCAGCAGATCCAATGATTACGCACCACTTTGGCCGAATCTCACAAAACTTTGAAAATCCAATTTCAGGGCCATTCCGATCCCGATAGGCAACAAACATTTCCCTTATATTGCTCAGTAATAGTCGCTTTTGCATCTGCTTTTTTCTTCCTGCTATTCGCACTGATACATAGTCTTTTTTACCAGGGCACATTCGACTGAATTCATCATCCTCAAAAACCGCCTGCACCTTTTTCTTCACTTCCTCAGAAACATATGCAAAATGGTCTGTGGAATTGAATCCAAGGACTGTATGCTTGGCCGTTGTGATAAATGCCCGGGTCCTGAAGTTTTAAAAGAATTTCTAGTCAATGTGTTTGTCAACAGTGACCCTGAAGATATTATTGAGTTCAAACACTGGATTCACACTGATCGAGACACGCTTGATACCAAACAACTGACTATCGAAGATTTCATTGAAGAATTGGTTTTGAAAATTTCTAAACTTTGTAGCCATCACTACATCGCCAAGCATCAAAGTTGCTATCTGAAATTGTTGAAGGAAAATCTGAGACCTGGAGAGCTTGTGATCCTTATGGACTTTGCTGAAAACTACTCATTTATTGTTCAAGATGCCATTCAAGGTTTCCACTGGGAAAATAGTCAAGCTACAGTACACCCATTTGTAATTTACTTCAAGGAGTTAAATGGTGAAGCTGCGCAGAACATCAGCCTGTGCATAATCAGTGATTGCTCACGACATGACACAGTTGCAGTCCACACTTTCTTAACAGTAACTGATGAGTATTTCAAGACTCTCATCTATGGGATTCGTCATATCCACTACTTCAGCGATGGATCTGCAGCCCAGTACAAAAATTTCAAAAATTTTCTCAACTTGTGCCACCACAATGCTGATTTCAATATCAGCGCTGAATGGAATTTTTTTGGTACCAGTCATGGAAAGTCGCCCTGTGATGGGATTGGAGGGACAGCAAAGAGGTTGGCAGCTCGTGCCAGTCTTCAACGCCCAACTGAAAACCAAATACTGACCCCAAATACTGACTTTTGCAACGAGCAACTGCATGGAATCAAGTTTTTTTTTGTTCCAAAAGAAAAAATTGACGAAATACGGGTAGTTCAAGAGGAAAGGTTCAAAGATGGACATACAATTGCTGGACCAAGAGAAAATCACCAGTTTGTGCCAATTGATGACAAAAAGATTTGCATTTCACAGATTTGCAAATTTACAGAACCTCTTTTCAAACATACATGTACATCCTTATAAATTTTCAGCAAAATCGGAGAACGTCGAGTGGGGACCACTGGTCCCCTTGACACGGAATGACCCTATATTATTATTAATTTCCTCCCTTTTTGTTACTTGTATACACTACTGCAATATATATACTATTATGCATTTATTTATGAATTCTGCACTTTAAAATGTGTACACATACATATATTAGGCATTTTTATTTGTATACACTATGGCACTGATATGTAATTGAATTTTATGCATTCACTTATGGATCTTGTATTTGACACTGGGTATACTCTTATGCACCAATTCAGTATTAATATACTTCTTAAACTCAATTTTTTGTTTCACTTCATATTTCACTATGTTTGTAAGAGAACGATTGTATCTCAGATATATTGCACATTTGACTAATTGCTGCTTTTACATAATGTTGAACTGTGGCATATTCCCCACTGGCTTCTAACCTCGATCATCCCCCTTTGCATGTGCACTTCTCTCCTGTGATGCTCTCAGAGCCTCCCTCTTCGTGGCACCTGGCCACTGGTGGATGTGTTGTCATAACTTGACAGCTCCGTTGCTTGTGTTCCACAGGCCGGAAGTGGGTGCGGTCACGTGATCGGGAGCGGTTACATGACTGCAGCGCCGGAAATAGACTAGGAAGAGGCGAGGCACAGCTGCTCTGAATGCAATTTCTAAATTTCCCTATAAATGGCCGCAAAATCTAGCCTGCAGATGGCACATTGAACCCCCCTCCGAAGAAGTCCTGCGCATGAAATGTGCAAAGGGACCTGCGGAGTACACGGAAGCTCAACCCTAGCACTTTCATCTTATATGGTATGTTGACTTAAACCCCTATTAATACTGTTGATGGGATTAGACCACATCTGTAATACTTGCACTTGATTATGTGAAAGTTCTCTGACTGAGAGGAATTTGCACCCTTATTTCCTTGGGTGATAAAGTTGGATTGGGTGTTTGTTTTTAAGCTTAGTCTGGGCTACTTCAAAAGACCAACCATCTAGATGCCATGTTATAAATCGGGTGCACAACCTAGTAATTTGACTCACAGTTCATATTGTGAAGATTTAAGCAGAACTTTTTGGCATCATCTGTCCCACACACTTGGTTTATTGTGTGCCCTATATATATGAACATAAGATAGGGTCTTTGATGATGGGATCAAATCTATTGAAAGATTCTCCTCTTCACCATTTGTGACTCTTCTGGGTTGATACCCCTTCCAAAAAAATCCACGGATCATTTTGTGAGGGAATTGACTTTACCAACATCTCATTTTTATTGTCATTGGTGGGTATAGGAAAGGACATAATTCTTAATTCTTTCTATTTTCTCCTTCTCCCCTTTTTTCTTTCTTCTTTTTCTGTTTCCTTTCTCATCTGTCTCTCCTTTGAATTTATATTAACCAGATACTGCACATTGATGTATAAAGAAATTGATGCACTGCATCTCGCTGTCTATCACCTCGGTGCTGAAACTGCGCCAAGGTATGGACAGGAGAGTGGGCATATTACATGTACCTGCAGTCCTCCTGTGCTGGATATGTCCCCCCCCTTCCCCCATCTCAGATATGGTCCCACATGCTGCCGCTCACGCTAAAATAACAATGTTTGAACTTAACTCTCCGGCGCTTGCATCCATCTCTCCCCGTTTGCTGCAGCACTTCCTGGTTCCAGAGGAAGTCGGTTATGTGATTGGCACAGCAGGGTGATGTCATCAGTGCACCCCGATCACATAACCAGGAACCAGGAGGTGCTGCAGCAAGCAGGGAGAGACGGAGGCAAGCGCCGGAGGGGCAAGTTCATAGTTTGTTATTTTAGTGTGGGTGGCAGCATTGGGCACCATATCCAGCAAAAGGAGACTGAGGGCCAGCACAGGGAGACTGAGGGTCAGCACAGGGAGACTGAGGGCCAGCACAGGGAGACTGAGGGCCAGCACCAGGATGGGGGACATCTATACTGGGATGGCGGGGGGAGACATGTACCAGGACGAGATATATATACTGATTGTAAGACGGACACTGGCATTATAAGACGGACCCCATGTAACATTAAAAATTATTTTTTTCTCTTTTTCTTCACCAAATTTGGGGTTGCGTCTTATAATCCAATTAGGGCCCTTTCACATCAGCGTTTTTCTCAAATCGCGGCAGATGCGATGAAAAAAACGCATCTGCCGCTATTACCGCATACCGGCTGCACTTGCGGCACGGTTGCGGCGCGGTTGCGGTAAACGCCATACAAGGTATAGGCGGACTTGCGGCAGGTGCGGCAAGTGCGGTTTTGGCACTTGCGGCAGGTGCGGCCGCGAAAAAAAAAATGCTGTCAGCCGCGGTTTTTTTCACGGCTGCACCTGCCGAAAGTGCCAAAACCGCACTTGCCGCACCTGCCGCAAGTCCGCCTATACCTTGTATGGCGTTTACCGCAACTGCGCCGCAACCGTGCCGCAAGTGCAGCCGGTATGCGGTAATCGCGGCAGATGCGGTTTTTTCACCGTATCTGCCGCGATTTGAAAAAAACGCTGATGTGAAAGGGCCCTAGTCTTATAAAGTGAAAAATACGGTATGTTTCAAACATGGTGCTGATGTAAAGTAGATATGGGAGAAATGTTATTACGGTAACTTTGTATGACATAAATCTCTAGTTAAATTGCATAAAAATTCAAAGGTGGAATATTAGAATTTTTTACCATATTTCTGAGATTTTCACAAATTAACACTAAAATATTGTCCTAAAATTTACCACTAACATGAAGTACAATATGTCACAAAACAAATAAGTATGAGAGTCACTGGGATTCGTTGAAGTGTTCCAAAATTATAACCTCAAAGTGACACTGGTCAGAATTGAAAAAAAACTGTCCCTTTCATGAAGGTGAAAACCATTTGGGTGGGGGGGGGGGGGTAAACGGATTAAAAAATTACCTACATGTCAGTGCTGCTTCTAAACGTTTGCGCAGTATCTGTGCACTTTCGTCGTTCACACTTTGTTCCTGCCGCCTGTTTGTGCTACAGTGTCACTTCAGCTGTTCACTGCCTCATGCGCAATGTGCATATGCTGGAGAGACTGTGTGGGCAGCAGCAGGCACTACAAACACGTATGCCTTTTTGTGGGACCTTAGTGCTGTGTTGAGCTGCTTTGAATACTCCACCAATATGGCCAGTGATGATGATGCCACCATCAGTGTTACTGTACAGCTTATATGCCTGCTTGAAAAATGTTTGAGGCCATTGTGGCACCCCAGGGGTTAATGTGCCACAGTAACACCACAAAGGGTTTACTCCCCACACAACCGACAACACTACACTAGTGCCTCCTGGCCAGAAGGGGGAGTTAAAGCTGCTTCCCTATATAATCTGGTGTGGAGAGAAAGTGGGGAAGAGCAGAATGGTGGGAGGAGCTAATGTTTACCTCAGAGTGGCAGTGACAGTTAGTCAGTTGGAGTTAGTGAAGTTCCTGGGAGGACTGTGGAAGAAAGACTGGTGGTGTAAAGGGGCTGCCTTAGGCCTCTCCACAGCCTGTTTGCACTTCCAGACCTAGCCACGGTCTGAGGGAAGTAGTAAGAGAAACAGGAGAACACATCTGGGAGACGGAGTTACCTCATAACTCGCCCCGGAGGAGCGCACACACCGGATACCGGATCCGAAACTCTGACTGACACACGCAGCACAGTAAACACCGGGATAGTGGAGGTTGTATATCTACATTGTACCTCAGCAAAGCAACACGGCGGGGCCAGAAGAACACAGAAAGGCTCAAGTTGCCTTGCAAAGGGGGTACCTGTGAGGAGAAACAGGGCCAGCAGCTCAGCTAAAGCAGCAGCAGGGCCACACACAAGGTGCAGGAGTAGGAAGCTGAGGACCCGGACAGGGTGGGAGCAACCCGGCCCCGGTACAGACTCCGTGGACAGTACTTGCTAACAACATCATCTGCAGTAAAGCCTGGAAAACTTAAAAACTGTTAGTGTGTGTGATCCTTGTGCTCAAACCCTGCGTGCCCTCACAAACTACCATCATCTCCACTACTACCCCTATCCAACAATATCCATAGCACCATCTATAGACTATTACTACCACTGCCCCGGGGAATCAAGCTCTACCCGCGGAGAGCCAATACATCTCCAGCTGCCAAACATCATCCCCGGAGGTTCTGCAGCAGCGGTGGTCCCCTCACTGACCACAAAACGTGGGTGGCATCACGACAAACTCCCCTGTAAATATCCCCCCATTTATTGCGGAACCCGGGACACGGTCCGGACCAAGACCGCCGTGATATCCCCAGCAGTACCCCGGTCCGGTACCGAGTACCCTGTCCCAGTGGGCTCCACAACTAGATGGATGAGGTGGTGGGACAGGAGGAAAAGGAGCAGGAGGAACAGGGAGGGGAGAGAGGGGAGACTGGGGGAGAAAGAGGGGAGAGGTGAGGAGACGGGGGAGACAGGAGGTGGGGAGAGAGGGACAGAGAGAGGGGGGAGAGGAGAAGGAAGCATGTGTACCTCAGGGTGGCACTGAAATTTGAGGCATCACTACAGCTTGGCTGGGGGTATACAGAGGAAATAATACATGCTGCTGTGCGTGCATAATGACTGGCGAGTTGCCAGGATTGTGACCAGTGATGATTACCCTGCTAGATCCATGCTACTGTAAGGATGCTAAAATGTATTTCTAATATTAAGTTAGCACTGTTAATATAAATGATCTGTAGTAACTCAGTTCAGCCACTGGAGGTCATCAGTGGACACGAGTAGAAAGATCTGGAACCAGGAAGTAATATTTAGTGAGTCTCCTGAGGTAAATTGACAGAGTCAGATGCCTGTGGAGATCCTACACAGAAAAGAAGACGTGTCGGCTGTTCTGAGGGGCTTGTGGATCTGTGGAAGGACGCGCCTGGCTTATACAATGTTAGAATTATTCAAAGGCTTGATCTACACCGTGGACTGAAAGATAAGCCGTGTTCTGTGAGTGCATAAGATTGACCGGTCAATATATAGGGATAGTCAGACAGGGTGAGTTAGCCAGAAACTAAAAAGGACTATTTTGTGTGTACTCATGAGGAGAGACCGACCAGGCTTGATCTATACAAGATATTAAATTGAGACTTGCACGAGTGTGAGATGCAAAGAGAAGCCGAATGTGGATGACGCTGTAGAACTGAGAATTATCACCATCCCTGTTATACTGGGTTGTGCCCAGTGTGAGGAAGATCTTATATACCTCAGTAGCTGATTGTTATGGTGAAATGACAAACACCCTATAAACTGTACATTACCAAGTTAAAGAGTTTTCACCTCATGCAGGAGGCAAAAGTGCATTTTCTGTAAATAGGTTGTGGGATAGATTTATATAAGGGATCCCGAAATATTTTGTACATAGCGTGGGAGGGGGGTGTAAGATTATATCCTGAGGGGAACACGTGCCGCAGCTGCAGTAAGAGCCTGGGTAGGCCCTGTACGGAGTAAGCGTGGGGTTGGTTTTGTCTGGGATAGTTGTGCTCCCGCTCCGCAAAACAGGTACGCGAGTTCCCTCAGACTGCATAAATTATACACTGTGGTCGGGCTGTTGGGGCCCATATCGTTTTTGCAAAGTTTGAATTTATCTTTTTTAAACCTTTAAAAAAAGTTAATTTACCACTATTTTTGGAGACAGTGTCATTCATAGCAGCACCGTATCGCTCACACACAAACGACTGGCGTCTCAGTCGTTAACACTACAATGACAACGTACCATCATTCCTTGTGCCACTGGAGTGGAATTGTACACTGTGTGAGTACAAGTGAACAATGTTAGAGGCACTACTGATGGCGTTCCCACCTGATAGCGGGGTCTCAGTAGTTGAACAAGGCAGAGGAGGAAGTAGCCAAAGCAGCTTGTGCACCAGCACCACCTTGGAAGGGAGGGCTACCATGGCTGAAATGTGGAAAAAAATTCATCAGCAGCACATCATAATATCTGGCACCACCATCTGAAATAGTTGATATTAGCAGGAGGCAGCGTTTAAACAACTTGGCGGAAAAGTACATGCTCACACATTTCTTTTGTGGTGTTGTTATCAGTGTGTCAACAGTGGGAGAAGAGGGTAGCATTGACAATCCAACACAATGGGCAGCACTTTAAACACATTTTTTAAGGGTCATAAACTTGTAAACAACTCATGAAAGAATAAAGTTACGTTAAAACCAAGCTCATTTTTTTTTTTTTTATGAAATTCTCAATAAGTTTGATGTGTCACATGACTCTCTTCCATTGAAAAAAATAAAGATGGATCCAAAATGGCCACCATCCATCTGGAAAAGTTTTCCCCTTCACATAATGTGCCACAAACAGGGAGTTGATGTCGCCAACCATTCCCAATTTACTTAGGTGTATCCATATAAATGTCCCACCCTGTATTGTATATTATATATATATATGTATATATATATATATGCACACTGTCTGATAAATTAAAAGGTGGTTTATTCAACGGGTTTCAAAGTGTTTCCCACTTCTTCATCAGGAAACCCACTGATTCAATCTGCCTCCTCCATGTTTACTCTCCACCTCCTGGTTCGAAGAATTTTTTTTTAAATTATCTTCGCCTTAAGGGGTTCTGGTTGCTCTATAGGTTAAGGCTAGGGTCAGACCTGCCTTAACCTTAGCCTGGCGGATCCGGCAGAAACTTAGAAAATGTCTGCTTTAGCGCATAGCATTACCAGCGCTTAGAGTTACCAGCAGGTAACTCTATGCGCTGCCTATTGGTCTCTATGGTAAACGGACGCTTACCGCAGCCTCTGGCTCCATAGAGATCTCCAAGATATGCGCTTATGCAGAGCACACAGGAAAACGCTGCAAACAGCGTTTCGTGTGCGCTCTGCAATAACCCATATCCTGTGGAGCCGGTGGTTGCCATAGGGACCAATAGTCAGGCAATGCATAGCATTACCTGCTGGTAACGTTATGCGCTGAGGCAAAAATTTTCTACATTTCTGCCAGATCCGCCAGGCTAGGGGCAGATGCAGGCCTGACCCTAGCCTATCTGTGAAAATAGGGTCTGTAGAGGACTACATTTAAAAATGGTGCTTTGTTGGTGAACTGTAGAAACAGGATAATCTTGGCTGTGTGGGTAAACTGTGGAAACAGGCTCTGCAATGGCTTTTTAGAAAATTGATGCTCTGTGGGGAAACTCTCAAAATAGATTGTGTGTGTCAACTGTGAAAAGAGGCACGGTAGTCTATCTTTTTTCTATGTTGGGGAACACTTGCAATTTTGGCTGTGCATGAGAACTCTGAAAAGTTGCCCTATTGGGGCATATTTTAAATTGTTGCTCTGTGGGAAAACTCTTCCATGTCTCGCAGCAGACCACCAGCTCTATCTCAAATCCAATTACGAGTTTTTTAACTGCTGCAGCTGTAGTGTACTGGATCTGAAATTTTGGTTCTGTGAGAACTGTAAAAACATGCGCAGTACAAAAATGTACTCTCTCGCTGTATTCAGGCCGTGTTATATTCTGCATTTTTTTTGTAGAGCAATGAATGAAAAGAGCATCAAATAGAAGACATAGCTACGGTCATGCTGCTAGTGGTGAAACTGCTTCAAGACGAAGGTGTGGTAGATCAGTGCCTGCTAAATGCTCTAATACCTTACTATGGTGCATGCAGGCCACAGGTCACTCTGCGTCATTTCGTAGGCTCGAGTACCTCTGTACGAGTGGTGAGGTCAGAACATGTTGAGGCAGTTTTAGATTGAATGGCTTACAGTACCTCCAGTTCCTTCACATTGTTCTGCATCCGATCCCCTGCTGAAAGTGAAGAGTTGGCACCTGAGGACCAAGGGAATCTTTCTTCCACATCACCTCCTTGCAAATCAGCCCAGCAGTATAAGCTTCAAGTCTCATAGACTGTGAGCCCTCGTGGACAGGGTCCCTGCCCCTCCTGTACCTGTACGTCCTGATCGCCTAGATTTAGTGTACTTGTTCTTGTCTCCCTCATCCTCATGTAAAGCGCATTGGAACCTAATGGCGCTATATAAATAAATAATAATAATAATAATAATAATAATAATAATAATAAGTCCGGTAGAAGTCAATTTTGCTTTTTGATGACTTCACTGACTGGGGTTACACGGCCCATCCAATTTAAAATGGTTGCTCTGTGGTGGATCCTGTGACTGTGAGGTTCAACTGTGAAAACGGGCTTTTTTGAAAATTGGTGCTCTGGTTAACCCTGTCAATATAAGCTGTATGGGTCAACAGCAAAAACAGGCTCTGTAGAGGCCTTTTTTTAAAATGTGGTGCTCTAAGGGAGAGCCAATCTGAAATGTGTGCATTGGCTTAAGTATGGTCATATGGTCCAAGGTCACTTTCACATCATGACTGGCGAAACTGCTCTTACTACCATCCATACTTTACAGGCAGCATGGTACCAAACAGTCATAAATAGAAGTGCTGGAGGATTATTTCTGTTTTGCATGTATAAATCTCCCTTTGTATGGGCATTTCTATGCCCCATTATATGAGATTTAAAAGTACGTATATTAGCAACGCTGTCATTTTCACTTTTTGAAATTAATATGTTTGAGGCACATTTTATGTTCCAGCAGAGGAATGTCTTGTGAGACCAGTAAATAGGTTTCTATGAGATCATATATAAAGAACTTAATACATATACAGCATACTAATTATATTCTGTATGCATATATTTTTGACATGTTCAGCAACTCTATATAAAGGCTTATAGCCTGTAAAAATCTGGCTATATATATACTTTTTGCAGTATATTCCACATGAGAATTTTTCATATAGGATCTGTGAAGATTTGTGCAATGTCCCCAGACTGTTTCACTATGGACGTTTTTAATAATGCGTCTATTTGTGTGTCAATAAAATTCTTTTTGTAACTTTGTTACTAAACATATTTTCAGATGCTTAATTACTCTGGTTTTCTCTTTAATAATTTTAAATTATTCAGAAGATTCAGATTTTTGTATTTTATTTTTTGATTAATGTTTTACTTTTTTTTTTATAAAAAAAACAAAATATTTGTAAATAAAATCTCAGATTTTCTCATGATTATGAATAATAGAAAATAATAAAATAACAACTATGGTGTAACTAGATCGAATTCCAGTAACTGGTTGTAATGGTGGGTTTACACGCTCAGATATCTGAAACAATATCGTTTAAACATTACGCTTTTGACATCGTTCGAACGATATCGTTTTTGCATCGTTGCTTGTAGACGCAGGATATCTGAAGGAAAAATCGTTGGATCGGACAGCTCAGCAGTGTGCTCAGGACCTCACTTTTATCATTCGTCGTCCAATTAACGCTCCAGCAAAGTGCAGCACCGTTCAGTGTGACACCAAGATGAACGACATCGTTCTGAATTCTCCTATTCCTGCCACTTTATCTAATCATTCACCAAGTTGTAATGAACGACGCTGGCGAGTTGCCAATTACACGTCGTTAACGATATCCTTGCATTAGATATCGCACTAACGATGTCGAAATGATCGCAGTCACGTGACAATCCAAACGATATCGTTTCAGATATCTGAGCGTGTAAACCCACCATAAGCCTTTGAGCATGGCCCTCACTGCTCTTAAGGCTGGGTTACACATAACGATGTGCCAGCAACCCAACCAACGATTGGGATCGATGGCACATCGCTATGTGATCGCTGGTGAGATGCCAGACAGGCAGATCTCAACAGCGTCTAGCGACAAGTGTAACAACCTCGATATCGTGAAAAAGAATATAAACTAAACTATTCTTTTCCAGGATGTTGAGGTCCCGCTACTGTATTAGTGGGAGAACGCTGGAAACCAGGGTACACATTGGGTTAGAAAGGCGTCACACACGCCGATGTCTGCTGCCCAGCGGCAGACCAACAACCGAAAAATGGTCTTGGCCATTCTGCAGCGATCAGAGAGCTCATCACTGTTCGCTGCGACATGTCACATGCAGCGACATCGCTGCGAGGTCGGTGCAACGTCACAAAACCTGTGACGTTGCAGCTATATCGTTAGCGATATTGCTGCGTGTAACGGGGCCTTTAGTATCTGTTGAATTGTGTTACTCCGTAATATTTGATATGATATTCGTTGTACATGTCCCTTCTGAATTATAAAGTGTTGCAGAAATGTTGGCATTATAAAAATAAAAATTATTATTAGCACTGAGAATTACATAAAATTCATTGCTTGGAAGTGAATGTCCGCTGTTAGTTTACACATACAATACCATTGATATGGAAGGTCATCAATTATACAATCAAAAACTGAGCTAGTGCATATTACACAGCAGGAATCAGTTTAATGAGCCTTGGAAAAAGGATTTTTCTATGTGAAACAGACATAAAACAGAAAAGCTTGCAATAAATGATTTTGCTGTTTCTGCCCATGTAAACCTTAATACATGTCTATCCGTGATGTACAGAAATACTGAATTTAGATTGTGAGCCCCAATGGGGACAGTGTTTCTTATACAGCAACATACAGCATTTAACATGCATAAGTGAATAAATATTATTACTAGACGGGGGCCCAATTGTATCGCATCATGCAATTCTAGAATGTGTGACATTATATATTAGTTGAACTACGTTAATGTTTTACTTTACGAAATGAAATTACAAATAGGTGCTTTTAATGGCGGGTTTACACGCCGCGATATCGGCGTCCAACTCCGATCCAACTCCGACAAAAAGTCACGTGGTTCGCGAGTTGGAGCCGATATCGTTCGCGCGTTGTACGGTTTGAACATACAACGCGATGCTGGAACGATGCCAAAACGATATCGGGGTTGAATGAGCGGGCTATTCAACTGCCCAATATCGCATGGCCGTTGTAGCAGCATCGTAGCGTGTAACAGCCCAACTACGATGTGTACTCGCACCTCACCCATTAACTCCCATGTTAAATGGTCGTTACTGGGTTGGTGGGCGTACACATCGTAGGGACGTTGTTTTCTGAAATCGCAGCGTGTAAACCGCCGATGCGATATCGGTAAAAGCGCTCAAAAAATGCACGCTCCCGCGCCGTTGCCTACGATATCGCCCCGATATCGGGACGTGTAAACCCACCATGAAAGTCAGCGATAGCAATATGTTAAATATCATGAATGCTGTTTTAGGCTACTTTCACACTACGATTTTGCTAAATCCGATGCTGTCCTATGAAAATCGGACAGCATCGGATCCAAACTGATCCCTGCAATCGGATGCCAAATAGACATTCGATTCCAACATTTTGCAGAATCAGTTTGGGCTGTCACCTAGCTCCTCCTCCTCTCTGTCTCCTGTCATCTTGCTGTCTCCCTGTTGTCCCCCTGTTTTGCCCTGGTGTCCCCCTACTGTCCCCCCTACTATCCCCCTGCTGTCCCCTGTTTTGCCTGGTGTCCCCCTGCTGTTCCCTTCTCTTGTCCTCTCCTCCTGTCATTCCAACACAACAAATCTTTATTCTCACCTGCCAGCGCTCCCCCGGCGTTTCCATCAGCTTCCGATCGGGTGTACAGGACCTGTGATGATGTCAGAAGCGTCATTAGGTAACCGCTCATGTGACCTGATCAGCTGATCGGGTTATGACATCATCACAGGTCCTGCTACAGAGCAGCTGCAGATGGAGACGCCGGGGGAGCGCTGGCAGGTGAGAATAAAGATTTTTTATTTTAAACACTTGATTTGACTTATATTTAACTTCTGCAATGTATGTATATACGTTGCAGAAGTTAAATTAGGCGGCTTACAATAGTTTTAGTATTCTCAGCATGTACTGAGCATGCTCAGTACACTAAAATCGGGTCCGAGAAGACATCAGATGTTTCCTCGGACCCTGCTCCATAGGGCCCCATGTTACTTGAATCAGATCGGATCGGATTTGGCATAATTGCCATCCGATCTGTCAGATCCGATTCAATCCGGTTTTTGATTCGGATGCAAAAATCAGAGAAGTCTCCGATTTTTGCACCGGAAAGAAATCGGACAAAATCAGATCGGACGTGATTCGGATGGCAATTAGTGCACATCCGAATCGGTCCGATCTCCACAGGGTAACATGGGGGCAAATTCGGATCCGATGCTGTCCGATTTCTATCGGACAGCATCGGATTTCTCAAAATCGTAGTGTGAAACCAGCCTTAGATGAAAATGCTACTATTCATGGTGGAGTAACGAAATAAACACATGATACAACGATAATCTCTGGACTCCGGAGATTCATCATTACAGTACTGGTGGTGTGATGCAGCACCCAGTGACAGTGTGATAGATCTGTACTCCATAGATACATCATTACAGTGGCACCTGTGTGATGCTGCATCCTGTGACAGTCTGAATGATCTGGATTGCGGAGATTCATTGTCATGGTGCTGCAGTTGGATGTAATGATATATCCTGTAACAGTGTCGTAGATGTGGACAATGTTTATGTTGCTTGCATTGTGATACTTTATTGTTTGTCAATCTCCTAAACATTGATTTTAGAGACTAGTCTGCGCAGCGTGCTCACTGTGATGCAGCATCTTGAGATTCGTGTTGTTGGTGCTGTGGATGGCATCCTGTAACAATCTAATGGGTCTGGACTTTAGGTTACACCAAACCAGCGCTGTCATAGGGTTTTAAATAAATAATTAAAGAAAAAAAAAAAAAAACATAGGGACTCACAGTATCTCCGCGGCTCTTGAATAAGCCAGCTCCTGAATGAGCCACATGAATAGCGCTGCAGTAAGCAGGGTGTTAACTTCTGTGGCTCCTGAATGAGCTAGCTCATTCAGGAGTCACGGTGACAGCGGCGCCAGTAAGCAAGGAGTTAAAGGGAACCAGTCACCCCCCCCCAGGGCATTTTATACTGTGCCCAGCATGTTATACATCATGTAAATGGGGTTCTAGTAACCCCTGTATGTGCTCAGACTGACCCCACATACCTGTGATATGAAGTTATATTCTGTGCACAGCTGGCCTCCTGTTGAGTCACGGAGGCAGCTAATGGGGTCATGTTGGTGAAATGTCTCGCCGCCCTTCCAGGCTGGTAATCCCGCCTTGTATCGTTCAAATCTCCCGCCCCTTCTCTGGCTGGCGCATGAATGCTAGCAGATCCCTAACCATCCCTGTCTGAGCTAAACGTGCCCTATAAAGTTTAAGATAAATGCTTTAAAACTTCCAAGCAGTTTCCATCCGCAGACTGGAAAGGTGGGCTCTGGGGCTCCATTTCCCGTCCCCCCTCACTGGCTTTCAGCACGCCCTGCTGGCGTCATCACTCGTTCTGTTGTTTCACCCCTTTTTCAAATTCCCTCCTCTGCTGCTATCATGAGCCTGCTGGAACGTCATATCCGGCCCCGTGCATTGTGGGGGCTGATCATGTGTAATGCCCGGCTCCGACGCATGCACATGTTGAAGCAGAGCTGTACACATCATAAGCCCCCACAATACACCAGGCCGGATATGCCGTGTACAGCTTGGCTTCAATATGCTCACTGCGCATGCGCCGAACACATGACCAGCGCCCACAATGCACCGGGCCGGATATGACGTTCCAGCCTGAGGGGGGATAAAGGATAAGAGAATGGAGCCCGGAGCCCTCCTTTCCAGTCTCCGAGTGGAGACTGCTTATGAGTTATAAAGCATTTTTATTTAACCATCTAGGGCATGTTTAGCTCAGACAGCGATGGCTAGGGATCAGCTCACAAGGTGCAGAGACAGGTAGTGATAGGTTAGGGGGGGTAGAACGAGCTGACAGCTTCCTTTAATACCAGATGGTAAAACAAAGCTGGTATTAACCCCTTATTACCCAGCATACCACCTGCCACCAGGGCCTCTGGAAGAGCCTGGTAAAGTGCCTGGAAATAACTTTTCTTATGTATGCGCCATTTTCAGGGGCATCTGAGGGCTGCTATTCTTTAGCATGGAGGGCCCTAAAACAATGGGCCTTCACCTCGCTGAGAATATCAACACTCAGCTGCCTAGTTTTACCTTGGCTGGCAATTAAAAATAGGGTGGAGCCCATGCATTTTTTTCGCAAGCCGAGGTAAAATTAGGCAGCTGAGGGTGGCAGCTCGCAGCTATCCGCTTTCATCGGGCTAGACTTAAAAATATTGTGAACCCACACTTTTTATTTAGTCAACACCCTATGACAGCAGGTTAGTTACCATACACTGTGTATGGCAACCAAGCAGAATCACATCCAGATTGAGGAAATGCAGTCCGACTACAACAGCCAATCACAGAGGCTCTCACAGAGTGTGAGCGTCTGTGATTGGCTGTTTTGCCAGACAATGCAGTGAATATGCAAGTAGCTTAATGGGTGTCCCCCTGAAGGAGCAGCGGGAGTCTGGTAAACCAGATCTACCTAGTCTACCATCTAAAAAGCAGTAATGCAGGCAGCACACAAATTGAATGCAAAAAACAGGCTTTAATGAGCCCAAACAGTGGCACAACGTTTTGGTGACACAGTCACCTTTTTCAAGTACCGTCTGTGATTTTTCCTGATTAAGGGGTCCTGCACCCCGAAATGCATAGAAATAAAATCACAATAAAAAGCAAATCTCTCCAGTAGATTTATTACAGTGTGACGGAAGCGCAGACCGAATCCCTTTTCCTTTTCTCCCTGGATCTTTGCTGTCTTCGGAGGGATACTGCTGCAGACCGTCATCATCGGGATATCAAGCAGATATCACAGGTCTTTAAAGTTGTTTGTGACTTCCACAACAAAAAAAGGTGAGCAAACCATAGCTCACAACTTACAAACTGTTCCAAATAGGTATACCCTGTAATGCGCCTTTCTTTTCCAGCTCAATATACTTAATACAGCTACATGGCAGAGTGAATGCAAGTGTGTATCAGAACCTTCTTCAATAACACGTGGTTCCTTATTTGCGTTCAGTGCTCTTTCAACCAGCAATTTTCATGCAGGGCAATGCCCACTGTCACATAGCAAAACGAGTAAAGCAGTTCCTTGAAACAGAAAACACTGAAACTATGAAATGGCCAGCCCAGAATCCTAATCTAAACCAAATAGAAAATCTCTGGAAAAATTATGGCCAAGAAACCCCCAAAAGTCACAAAATTGTGGAAGAGACTGGAAGAAGAATGGACAAAAATTCCCCCAGAGCAGTGGGAGAGACTAGTGATGTCCTGTGGCCACAGATGTGCTGAAGTCAATTTAAATCAAAGGCCTGCACACATTCCTACTTATTGGTGACTCTTGTAACCATCACAAAAATTAGTTTTAATCTTTCTCTGTGCTACAGTCATTGCTTTTCTCTAATTACCCTCACGTTTTGTGTAAAATAAAGGTTTTAAGTTGATAAATTTTAGTTATTTTGGATAACAGGTTTGAGGCAGGAAACCCATGGGGGAATCAGGGTATTGCAGGTCAAATAAGCAGTGTGAAATGCGGCCTATGTTTGGTATGTCTAATGGTGGTGTTACACGCTAGGATATCCTGAACGATATCCTTGAAACATCACGGATTTGTGATCATTCAAAAGATATTGTTTGGGCATCATTGCGTGTACACAAACGATATAGGAAGGAAAAAAACAAAAAAAAACAACGCTGGATCCTTCGTCAAAGATTTGAGATCCTGACATCAAATCTATCGTTCAATGTCCAATTAACGCTGCTGGAAGAAGTAACATCGTTCAGTGTGACAGCTTTTTGAACGATATTGTTCAAAAACCTCCTATTCCTGCCGCTTTAATAAATCGCTCACTCCTTTCTCTTCTATTTAACTGGTGCATTGCCGCATAGGATATCGTTAACGATATCCTTGTGTGTGTCTGGGCACTAACGATGTTGGAATGATCACATTCACGTGATCGTTCCAAGGATATCGCTAACGATACCCTAGCGTGTAACAGCACCATAAGTTTACATCACTTCCATGGATGAACCAGAGAGCCATTAAAATTCCAGACAACTTAGCGCTTTGCTTCCTTGGTATATGCAAGTCTCCTGGTCACAAGAGGAGGTATGCACATTCTGTTCAGAATGTTGTTACACAATTCCTCCATGATTTTACACTAGAAAGTTGATGTGCCACTATGTTATAGGAAATGAAAGAAACTAAAGGGCCTTTGTTCCACTATGAAATATTGAAGAAGATAATGACATACAAACGGTAAGAGCAAATCATACATAATTTGTCTAGCCATTTGCCTTATATTAAAGGGGTTGTCCTGTTACACCACAATCGATGACCTACCAATAGCTTAGGACATCAACATTAGATTGGTGTCAGTCCGTTATCTGGCAACCCCACGAATCCGCTGATAGCTGGAATTAAGCTGCACTGCACCGCTCTATTCAAAGTGTAGCGGCCCCTGCCGGGTACTACAGAACAGTATTGTTAAATTTCTAATTTTTGCCATATGTACAGAACATTGCATGTAAATTGACTTGCAAAATTGTTCTTCTAAATATGCAATGCACATATTTCACACAATTTATACAGCAATCTTACAGATTTAACAATAGCAAAATATAAACAAATGTCAAGTATATTCAAGACAAGATGACTCCCCACTATTCTTTACAGTGGACCAGCACAGTGTAGTATATACAAATAATTGTGAATAATAATACTATAATAAAGAACTGCTGTGGAAACTCACCAATATATACATCAAGCATGTAGTCTAGGCGTATTTACTGTAAATGTGTGTCTGCGGACTATCATTGTAAGGATTACCGTAAATAAAAAAATTATTGTGCATTTTTACAGTTGTAAAAGAAGAGCTGGAATCATCATCATAGGAATAGAGTAGACAGGACATTGTCAGGCATTGATAGTTTTAGAAAGAGGAACAAGATAATGATTCATTTTCTACTGAAGAAAAGGTATTTCCTGAGAGTCAGAATTGGGTGGAAAATAGGCGATGTGACTTATTTGTTTGTGGTAGATAAAGCATTGAATTTAATGTCATACCCACAGCAGACTGAACCTGTGGTCAACAAGTACACATACCACTGTCCGCTATGCCAAGAATGTGCAAATCCTTTAGCAGAGCTGGACTAATCATTCATCCAGACCATAAAAAAAGAAAACAGCTTGGTTAACCATTTATCAGCCCTACACATTCCTCGGGCAGTGTGCCACCAAGAAATAAAACTGAAATAAGGGAATCTACTGCTGTATTTCATATGAGATTCCAGCGGTATTTCCTTAAACAAAAGCAATATTTGTGCTGATAAGTAAGGAGCACATAGCAATGTCTGTCAAAGTGACAGTAACTGCTAAACATATAGCCTTGTAAGCACATGCAGTGGGGAAAATAAGTATTTGATACACTGCCGACTTTACAAGTTTTCCCACCTACAAAGAATGGAGAGGGCTGTCATTTTTATCATAGATGCACTTCATGACAGGTTTTTTGAGGAAAAAAAAATATCCAGATTACATAGTATGATTTTTGCATAATTAATTAGCATTTTATTGCATGTATTTGATACAAAGGACAGACAGAACAGAATAGTTGATATGGAAACTTTTGTTTGCAATTACAGAGATCAGATGTTTACTGTAGTTTTTGACCAAGTATGCATACTCTGAAGAAGGGATTTTGGCCCACTCCTCCATACAGATCTTCAGATCTTTCAGGTTTCGGGGCTGTCAAAGGGCAACATTGAGGTTCAGGTCTGGATACTAGCTAGGCCTCTTTAGGACCTTGAAATGCTTCTTACCGAGTTACTGAGCTAGTCCTAAGTTTCCCTGTATGTTTTGGGTCATTATCATGCTGGAAGACTCAGCCACGACTCATATTCAATGCTCTTACTGAGTGAAGAAGGTTGTTGGCCAAAATCTCATGATATACGATCCTATCCATCCTCCCTTCAATATGGTGCAGTTGTCATTTACCCTTTGTAGAAAAGCAAAACCAAAGTATGATGTTTCCACCCCATGATTGTCAAACGCTTAGATTGCACTGACCTTGCTGAATGCTGCTGTGCGTTTTGTGTTTGCATTTCTTCATGAGCTGTATGAGGTACGGTTGTGAAGGTCTTGGTGCTGACTTACCTCTTGTATTATACTCCAGAGCTGCACTCACTATTATGTTCAGCTTCTGGTTGAGGGGTTGATGTGAGGCTTGGGTGTGACTCACCTGGAATCCCCTCCCCCTGGCTATAAATAGCTTTCCCCCTCTTGTCAGACGCCGCTGATAGGGTTAGTTTACTCTTGGACATTGTGCTGTGCAGATGCTTGCTGCTGGGCTGATGTCTTTGCCTTGGGAATAGCTGTGATTCCGGATCCGTGGGTGAAGGTAGGTGCCCTCAGCCTAAGGAGCTCAGGAAAATAGGTTGGAGACTCGGACCTCCTCACCTTCAGAGGTACCTCCAAGAGCAGAGTGAGCCAAGGACCCCCAGTGTAAGGGTCAGTTTAGCTCTCCCTGGATCCCTTTGCCCATTACATCATCCAATTACCCGATTCCCTGTCCTCCTAAGCGTGACAATGATTTACGGTTGGGACAGTGTACGTGGGGTTGTACTGATCCTTCGTCTTCCTCCAAATAAGCCAAGTGGAGCCAATACCAAAAAGTTCTATTGTAGTCTCACCTGACCACATGTTGTTCTACCGTGCCTCCTCTAAATCATCCAGATGGTGACTGGTGAACGGCAAACAGGTCTGGACATGTGCTAGCTAGGGATACCTTTCATGTGCTCCAGGTTTTTAATCCATTACAGTGAAGTGTGCTACTAACAGCAATCTTTGAGACTGTAGTCCGGGCTCTCTTCAGGCCATTGACCAGATACTCCCATATATTTCAGAGCTGATTCCTAACCTCTCAGAATCATCCTTACCCTACAAGACAAGAGTTTGAATGGAGCCCCAGACGAAAGAAAATCTACAGTCATCTTGCGTTTCTTCCATTTGCTAAAAAGATAGAATGCGCTCTTTTTTGGTAGAAACAATTCACTCGTAGAAACAAAAATCTTGTAGTTGTGATACCTTTTAATAGCTGACAAAAATATATAATGAGTGATGTTATAAAGCAAGTTTTCGAGACAGCTTATGTCTATTCATTAGGTATGGTGAAGAGGAGCATGTTATTTTGAAAGCTTGCTTTGTAACAACATCACTCATTATATATTTTTGTTAGTTAGCCAGTAAAAGATATTACACATCTACAAGATTGCTTTCATTGAGAGAAACATTCTTTTTACAACTGGGACCTTTCACACTTGCGTTTTTTTCCTGATTTGGAAGATCAGGAAAAAACCTGATTCTTACAGGATTCATTTTTTTTGCCCATTCTCTTTATGGCGGGTTTACACGTCGCGATATCGTACTACGATTTCAATAAAAAGTCACGTGGTTCAATCGTTGGAGCCGATATCGTTCCTGCGTTGTATGGTGTGAACGTCCAATACGATGCAGGAACGATGTCAATGCGATATCGGGGATTGAATGAGCGTGCTATTCAATGCCCCGATATTGCATAGCGATTGAAGCCGGATCGTGCTGTGTAAACGCCCAATTACGATGCGATTTCATACGTCACCCATTCACTCCCATGTTAACTATGCGATCCTGGGTTGGGAGGCGGAGACATCGCACGGACGTTGTATTCCGATATCGCAGCGTCTAAACATTCAATGCGATGCGGGAGGAACGTGCACTAATTGCGCGCTCCCGCGCCATTGAACTGCGATATCGGAACGATATTGCAGCGTGTAAACCCACCATTAACCTCCCTGGCGGTATGATTATGTCAGGAATTTTGTGCTAAAAGCGGTACCATTTTTTTGCATGGAAATTTGGTGTTATGTACTGTCGGCCTGCAATTCTTAGTAATTACCTGATCAAAGAAGACTCTAGTAGACCTCTCAGATGTGATAAAGTTTGAAACATAAAATCATGAATTATAATTAAATAAATAATATAATTTTATTCAATAATCAATAATCTTATACCTGGCGGTATGATTATGTCAGGAATTTTGTACTAAGGGTACTTTCACACTAGCGGTTTTTTTTAAATTGCGGCAGATGCGGTGAAAAAAAACAATCTGCCGCGATTACCGCATAACCGCGACACCTGCGGCACAGTTGCGGCAAGCCCCATGCAATGTCTATGGGGCTTGCGGTAAGGGTGCGGCAGGTGCGGCAAGTGCGGCTTCAGCACTTGCGGCAGGTGCGGCCGCGAAAAAAAAATGCGGTCAGCCGCGGTTTTTTTGCAGCCGCACCTGCCGCAAGTGCCGATACCGCACTTGCCGCATCTGCCGCAAGCCCCCATAGACATTCTATGCGGCTTGCGGCAACTGTGCCGCAGGTGTCGCGGTTATGCGGTAATCGCGGCAGATTCGGTTTTTTCACCGCATTTGCAGCGATTTCAAAAAAACGCTGATGTGAAAGCAGCCTAAGTGCGGTCCCATTTTTTTTCATAAATTTCTTTTATGGGCTGACATTTTATACTTTTTTGTTTTCCCACCCAGTGAGCCGCTGCGGCTCACAGAGACGGAACCAGGAAGTGATATGGAGGCATCCGAAGGGGCTCTCACCGGCGATCACAGCGGGGACATCGCTGGATGTCCCTGTGACAGAGGAGAGGAGGGTAACTGAGGGTGTTCCCACCCTCTTCTCGTCTGCAGCCCAGGCTCTAACCCTAACACCCTAGCCCTAACCCTAAGGGCCCCGTCACACGGGGCTGGAGATGTCGGCGGTGAATGGTGGGGGCGCGCACACTCTCGCCGCCCCCGCCACCAGCTCCGTCCCCCGTTTAGAAGGGGCGACTCCTCCAGCCCCGTGCCGGCGACCTGTAGGGCGGCATCGCCGCCGGGGTGTCTGACAACCCCGGCGGCGATGCAGGACAATAGGAGCCTATGGCTCCCATCGCCTGACAGGTCGCCGCCGCCCGGTTACATGGGGCGATGTGTGCACATCGCCCCATGATGGTTGCCAGGTTTCACAGCACTGCTGTGAAACCAGGCGACCGGCCGGGACTGGCGACATCGGCCCTTTACATGTGGTGACGTAGGGGCGATGACGCCGGTGATAGGCCACGCCCCCACGTCTCCGCATGAATGGGCAACGATATCGCCCCGTGTGACGGGGCCCTTACCCTAACCCTAACAATAACCCTAGCCCTAACCCTAACCCCCCTGGACCTCAGACCTCACCAGCGGCTGGAGCAGGGGGCACAGACCTCACCCGCGGCTGGAGCAGGGGGCACAGACCTCACCCGCGGCTGGAGCAGGGAGCACAGACCTCACCCGCGGCTGGAGCAGGGGGCACAGACCTCACCCGCGGCTGCAGCAGGGGGCACAGACCTCACCCGCGGCTGCAGCAGGGGGCACAGACCGCACCCGCGGCTGCAGCAGGGGGCACAGACCTCACCCGCGGCTGGAGCAGGGGGCACAGACCTCACCCGCGGCTGGAGCAGAGGGCACAGACCTCACCCGCGGCTGGAGCAGGGGGAACAGACCTCACCCGCGGCTGGAGCAGGGGGAACAGACCTCACCCGCGGCTGGAGCAGGGGGAACAGACCTCACCCGCGCTGGAGCTGGGGGCACAGACCTCACCCGCGGCTGCAGCAGGGGATGGCTACAGTGTAGCAGGGGCGGCGGTGCTGGGCTCTGACAGCACCCCCCCTATCCCCCCCGCGGCCTCACAGTGAGCAGCAGCAGCAGTCGTGAGTATTCCCGAGTGTGACTCGGGGTTACCGCTTCTAGCAATGAAATTTAACCCCGAGTTACACTCGGGAATACCGCTGGGAAGGTTAATGATTTCAGGAGAAAACATGAAGCAACAACATTCTACCTGACAAAATTAAAGTGAATGGGCAAAATACTGTAAGAATCGGGTTTTTTCTTGATCTTCCAAATCAGGAAAAAAACGCAAGTTTGAAAGGCGCCAAGCAAATCCTTTTTTTTCCCTTCCATTTGCTAATAATTGTGCCATAAGTTGTTGCCTTCTCAGGTCAGCTGTGCAGGCTTCAAAAAACTGTCGTCGGGTGCAGCACGTGCACAGTTTGAGTTCTCAGCTCAATGACGAGCCGAGATCTCGATCTGCAGATGCGCCGCCTCCAGGCACCATCTTCCTTGAGTCTGATGCTGGAAGATTAATGGCGCCGCATGTGACGCCATTTCTTTGAAGCCCACACAGCCAATGTTTCCCTTACTCCTGTGTCACAATGCTCGCAGCATCACCGGGATGGCCCCTTCCTCACACCACCCGCAGCATCACCAGGACACCCCCAAGATATGGCGACAAAAAGATTTAGAATAAAAAAACATTTTTAATGTGTAATCGCAACATAACATTAAAAAAAATTAAATCTTGTTTCACTGTAATTGCAGAGACCCAAAGAGTCTCATCACTAATCCCGCATGGTGAAATGCGCAAAAATAACTATTATACTGCTGTTTATTCGTTCATCCTACCTTCGAAAAATTGGAATAAGGCTCAGCTGATATTTATGCTGTGCCACTCACTATAACGACGCAATTAGAGACCCTTTGGCCTTCATCTGGTCTTTGATCCGGTACGGTCTCGTAATTTCAGGCACTCAATGCTCAAGTGCAGACAACCACAGTTCTGTGCACACCTAAGATGAAGGATATCACCAGATCAGGCTCCAAATAAAGTTTGAAGTGTCTCTGTCTGCGGTTTCATCTGAATCATATTTTTTGTAGGATTTACACAAACGCTGACACAAGTGCTCAGTGTAGAACAGAATATGATTCCAGCCTTATACTGAACGCGATCAAAAAATGTTATGTACCAAAAATGGTACAAAAAAAAAAAAAAAATCCCCTAACTTCTCCTAGACAAACCAGCCCCACTCAGGTTCGTCATCGGTCACTGGAAATATTGGGCTTCCCTATGTTACTGGTAAAACAAAGACTCTGGAAAAATGACGGCTCCCACCCCTCCCAAATAAAATCCAGTGATATCTACTCACCCAAATCCAAAAAGCTCTACCTTTTTGATCCCCCTTGTGCATAAACGAGAGTAAGCGACCACATATGTGGTATTATTGTAGTGGTGAGAGATGCAATTAGCAATTTACAACCGGGGCATGTCGCCAGAGGCAGGAGCTGGGTATAATCTATGGGCTCTTGGCTCCCATGTCTGCAATGCCCCAGAATAAAAAAAATAAAAATCACAACATTGATGCTATAAAATAGTCACTGCAGTCATAGATTAACTGAATCAGAGCTGCAATTTCTACAATTAAATTTTTTTTTTTTGGGAGGGGGGGGGGGGGGGGAAGGGGTGTCTGGCGTTCTGGCACGTCAGGTACTCCACAAATGGCTTCCACAATATATTCAAGCAAAACCTCTACTCCAAAGATCAGATATCATTTCTTCCTTTCTGAGGCCTGTAATGTGAGAATTTGCATAAGAAATTATTAGGTCCGTTTTCTACTATTATCCATTGCAAAACTATGGGGCTAAAACATTTTAGCAGAAAAAAAAAAAAAAACAACTAATTTTCATTTTTACATTTACATTTTAAAAAGTTCTGTAAAGCATTTGCAGGTTCAACATGCTCAACACACCAATAGTTCAATTCTTTGATAGGTCTAGTTTGCAAAATGGTGGTCATGTGTGGGGGATTCTGATGTTTTGTTCCTCAAGGGCTCTGCAAATGAGAAACAGTGTCGGCAATTTATTCCAACAAAATTTCCATTCCAAATATTGTTCCTTCCATTCTGAGCCCTGTTGTGTCCCAAGAGAACTTTCTGACTACATGTGATTTTGGAGGAGCTGCTCACACCAGACTAGTTTTTCTGTCTGGAGTTTGTTCATAACATCACAACTGGATATTATGTCCAGTCTCAAGCAGGCCCACCTCCATCAATCTGTATGAATGCCAATTGGACTGAGCTGACCGATGAGTTTTAAGGAGAAGGAATATTCCACATATATTCACAGCAAGTGCGGTGGCTATACAAGATTGTGTCTGCGATCAGCTGGTTGGACAAATCAGTCCTATCAGCATTCACACAGATGGAGGAAGGCTGACCTGCTGCAGACTTAAGCAAGGTCCCTTAAGATGTCTTGAATACTCTAGTGCAGGGGTGTGGAACTCCAGGCCTCAAGGGCCACCAACAGGTCATTTCCAGGATTTTCTTAGCATTGCAAAAGGGTTGGAATTATCACCAAAGCAGGTAATTATATTATCCCCTGTGCAATACTAAGGAAATCCTGAAAAAACATCCCCGCTCCGCTCTGCAGAATGGCGGGTGTGACGCCAAACGCGTCATTTCTGGTACTCCGCAGCCGGACTTCAGGCTGCGCAGTACACATGCTATACAGAGCCCATTATATCAGCTCATCTGTGATGAGCTGAGGTAATGTGCTCTACACAGCATGCACAATGCGCAGCTCTGTGGATGGGCTGTGGAGTACCGGAAATGACGCGTCTGGCGTCACACCCGGCATTCTGCAGAGCGGAGCGAGCCAGGCTGGGGGGGGGGGGGGGGCGCATTTTGAAGTCAATATCACGCCCATCGGGATGTGATAAACTACACAAGAGGTGGCCATGGGACACAGAGAGGACACCCAAGGAGGCTAGCAACGGTATCCCCCCGGATCATTAACATAGTAATGAGTAAGTGATAAAAAGCTTTTATTACACAGTCACAGGGCACATTTAGCGCAGAAAGGGGTAGTTAGAGTAGCAATAGGTAGGTGCAAGGACAGGTAGTGATAGCCTGGGGGCTTTATGGAGGTGACAAGTTCACTTTAAAATTGACAGGCTGTGCTAGCCATTCGATCTCCAGGCTTAGGCTATAAATTGGGCTCTCCACAAAGAAAGTTGTTGACAGATGGGTCAGTAGAAACACTGCTATGATCCACATTTCATTAAGTTTCTCCCTTTTATTTTATAAATGTTTTGCATATCTGTATGTCCATTTTATTTTTATCTTTTATTGTAAACACTATTTTTTTATATTAAAGCATAAAACTTTAATAAGTTGGAACCTTGTATGTTCTAAAAGGATTCATAGCCCTGGGGGTGTGTGATATTGTTGAAGGGCAGAGAATACTAGTTCAAGGACTCATCCCCATGTGTCTTCAATGAGTGGTGGCAGCGTGTTGTGAAGCTTGGGTGAGTGGTCTGTATCGGGGGTGTGATTTAGGGCACGGCCACACTGGTGTGAAAAATGGACGACTACATTGAGTGATTTTATCGCATTGCAGTCGGACCCATGTTAGCTAATAAGATAGAACAGACTAGCGTGTCGGATGGTTTTTTAATCTTCCAGATTCTGGATGAGAAAAAAGTTGCACTATGCTGTTACAATATGCGAATTTCTTGTGAGACGCGCCAATGCAAGTCAATGGATCCGACAAAATCACGGACAGCACACGGCCTATCCTAGTGGCATCAGATTTTTTCACCAATACATTATGATTCTGTTTAAATATTTTTATTGTTACCAATCAAACAATCCAAAACACAACATAATGAACATGAATTACCTATCAACAGATGAAGGATTGTCGAAACATGCTAGTAAGTATTAAACATATTATTAAATGAAACTGTATCAGGGTAACAGGGTAATTTAGCTAAAGGGATAGGTAGGGAAGAGTGAGGGAAAAAGATTGAGAGTACAGGATATATACAATGAATTGGTGATACAGAAATATCCTTATATAGTATTAACACTAGGTCTATACACCATATTCCAAATTATTGTGCGAATGTTCTTTTTCTCTGATTTTCCTAAATGGTCAGTGCAAATGACAGTCAGTGTAATAAAAGTCATCACCCATTAGAGTATACATCGAATTGTATTGAAGAAGTCTCCAATGATAACAGTATAATCTTCAAAATTTAAAAAAAAAAACTGTAAATGCACTGTTCCAAATTATTAGGCACAGTAAAGTTTCTAAACATTTGATATGTTTGAAAGAACTGAAAATGCTCATTTGTTTAATTTGCAGCATCAGGAGGTCACATTCACTGAAATAAAAAGCTATTTAACACCAAAACATCCTAACAGGCCAAGTTACATGTTAACATAGGAACCCTTCTTTGATATCACCTTCACAATTCTTGCATCCTTGAACTTGTGACACCATGAGTTTATCTCCTTTTATGCCCATAGCATCCAATGACAGAGGTATTCTTTGCAGCATGAGATGGTGCATTATCATGCATGAAGATGATTTTGCTCCTGAAGGCACAAAAATACTTTGCCAAGGTCATTTTCACACCTTCAGGAACCTTAAAGGGGCCTACTAGCTGTTTCCCAATGATTCCAGCCCAAAACATGACTCCTCCACCTCCTTGCTGATAATGCAGCCTTGTTGGAACATGGTGGACATCCACCAACCATCCACTACTCCATCCATCTGGACCTTCCAGGGTTGCTCGGCACTCATCAGTAAACAAGACTGATTGAAAATTAGTTTTCATGTATGTCTGGGCCCACTGCAACCATTCCGGCTTGTGAGCACTATTTAGGGGTGGCCGACTGGTAAGTTTATGCACCACAGCAAGCCTTTGAAGGATCCTACACCTTGAGGTTCGCGGGACTCCAGAGGCACCAGCAGCTTCAAATATCTGTTTGCTGATTTGTATATACTTCTTAGCAGCTGCTGTCTTAATCCGATGAACTTGCCTGGTAGAAACCTTCCTCATTGTGCCTTTATCTGCACGAACACGTCTGTGCTCAGAATCAGCCACAAATCTTTTCACACAATGATGATCACGCTTAGGTTTTTGTGCAATATCTAATATTTTCAACCCTTGTTCAAGGTATTGCACTATTTGTTGCTTTTCGGCAGCAGAGAGATCTTTTTTCTTTCCCATGTTACTTGAAAACGGTGTCCGACTTAATCTTGTGGAAAACCCCGTTTTCCTTTTATTGGGCTCACCTGTCAAACTAATTATTACAGGTATCTGAGATTGATTTCAATCATCCAAAGAACCCTCAGACACAATACCATCAATGGGTTTCATTGACAAAAAAAAAAAAACCCTATGACACTTAAAACCAATTTGCATAATTATTTGGAACATGGTGTATATAAGAAAATTTAAACACAGAGAAATGTGCTAAGTTTCAGCATTTGAAAGCGTATCCGCAAATAAACCATGTGGTAGATTTAGGGTTTACTCAGAGTAACGTCAAAATGAGTTATCAATTGAAGGGATCAGATGTGCTGGTATACAAGTTTAATGTAGGTGCATATCTCCGGACCCAGAACGACCATTTTTACTGATACCTGCGCTGGTTGTTATTTTTTAGGGCATAAAGGTATTCGTGAAGATTATGAAAAGCTATTCTCTCCATCAAGGCTTCTATAGTTGAAGATTCATTTTTCCTCCAAAGTGAGGCGATGAGGCTTTTGGCAGCCACCAAAATATGTATAAGTGAAAGTTGTTTGCGCTTATCAATATCTCCTTGTCCCATCAAAATCAAAATTGTCTCCATATTAAGGGAGATTCTTAGGTTTAAGACAACATTTATTAGGGTCTGAACCTCCAGCCAATATTTCCTTATTTTCGGACAGGACCAAAAGATACGTTTCAGTGACCCAGTGAAGCCGCAATCTCTCCGGCATGATCCGGGACTCAAATAGGTGGAGCCTCTGTGGAGTATAGTACCACTTTAGATATATCTTATACTGAGATTCGATCAGTGTCGTGCAGGGGATGGCAGTATATATTTTGGGCAGTATATCGGAGAGGTTCTCACTAATCATCTTCTTAGTCAAACCCAGATGTCCCTCACAGATACTCAGAAACTTTGAGTTATCAAATATTATATCATTATTTAAAACTTGGTAAATCTTATTGGTTTTCCAAAGTAAATCATTGCTTGTTTGTTTTAAGAGGGCTGTAATATTACTTGGCAGGTGAAAATCTATACTTTTATCTAGTAGGATTTAATTAAGAGCTATCCAATTTACCTTCTCTGAAATTAGTAGGCTATATTGTTTGCTTAGACACAGAAATGATCTTAGTTTACCCTCAACCAAAACGTCTGATGTAAGTTTAATTTCCCTGTCGTACCGAGTTCTATATTTAAATTTTGGCGAGATTGCACTAAATACATTTAATGGGAGCCATGTGGGGATCACCAAGTTATATAATGATTTAGTTTTCTTTAAATAGTCTCCATGCTCTAATACATTATCATTCTGTAGCTCAGACAACCACAAAATGTTCCTGTAAATTAGTATACAGTAAATAGTTGCTGAGAAAAAAAACGGATTTCACACGGACAGCACAAGGATCAAAATACGGATGTCACATGTCCAACTCTCAGCGCTTAGTAACCCGATGTTTACCATAGTTACTATCTCCCAGCATAGGTTTTGCCGCTGGGAGATGGATCATTGTGGTGTCACACACCACGATAATGCAGATTGATCAAGCGATTATCGCTTGATTTGAGCTCCTGCTCACATATCTGCGATCAAACGATTTTACATTGTAAAATCGGTTGGTTACACGCAGCGACGCACAAACGATATCGCTTAAGCGATCAAAAAAGCAGATCGCTTAAGCGATATCGTTCAGTAAATTGAAGCGTGTGACGTGGCCCTAACCCTTGCAGGTTCAACCTCAAGTCACGTGTTGAGAAGTGGGTACGTGACAGTCACCACTGTAAATACTTCATTGTATTTATATACTACAATATTGAAATCATCTATATTATGGTGTAGTGGAATCTGTCCCTTTCTTGTAGATACCTCTTTGTGATTTTAAACTCCTTGTTTTTAACTATTGATATAAAATAAAATTCATAAATTTTAAAATCACTACCTCCTCTCCTGACCCTCTCTCTCTAGATTATCTTAGAACTTTGTTATTGATTAGACATGGTGACCACACTCACTGCACCGTTGACACGACCAAGGTTCTCGGTGTGTGCCCGGAGGTCGGCCGCAGCTCTCAGGGCACTCATTTTGTGCTCGGAAGTCGCATTGATAGGATGCTTTTTCTTCAGCGCAACTTCCAATGCAGCAGGGCTGAGATATGAAAAAGGATAATCTGAGAGTATGTTTGGGGTTAACAAATGGGAAAATTAGGATTGCCAGTGTGTTTTATTTCTAACAAAGGATGTGTGTGTGTTTGTATTAACTATTCACTTACTGGATTGGTAATGGGTAGGTATCAGACACCAGAACATTACCAATTTGGGCTAATGACAAGCTGTCATACTCAGCTGTCATTAACCACTTTTAACACCCTGATGCCATCGTACCTGGGCATCGGGAAAAGCCAGGTAAAGCACCAGGAATTGGCAATTCAATTGAACGCACCAACTTCTGAGGCGGATGTGTGCTGTTATTCTGTAGCGTGTGGAGCCCAATAACTATGGGCCTCACCACACGGAGAATATCAGTCCCCTGATATATTTTTACCTTGACTGGCAATCAAAAATAGGGCAAAGCCCACACATTTTTCTTTAATTATTTAAATAAATAATGATTTAAATAGTTATTAAAAAAAAGGGCTCCTCTGTATTTTTGATTACCAGTCAAAGTAAAACTAGGCAACTGGGTGATTCAGCCTGTAGCTAGCTGCTTTATCTGTGCTGAGAATGAACAATACGGGGGACCCCTATGAATTTTTTTTCCATTATTTATTTTCCACACATATGATAACAGGTTGGTTGCATACACAAATGTGTATGGTAACCAAGCACAGACACCTATACAGATTGTGGGGACGCACTCTTGAGTGTAACAGTCAATCGCAGAGAGTGAGCATTTGTGATTGTTGTTGCAGTTCACTGCAGTAAATATTCATAAAGATTAATGAGCGGCCTTGGAAGCAAGCAGTAGGAGACTGGTGAGCTCTACCTGGGAGGATCTTAAAAATAATTCACAAGAAAAAAAAAAATAAGGACAACACCAGTCTGTTTTTTTCATGAATCTGGCACAAAAAAAAAAAAAATCGGATTCTCTAAGGATGTTGTTTTTGCTGCAAAAAAAACAAAACAAAACAAAAACAAAACATCTGTCGGATTTCAAAAAACACTTGTGTAATACTACCTTTAGGCTCCTTTTACATCAGCGTTTTCGTCCGATTTACCACATCTGCCAGATCGCCGCCTAACGGCGTTTATACAGCAAGCCTCATGCATTCTCTATAGGGCTTGCAGCAAGTGCGGTATTGATGCAATCTGGCAGTTGCGAAAAAGAACAGTCAGCTGCGGATGTTTTGCGCAGCCACAACTGCTGGATTGTGGCAATACTGCACTTGCCACAAGCCTCAGAGAATGAATGGGGGCTTGCCGCAAGTGTACCACAAGTCGGCCATTAGGCGGCTGACCCGGCAGATGTGGTAAACCTGTCAGATCAGCTGGATCCGGCCTAAAACACTGATGTGAAAGGGGCCTTAGTCAGGTTTTTGCTTTCATTTTTGTATTGCTTTTTTTGTATTTTCAATGCATACAAATAACAAAGACTTTATTAAAGTGGCTGCAGCAGTGATGTCATATCAACATCACATGACTGCTGTTCACTAGGATCCACTGTGATGCCTTAAGGTACCGTTACACAAAAGCAATATTGCATGGAATTTCACTGGCAATTTGCTGGTTGCAGTGAAATCATGGACACATTGTTCCATTTGTACACGGCAACAAAATAGAACAATGTGTCCATGATTTCACTGCAACCAGCAAATTTCCAGTGAAATTGCATGCAATATTGGGTAGTGTAACGATACCTTAAGGGTACCATTACACGTCGCGATATCGCCTGCAATATCACCCAAAAGTCATGTGGTGTTCACAGTTGCAGTTGATATCACTAATGCGTCGTCTTGTGTTACAGGACGATGCGACTGCAATAAATCGCCGGAGCGACATCGCCAGGTTTTTACTCACGCACTTAAACTGGGCGATATTGCATAGGCGATGTGGCATGATTGTGCAGTGTAACAACGCCACAACGATATTGTGTGCGATTTCACAGGTTGCGCAACGAGGGGCGTAGGCGTGGCTGTGGGTTGTGTTTTCCGCGCCCCATCTATTGCGATTTGTGGATAGTATTGTCTGGTGATTCGATGGCCCTGGTAAAGGAGCCATCTTTGATTACACTGGTCAACAGCATTTTTGGTGCCAAAGATATTTCATTGAATTTAGGGTAACTTTGGGGTGCTGATTCTGAATATGTCATCAGTTTTGCCAGATTGGCTCAAGTTTTTGAGATTTTTCGTAAAATGTGTAACAAAAAAGACGTTTTTTGCTACTTTTTTAACGAAGTCTGTTATGTTTCTTCTATGTTTTGTCAGTGTATATTCACCACAAATGTAACAGAATGAGTCTGGATCGTTAAGACAACTTCTTCTTGATGAGTTCATGCTTTTCACTGGACAACAGACAACAACATAAAGTTAGTGCAAAAATCAAGCTATGAACAAACTTTTAGAACACTAATTAACACAAAACTATATTGAGAACTGCTCAGTTCAAGTACTAATCCAAAGAAATTAATGAGATGATGCGTCGCATTTACCAACAAGTGCTATAAATAAGATACCAAAAATCTCAAAAACTTGAGCCAATCTGGCAAAACTGATAGCATATTCAGAATCAGCACCCCAAAAATACCCCAAATTCATTAAAATATTTTGGGCACCAGAAAAAAAAATTTTTTTTGTTGACCTGTGCTCTGCGTACAACACTACATTCATTGACTTCTGCATGTCAATAATGATCCGCAAATGCATGTAGACAAGGCGAATAATTTCAATAACTTCCTTTTACTATTGTGGATTACCTAGCCTTGTATTGACGACGCTAATAACAGCGTCTTTGAACCAAGAGTGTATGTACTGGCAGAAAGTGCTATGTCAGCAAGTCAAGTCGTCAGTGATGCTACCTGCAATCTTCCATCCTACATGGCACACATATCTGAAAATGTACACACATGTCAAATTCCTTCTAATAATAGCTGACCAATGGTAACGCAGTTTCACTGTCCAATCGGAGTGGTGTGCGCGCGGTGTAGCAAACTCAGGTGCGCTTATGTCCTAGGCTGTGTCAAACAGTACGCCCACATTGCTGATGTGGTTGTGCTGTGTGACGCTGCAACTACGATCGTCAACATCGCCTCTGCAATTTGTCAGGCAATTTCCGGGATGCCGGAGGTTGCACGTGCGATTGCTACGTGTAACATCTCCTATGCAATCTTGGCAAAGTGGCAAAAACGTGCGTGCTCCCGTGAAGTTGCAGGCGATATCGCAGCGATGTTGTGATGTGTAATGGTACCCTGAGACTATGGTATGGTACCAGACCACTTAGCCTAGTAATTGTCTCCAGCTGTCACTTGATGGTGACGTGACATCAACACTGCAGCCAAATCAACAAAGACCGGATGCAGCAATAGAAAGCCGGCTCTAGAGCAGCAGTGTGTAAGTAAAGATATATTTCTAATTCTTCCTGCACAGTAACCTAGTGGATTTAAAAAAATAATGGATTATTTAAGAAAACAAACAATCCCTTTGATGAACATGTAGTGGGTATAAAATATTATGTAGCTCTTTGTATCGTTGAACACTGTTTAGTTAGTTTCCGAGCTTTATGAATGACTTCTGGTAAGGCTGTTTTTATGACTACTTTCAGTGATGTTTCCTGAATAGTCAATTAGTTTTATATAAAAAGAAAATAAAAAACGACTACAGTGTGGGGGATACAGGGGTGTGTCTTATACTCTAGATGTAGCTTACTGGGGGGTGGGGTACGGTGGAGAGGGGGGAGTGGGTCACAGGAGGCAGGGTTGCAGCTGACAGAAGATGGCAGCGGCATGGCATGCTGTGAGCTCAAGGCTGGGAGAAGGGGGTATAGTGACGCTATTAACCTCCAGTGAGTTGACACTATGTGCTTCAGGAAAATGGACAAGGAGGCAGGGAAAGTGCACACTGAGATCTCTGAAAGCCAAGATCTAAATCTGTCATGCACAGCCTTCGCAGCCATTTTCTTGAAGTCCATCGTGTGAGAAGAGGCGCACATTCAGATCTTGGCTCTCTGAAATCTCAATATGCGTGTGTGCGTTGCCTCCAGTGTCATCATCCTGAAGCTCATTCCATCCACTGTCCAGAGATCAACGACGCTCGTATCATGCCACCGGACACCCCCTCCTCCCTGCCTCAGGCCCACAACATGATGTGCTGCTACCGACATCTTTCAGCTGCGACCCTGCCTTCTGTGACCTCACTTCATTGCGCCCCACTGGGGTTAGCTATATTCTGATTATAAAGCTGACCCGGAAATTAAGACGGATCCTCTTTTTCACCCTATTGTCTACCTCTAAATTCGGCGAACATTTTAAATCTGCAAAATATGGTGTGTCATCTACAAAACTGAAGTATAACGTTAATCCTACTTTTCAATAGATTTTTTTATTTATTTATTTTTTAAACAACCTTTTTGTTTAACAATAACAAACATGTGTATGTGGTGTATCACTTCTTTTAAGTATATCTTCTAATGTTTTACTATACTTGTGACATTATTTACAGGAATAGGAGGGACAGGAAGGGAAGGGCAAAGAGGACAACAACAACTTTTTTTAAGGCAGGGAATATATTGGGATATCCTAACCTAGGATAAAAAAATGGAGTAAGGGCCCTTTCACATCAGCGTTTTTTTCAAATCGCGGCAGATGCGGTGAAAAAAACGCATCTGCCGCGATTACCGCATACCGGCTGCACTTGCGGCATGGTTGCGGTAAACGCCATACAAGGTATAGGGGGACTTGCGGCAGGTGCGGCAAGTGCGGTTTTGGCCGCAGATTTATAGGCAAAAACACAAATTTGGCCATTTATGACCTCAGCATGTGTCCAGGGCGCTTGGACAGTCTCTGGACAAATGCTGATATGAGTGTTAAAACACATTATTATAATCATTTTGCACCGCTGCTGTCACACCGGGGCAGGATGAGTATTACTGTATGCGCATGGTGGGACATTCAAACTTGCTGGCTTGACAGCCGGCGAGTTTGAAGCGATTTGCGCAGCGCACAGATTTTCTCGCCCCCATACACTTGCATTGCGCTCACGCGTGTCAGAATCACATGCAGTTGCAGCATGCTGCGACTGCACTCACTTCTGACTTGCAATGCAAGTTAGGTGCGGGAGACTCGCACCAGTGTGCCCTGCCTGATAGGGCAACACTGGTCCGAGTGCAATGAGAGTTTCCCTTGCATTGCACTCGCGCGAGTCCCTCGCCCAGTGTCCCTTCAGCCTATGGGGAAAATCTGCATGTAAAACTCAGCATACCCGCAAGAGAAATTGACATGTTGTAGATTAGAAACACACATCACAGCATGACTTTTCTTTTAAATCCCATCTTCTTTACTGAAACTATAAGATCCTGAATTTTCAACGCAGTGTCAAAAACTCAGCTCCTTGTGTGAACAATGCATAAGCAGCCGCTGTGCATCACAGTCTTAAAAAAGGAGCTAGCTAGAGTATGACATGCCGAATTCATTAAAGGGGCTATACGGAATTTGTAGAAAAAAAAAGTGTCTAAGCACTAACAGGTAGCTGCCACCTATCTATCTGTTGTGCCTGGCACCAGTTACCGCCGTTCACCGCCACCGAGTGGTCACATGCCATTCCTGCCAGGGACAACATGGCTGGGTAAACAAAGCAGTGTGGAAGAGTGGTGGCTTCTTTTCTGCTATGTGGAACTGGGGGAATGGATGATGTCATGCTGATGACAGCTGGCTCCTCATTACCTAATTTGAGGGAGCCGGCTGTCAATCAGCATGACATCGGCTATGACAAAGCTACCCCTCTGTTGACGTGATGTCACTGGAAGTGGCAAAATCACTGACACCGATATCTATTTAGGTAATATTTTCTCTCTCAGACCCTTTATCCTCCCTACTTTAATTTTCTGAGATAATAAACTTTGGGATTCATTGGCTGTAAGCCATAATCATCAACATTAAAAGAAATACACACTTGAAATAGATCACTCTGTTTGTAATGAAGCTATATAATATATGCATTTCACTTTATGTATTGAATTACTGAAATAAGTTCACTTTTGATGATATTCTAATTCATTGAGATGCACCTGTACCTAACAATTGCTAATATTGATAAATGAACCCATAGAGGCTAATTGGCTGTAGGTCACAGGGTTGTGTGAAGAACAATCCCTACAAAGTTCATTGTCTATGTGTAGCAAACACATCATGGTGGCACCAGGAACAGTCAATTCTGGTGAGCGGTTATGGCAAATATCATTTTGTGACATATTTGTATATAAACGATATATAAAGATACCACGCTGGGATTAGAAAGTAAAGACCACCACTTTGTTATGTGATTCATGACAAACATCTTCAGGTTCATTCACTTATAGAAGTATATTTAAGCTCAGCAATTTTTACCTAGAGTTTTCCTTGCTGAGTAAAGAAATGGACATAAAAGACATGCACTTTATACAAGACATAAAACCTTTGCAACAGTCCACATAAAATGTGTAGATATATATGGACTTTACTTGTAGGGAGAACTGATCTGGAACCTAACCTTTCTGGTCCACTTTGCTGATCTCCAGCACGATTCACCATCACACCTATGTAGTATTTCTAGTGCAGAGTAGAAGTGACAAGTAGGCTCAGACTGGCCCAAGAGGCGAATCCCCCGATGGGCCCCTGCACTGGAGTGAGCCACTTACTGGGGGCCATAGGCAGCTCAGTCCAACACTGGTGATGATAGATAGATAGATAGATAGATAGATAGATAGATAGATAGATAGATAGATAGATAGATAGACAGACACACACAGCACGGACCAAAAGTTTGGACACACCTTCTCATTCAAAGAGTTTTCTTTATTTTCATGACTATGAAAATTGTAGATTCACACTGAAGGCATCAAAACTACGAATTAACACATGTGGAATAGTATACTTAACAAAAAAGTATGAAACAACTGAAAATATGTCTTATATTCTAGGTTATTCAAAGTAGCCACCTTTTGCTTTGATTACTGCTTTGCACACTCTTGGCATTCTCTTGATGAGCTTCAAGAGGTAGTCACCAGAAATGGTCTTCCAACAGTCTTGAAGGAGTTCCCAAAGATGCTTAGCACTTGTTGGCCCTTTTGCCTTCACTCTGTGGTCCAGCTCACCCCAAACCATCTCGATTGGGTTCAGGACTGGTGGCTGTGGAGGCCAGGTCATTGGCGTAGCACCCCATCACACCTCCTCCTCCATGCTTCATGGTGGGAACCAGGCATGTAGAGTCCTTCCGTTCACCTTTTCTGCGTCGCACAAAGACACGGTGGTTGAAACTAAATATCTCAAATTTGGACTCATCAGACCAAAGCACAGATTTCCACTGGTCTAATGTCCATTCCATGTGTTCTTTAGCCCAAACATTAGCCCTAACAAGTCTCTTCTGCTTGTTGCTTGTCCTTAGCAGTGGTTTCCTAGCAGCTATTTTACCATGAAGTCCTGCTGCACAAAGTCTCCTCTTAACAGTTGTTGTAGAGATGTGTCTGCTGCTAGAACTCTGTGTGGCATTGACCTGGTCTCTAATCTGAGCTGCAGTTAACCTGCGATTTCTGAGGCTGGTGACTCGGATGAACTTATCCTCCGCAGCAGAGGTGACTCTTAGGCTACCTTCACATTTGCGTAGGGCACCGCAGCGGATGTTGCGTATATGATGTTCAAAATCCGCATGCGGATTGCGCACCTATATTTAATATTGCATACGCAATCGTCCGCAAACAGCTGCGTTTGGTCGCGCATGGCTGCTTAATCGTACGCATGCGTAGGACGGAGGGAAAAATCGTCTGTCTCGGGACGCAAAATGTTGAATTTTTTGGTGTATTCAAAATCTGCCATCGTCCGCATGCGCACGTCTGCGGATAATCAACGCATTACCACCTATGAGAACGCAAGTGTACGCAAGGAATTGCGCATGTATGCGTATCAACGCATGCGTATGTTTGATTGCGCATGCTCAGTGAGAAGTGTTTAATGCCCATGGGCGTGCCAGTATCTACAGCAGTTAAAAAAAGAGCCTTCTTTCTTGAACGCATGCGGATGTAAAACGCATGCGCATGTCGAAAACGCATGCAAAAGCACATAAACGCTGCTTTAAAATAAAGGTATTCACATACGCATGCGGATGAAAACCGCTGCGTATGCTTGAGTATGCATGTGTTTTGCCATGCAGATGCGTTTGCGCATCGGACGCTGCGTCCGGAAATGCAAATGTGAAGGTAGCCTACGTCTTCCATTCTTGGGGTGGTCCTCATGTGAGCCAGTTTCTTTGTAGCGCTGGATGGTTTTTGCAACTGCACTTGGGGACACTTTCAAAGTTTTCTCAATTTTTCGGACCGACTGACCTTCATTTCTTAAAGTAACGATGGCCACTCGTTTTTCTTTACTTAGAATTTGTATTATGGCAAGAAAAAAAGCAGCTAACAATCTATTCAGTAGGTCTATCAGCTGTGTATCCACCAGACTTCTGCACAACACAATTGATGGTCCCAACCCCATTTATAAGGCAAGAAATCCCACTTATTAAACCTGACAGGGCACACCTGTGAAATGAAAACCATTTCCGGTGACTACCTCTTGAAGTTCATCAAGAGAATGCCAAGAGTGTGCAAAGCAGTAATCAAAGCAAAAGGTGGCTACTTTGAAGAACCTAGAATATAAGGCTACATTCACACATTGCGTATTTTGATATCTGTGACATCACTTGCGCTTTCTGGGGTAAAGAAAGTGTGTGAAAGCCCCTGCGTATTTTGTTGCGCTTTTTTGTGCGGCTGAAAATGGTGCAAAAAAGCGCAACAAAATATGCAAATATATGAATGTAGCTTCAAACACATTTTCAATTGTTTCACACTTTTTTGTTAAGTAAATAATTCCACATGTGTTAATTCATAGTTTTGATGCCTTCAGTGTGAATCTACAATTTTCATAGTCATGAAAATACAGAAAACTCTTTGAATGACAAGACTTTTAGTCTGTACTATAATCTATCTATCTATCTATCTTATCTATCCACTCACACACTACCTGTGCTAGTTTATACAGCGGATACCAGATGGGTGGTATATTCAAGCAATACACTAAAGGATGATATGGCCTGATGTCTAGCGGTGACCTCGTGTCTAGTGCATGGATCTGTCCAAATACTTTGCCAGTAGCCACCATAACAGGATCAATTAATTACTATTCAAAGTAGAAACTCTGCTATTGATTTCATTGTGTGTCCCTTATAAGAACACCTGAAGTGTCTAGGTGCTATATGGCACTGCCAGTCTCCCTGATACAGGGATCCAATGTATGGGCAGTGGCAGTCCCCCGGTACAAAGTATGGGCAGTGGCAGTCGCCCCGGTACAAAGTATGGGCAGTGGCAGTCTCCCCGATCCAATGTATGGGCAGTGGCAGTCTCCCCGATCCAATGTATGGGCAGTGGCAGTCTCCCCGATCCAATGTATGGGCAGTGGCAGTCTCCCTGATCCAATGTATGGGCACTGCCAGTCTCCCTGATCCAATGTATGGGCAGTGGCAGTCTCCCTGATCAATGTATGGGCACTGGCAGTCTCCCTGATCAATGTATGGGCACTGGCAGTCTCCCTGATCCAATGTATGGGCACTGCCAGTCTCCCTGATCCAATGTATGGGCACTGCCAGTCTCCCTGATCCAATGTATGGGCACTGCCAGACTCCCTGATCCAATGTATGGGCACTGCCAGTCTCCCTGATCCAATGTATGGGCAGTGGCAGTCTCCCTTACACAATGTATGGGCAGTGGCAGTCTCCCTGATCCAATGTATGGGCACTGCCAGTCTCCCTGATCCAATGTATGGGCACTGCCAGTCTCCCTGATACAATGTATGGGCAGTGGCAGTCTCCCTGATACAATGTATGGGCAGTGGCAGTCTCCCTGGTCCAATGTATGGGCACTGCCAGTCTCCCCGGTCCAATGTATGGGCACTGCCAGTCTCCCCGATCCAATGTATGGGCACTGCCAGTCTCCCCGATCCAATGTATGGGCAGTGGCAGTCTCCCTGATCCAATGTATGGGCAGTGGCAGTCTCCCCGGTACAATGTATGGGCAGTGGCAGTCTCCCCGGTACAAAGTATGGGCAGTGGCAGTCTCCCCGATCCAATGTATGGGCAGTGGCAGTCTCCCCGATCCAATGTATGGGCAGTGGCAGTCTCCCTGATCCAATGTATGGGCACTGCCAGTCTCCATGATCCAATGTATGGGCAGTGGCAGTCTCCCTGATCCAATGTATGGGCAGTGGCAGTCTCCCTGATCCAATGTATGGGCACTGCCAGTCTCCCTGATCCAATGTATGGGCACTGCCAGTCTCCCTGATCCAATGTATGGGCACTGCCAGTCTCCCTGATCCAATGTATGGGCACTGCCAGACTCCCTGATCCAATGTATGGGCACTGCCAGACTCCCTGATCCAATGTATGGGCACTGCCAGTCTCCCTGATCCAATGTATGGGCAGTGGCAGTCTCCCTGATCCAATGTATGGGCAGTGGCAGTCTCCCTGATCCAATGTATGGGCAGTGGCAGTCTCCCTGATCCAATGTATGGGCACTGCCAGTCTCCCTGATCCAATGTATGGGCACTGCCAGTCTCCCTGATCCAATGTATGGGCACTGCCAGTCTCCCCGATACAATGTATGGGCAGTGGCAGTCTCCCCGATACAATGTATGGGCAGTGGCAGTCTCCCCGGTACAATGTATGGGCAGTGGCAGTCTCCCCGGTACAATGTATGGGCAGTGGCAGTCTCCCCGGTACAATGTATGGGCAGTGGCAGTCTCCCCGGTACAATGTATGGGCAGTGGCAGTTTCCCCGGTACAATGTATGGGCAGTGGCAGTCTCCCCGGTACAATGTATGGGCAGTGGCAGTTTCCCCGGTACAATGTATGGGCAGTGGCAGTCTCCCCGGTACAAAGTATGGGCAGTGGCAGTTGCCCCGGTACAAAGTATGGGCAGTGGCAGTCTCCCCGGTACAATGTATGGGCACTGCCAGTCTCCCCGATCCAATGTATGGGCAGTGGCAGTCTCCCCGATCCAATGTATGGGCAGTGGCAGTCTCCCTGATCCAATGTATGGGCACTGCCAGTCTCCCTGATCCAATGTATGGGCAGTGGCAGTCTCCCCGATCCAATGTATGGGCACTGCCAGTCTCCCCGATCCAATGTATGGGCAGTGGCAGTCTCCCCGATCCAATGTATGGGCACTGCCAGTCTCCCTGATCCAATGTATGGGCAGTGCCAGTCTCCCTGATCCAATGTATGGGCAGTGGCAGTCTCCCCGATCCAATGTATGGGCACTGCCAGTCTCCCCGATCCAATGTATGGGCAGTGGCAGTCTCCCCGATCCAATGTATGGGCACTGCCAGTCTCCCTGATCCAATGTATGGGCAGTGCCAGTCTCCCTGATCCAATGTATGGGCAGTGGCAGTCTCCCCGGTACAATGTATGGGCAGTGGCAGTCTCCCCGGTACAAAGTATGGGCAGTGGCAGTCTCCCCGATCCAATGTATGGGCAGTGGCAGTCTCCCCGATCCAATGTATGGGCAGTGGCAGTCTCCCTGATCCAATGTATGGGCACTGCCAGTCTCCATGATCCAATGTATGGGCAGTGGCAGTCTCCCTGATCCAATGTATGGGCAGTGGCAGTCTCCCTGATCCAATGTATGGGCACTGCCAGTCTCCCTGATCCAATGTATGGGCACTGCCAGTCTCCCTGATCCAATGTATGGGCACTGCCAGTCTCCCTGATCCAATGTATGGGCACTGCCAGACTCCCTGATCCAATGTATGGGCACTGCCAGACTCCCTGATCCAATGTATGGGCACTGCCAGTCTCCCTGATCCAATGTATGGGCACTGCCAGTCTCCCTGATCCAATGTATGGGCAGTGGCAGTCTCCCTGATCCAATGTATGGGCAGTGGCAGTCTCCCTGATCCAATGTATGGGCACTGCCAGTCTCCCTGATCCAATGTATGGGCACTGCCAGTCTCCCTGATCCAATGTATGGGCACTGCCAGTCTCCCTGATACAATGTATGGGCAGTGGCAGTCTCCCCGATACAATGTATGGGCAGTGGCAGTCTCCCCGGTACAATGTATGGGCAGTGGCAGTCTCCCCGGTACAATGTATGGGCAGTGGCAGTCTCCCCGGTACAATGTATGGGCAGTGGCAGTCTCCCCGTACAATGTATGGGCAGTGGCAGTTTCCCCGGTACAATGTATGGGCAGTGGCAGTCTCCCCGGTACAATGTATGGGCAGTGGCAGTTTCTCCCCGGTACAATGGTATGGGCAGTGGCAGTCTCCCCGGTACAAAGTATGGGCAGTGGCAGTTGCCCCGGTACAAAGTATGGGCAGTTGGCATGCGTCTCCCCGGTACAATGTATGGGCACTGCCAGTCCGCTCTCCCCGATCCAATGTATGATGGGCAGTGGCAGTCCTCCCCGATCCAATGTATGGGCAGTGGCAGTCTCCCTGATCCAATGTATGGGCACTGCCAGTCTCCCTGATCCAATGTAGATGGGCAGTGGCAGTCTCCCCGATCCAATGTATGGGCACTGCCAGTCTCCCCGATCCAATGTATGGGCAGTGGCAGTCTCCCGATCCAATGTATGGGCACTGCCAGTCTCCCTGATCCAATGTATGGGCAGTGCCAGTCTCCCTGATCCAATGTATGGGCAGTGGCAGTCTCCCCGATCCAATGTATGGGCACTGCCAGTCTCCCCGATCCAATGTATGGGCAGTGGCAGTCTCCCCGATCCAATGTATGGGCACTGCCAGTCTCCCTGATCCAATGTATGGGCAGTGCCAGTCTCCCTGATCCAATGTATGGGCAGTGGCAGTCTCCCCGGTACAATGTATGGGCAGTGGCAGTCTCCCCGGTACAATGTATGGGCAGTGCCAGTCTCTCTGATACAAGTATGGGCACTGCCAGTCTCCCTGGTACAATGTATGGGCACTGCCAGTCTCCCTGATCCAATGTATGGGCACTGCCAGTCTCCTGATTACATGTATGGGCACTGCCAGTCTCCCTGATTACAATGTATGGGCAGTGGTAGTGATGTAGCAGCTGTCATGTGCCCGCCCTCCTCACCTGTCTCGGGGGTCTATCCAGCTGGTGGTCTTGTGGGTGTGATCCACATAGTAGACCTTCCCGTCACAGTCCTGGCTCCTCCCAGCCTTCAGGTAGAGGCAGCCTTCCTCAGCATCTCCACAGGTTCCGCTCCCCCACAAACTTCATCCGAATGTCCTGTGTTGGGGGAGGGGCGGATCCGTGTACAAGTTCCGATCAACAAGTTAGGAGATGTGTGGAGAGCGGCGTCCACCTGCGCTCCCCCGAGCCGCCATGGCCCCTCCAGACACTGCACCTCCCGGGGCCCCTAACACCCGGCACGGCTCCTGTCCTTCCTGGGCACAGCCATTAGGAGTCGCAGCCTCCTGTGTAGTGTCCCGGGCTCCTGGCTGGTCAGGGTGACACTCTGCAGGTGACAGCTCCGGGGGTGACCCGGGGGAGGTGACCCGGGGGTGGTGACCGGTGGCGGGGCTCAGGGCTCAGAGCTCGGGCCGGCTTCTGCCGCTCTGTCCTGACGATGCTGCTGAAACTCCCGGCTACGTCATCCAGGTGATTACTGTAATGCAGGTAATAGAGGAGCACTGAGGGAAGCTCCTACTGTAATCCCAGGAATAGTGGGGCCATGACACAGATGGTGATCTCCCCCTCCTCCTCCCTCTCTCCCTCACACTGTCATGGCTCGGTATTGTCAGCTATGGATCCCGGAGATTTAGGGCAACAGCTGCTGTATAAACACACGATAGAGATAAGGGCCATAAAGGCCGCCATTATCTGGAGCCTGGACGTGACCTGCACGGCAGATGTGCCTCTCTGGATATACAGTGTGCGCTCATTGGGAAACAGCTTTATACAATGTCTGTCCAGACTCCACTATAGGGGAAGGTGGTGATCTGGCCTGGAGTGTTCATGGAGAAATCCTCTCATGATCCCATGTGTAGAGCGCTGTGGGATCACTAACTATAAGGCGGCCGTCACACGCACAGATATCTTGCCCGATATCGTTTAAGCGATCTCCTTTTTGATCGCTTAAGCGATATCGGGCTAATCGATGCATGTAATCAAGCGATTTACGATGTGAAATCGCTTGATCGTGACATCGCTGATCTGAGCTCCGGTTCTCATGGTGGGTTTACACGCCACGATATCGTTTCGATATCGCAACTCAATGGCGCGGGAGCGCGCAATTAGTGCACGTTTCACCCGCATCGCATTGACTGTTTACATGCTGCGATATCGAAATACAACGTCCGTGCGATGTCTCCGCCTCCCAACCCAGGATCGCATAGTTAACATGGGAGTGAATGGATGACGTTTCAAATCGCATCGTGATTGGGCGTTTACACAGCACGATCGTCTCCAATCTCCCTTCAATATCGCGGCATTGAATAGCACGCTCATTCGATCCCCGATATCGCATTGACATCGTTCCTGCATCGTATTGGACGTTCACACCATACAACGCAGGAACGATATCGGGTCCAACGATCGAATCACGTGACTTTTCATTGAAATTGTACTGCGATATCGCGACGTGTAAACCCGCCATCAGATCTAGCGATGAACGATTTCACGATCTCCTTCATCGTGGTGTATAACACCACGATGAACGATCTCCCAGCGGCAGAGCCTATGCTGGGAGATGGTAACTATGATACACGTCGGGTTACTAAGCGACGCGCGGCCCTAGTAACCCGATGTGTACCATAGTTACCAGCGATCTCGCTGGCCAACATCGCTGGTGAGTCTGTCTGTGTGACAGCTCACCAGCGATGTGAGCGATATTGTAAGCGATCGCGCGTGCACATGATCGCTTACAATATCGCATGAGATATCTGTGCGTGTGACGGCCGCCTAAGGGAGATCATTTCCCCAGATCCCATGATGGGATAAATCAACTTTATACAGAAAAAAAGTCTATTTTCATGTGTATTGTAATCCGTATGTCCATTTTGTACATCAGGTGTAATGGGGGGACATGCGGGGTGTATACCCTGGGCAGGGGGGCACCCATCATCTGAGTGGTCTCCCTGAGGCTCCATCATCACACGTCCATTACAAACATTGCACATGGTGCACGGTCTGTTATGGACATCCGTGTGTGTCATCCCTGTGTGCAGTGGCGTAACTAGAGTATGGTGGGCCCGGTGCGAAATTCAGACCTGGGCCCACCCCCCACGGGCACACATTGGTCGGATGCTTGGGCCCCGTGTAACGTTCAAAGTTCTATAAAGACTCACAAATTGACCCCTCTATGTATTAATGTCCCTCACCCTGCTCTATATGGTCCTCCTCCTGGAATGTGGCCCTTATCGTGGTATATATGTTCCCCTTTCTGGTATATACGGTCTCCCTCCTCCCGCCATGATAGGCGTCCAATTATTATAACACATCCCATATTCCTCCATATATTACAATATATCCCCATAGTCCTCCATGTATTATTAATGCATCCCATAGTCCCCCATTCATAAGGTAGCCCCAATAGTCATCCAGTTATTAGAATGCACCCCCACTATCCTACATATAGTAGCCTCATAGACCTCTATAAAGTATAATACAGCCTCACAGCCCTCTATACAGTATAATGCAGGCTCCGTCCTCCATGTAGTGCAGCTCCTATAGTACAGCCTTATATATGAAGCCTCATAGCTCTCCATTAGTGCAGCCTTATATCCCTCTATATAGTGTGTTATATATGCAGCCCCACCGAGATCTGAAAAATAGGATTAGTGACAACTGCACAAAACAGTAGACTCACTCCAAAACCCAGTGTCACCCCCCATATTAGCTTATTCCAGTAGTGGAGTCTTCTGCTCTCCTCTGTCCCCCGCTCTTCACCTCTGTGCCCCACTCTCCACCTGCTCCTGTGTCCTCCTCTGTCCCCCATTCTCCTGTGTCCCACGCTCTCCTCCTCCTCTATTCCCTGTTCTTCTTTATCTCCCACTCTCCTCCTCCTGTGTCCTCCATTCTCCTGTGTCCCCCACTCCTTCTCCTCTGTCCCCAGTTCTCCTGTGATACCCACTCTCTTCCTCCTGTGTCCCCGCTCTCCTGTGTCCCTCGCTCTCCTCCTCCGTCCCCTGTCCTCCTGTGTCCCCCGTTCTCCTCCTGTGTCCCCCGTCCTCCTGTGTTCCCCGCTATCCTCCTCTGCCCCCGTTCCCCTCTGTCCCCCGCTCTCCTCCTCCTCGGTCCCCTGCTCTCCTCCTCTGTCCCCCATCCTCCTGTGTCCCCCACTCTCCTCCTCCTCTATCCCCCGCTCTCCTCCTCCTGTTTCGCCCGCCTCCTCCTCCAGTGTCCTCCATTCTCCTGTGTCCCCAACTCTCCTCCTCATCTGTCCCCAGTTCTCCTGTGATCCCCACTCTCTTCCTCCTGTGTCCTTGCTCTCCTGTGTCTCTCTCTCTCCTCCTCCATCTCCCTGCATCCCTCGTTTTGCTCCTCCTCTATCCCCCGTCCTCCTGTGTCCCCCACTCTCCTTCTCCTAAGTCCCCTTTTTCTGTCTCCCCAGCTTTCCTCCTCCTGTGTCCCCCGGCGCTTTCCTCCTCTCACCACTCTTCTTCTCTTCTGTGAGTATTCAGCAACAGTGTGTCCTCACTTTCTGGATGAGCGGCCAGGACTAGACACACGGCGGGAGACTAAGGAGGCTGCCGCCAGACTCTCCGGACCTCCAGAAGCTCACGGCTCCGTCCTGAGATGCAGCACGTGACGCAGCAGCCGCGGGAGTTTGAAAGCTGCCGCGCCACCACGCCTTCCTGTCCTCCGGCAGCCGGAATCAACCGCCTGGGGACCGGCCTGGCAGAGCGCTATCCAGAGATATGGATGTGCGTCCTAGGGATGCACATCCATGTAAAGCAGTCGCAGGGGTCTGCGACCGTGGGTGGTACGCCACTGTATGTATGGTCCTCCTCCTGCAATATGCCTTTATCCTGGTATGTATGGTCCTCCATTATAGTAAAATGCAGCCTCACAGTCCTCCATAAAGTATAATGCAGCGTCCCAGCCCTCCATATAGTATAAAGCTGCATCACAGCCCTTCACATAATATAATGCAGCGTCACAGCCCTTCATATAGTATAATGCAATAATGCAGCCTCATAACCCTCCATATAGCATACATCCTCGCAACACACATACATACACACACACATTGACACGGACACGCACACAGGGACACGGACACACACACAGGGGCACACACACACACACACAGGGACACACACACGGACACTACTCACTGGTCCACCCCACTGGAGCCTCTCTCAGCCTGCAGAAGCTCAGAGGAGCCAGGACTAACGGCATCTGAGTCAAGGAGATGACTGCAGTGCTGCTGTTCTGGCCAATCACATGCCACGAGCCGTCTGGGCAGCCAATCACAGGCCAGTAGCTGAGGTAATGCGCCGACTGGCTTGTGATTGGCCAGGACAGTGGCGGGGGCAGAGAGAGAATGGTGCTGTGATCAGCCGCCTGGGGACATGGATGTGCGTCCTCAGGGATACACATCCATGTAAAGCGGATGCAGCCAGGGGTCGGCGGGCCCCTGTACCTTCAGGCCTGGTCGCAGCTGCGACCGTGGATGTTACGCCATTGGGGAGGGTGCACACAGTATAGGGGTACAGTATATGGGGTGGGCATGCACAGTATGGGGAGGGGGCACAAAGTATATGGGGAGGGCACAGTATGGGGGGCACACAGTAATAGTGGGAGGGGGCACACAATTTAGGGGGGTACAGTATATGGAGAGGGAGCACAGTATATGGGGCAGGGGCACAGAACACTGTGTCTGACCTGTTACAGGATCTGTAAGTCCTTCCTGGTAATCAGCTTGCAGCCCCCAGCACCTGCACCTGCTCCACCGTGCACACCACCGGGGCAGTGGCGTAGCTGGCCAGCTTCGGGCCCCGGGGCGAGATCACCACCCGGGCCCCCCATGTGTGAAGACCGGGGGGGGGGTGCTGGTGGAGAGATTTGAGGACCGGGGGGGGGGTACTGGTGGAGAGGTGTGTGGACCGGACCGGGGGGGGGGGGTGATGGTGGAGAGGTGTGTGGACCGGACCGGGGGGGGGGGTGATGGTGGAGAGGTGTGTGGACCGGACCGGGGGGAGAAGGGTGCTGACACTTACCGCGGCCCTGAGGTGCCCATGTCAGGTACCATCTCTTGTATGTTTACCTCACAATGCTGTCATCCACGGTCCCTAGGCCTCTGATTCAATGGCCCCAGATGTGTCTGCATTTTTTCCGGCGTGGCGCCGCTTGTACTGTACCTCCGCGCCGGCGCCTCAGATTTCCGGGGTCGCAATCTAATAGAGGCCCCTGCTTGGCCTACACGCTGCCGCACTGTCCCCCACCCACCTCCGGCTGACGTCAGGAAATGCCACCGACTGCATCATCAGAGGGCGCAGACCGGTTTGTTTGGGCGCATTCCGTCCCTCGCGAGACTTCCTTCCTTCGTCTGCTGTAGGAGGGAAAGGAGGGGCGGGCAGATCTGCACAGCAGGAAGTCCCGTCCTCCCTCCTCTCCGGCCGCGCGGCTGCCGGCTGCCAGCGCGGGGCCCCCCCAGGGGATGCGGGGCCCCTCCAGGGAGTGCGGGGCCCCCCCGGGGGAGGCCAGTGGGCCCCTCAAGCCGGGGGGGCCCGGGGCGATCGCCCCCCCTGCCCCCCCGCTAGCTACGCTACTGCGTGACCGGGGTTATGTCCAGCCGCTTCAGCTTGGTGCAGCAGACAGATTAGCTCCTGCCTGTCTGTGCACCTCCAACATCCGGCACTCACTGCCGCCCCCGGGACCCGGGCTGTACTTGCCCAGCAGCGCTCAGCACTGCAGGAGGAGGCGCGGACACGGCCCTGGCCCTGCTCTCGGCTGCACACAACAAGCAGCTGCAGCTGCTGCCTCATGGTGTGAGAGCCAGAGTGCAGAAGCGGCCACACACATCGGCGATACAAGCCTGCTTAAACGCAGGCCGGCGCCAGCACCGCCACCTCCCCTCCAGCACACTGGCCATGCAGTCACATGGATGTACGTCCTTGGAGACGCACAATCATGTGAAGCGGGGGCCCGGCGCTGGTATCAGCGATCGCAGAGGGCTGCGGGCGGCCCGGGCCCCTTATGAGTCCGGGCCCCGTCGCAACCGCGACCCCTGTGGCCACGATTGGTACGCCACTGCCTGTGTGTCATCCGTGTGTGTCATCCGTGTCATCCCTGTGTGTCATCCCTCTGTGACATCCGTGTGTGTCATCCCTGTGTGTGACATCCGTGTGTGACATCCGTGTGTGTCATCCGTGTGTGTCATCCGTGTGTGTCATCCGTGTGTGACATCCGTGTGTGACATCCGTGTGTGTCATCCGTGTGTGTCATCCCTGTGTGTCATCCCTGTGTGTCATCCGTGTGTGTCATCCGTGTGTGTCATCCCTGTGTGTCATCCGTGTGTGACATCCGTGTGTGACATCCGTGTCATCCGTGTGTGACATCCGTGCATGTGTGTCATCCCTTTGTGACATCCCTGTGTGACATCCGTGTGTGTCATCCGTTTGTGACATCCGTGTGTGACATCCCTGTGTGTGTCATCCATGTGTGACATCCATGTGACACGTACATCTTACTGTAATGAATGTTTTCTTTATGTGCAAAGATAGAAATGATGATAGATATATCTCGGTGAGAAATAATGTCAAACACCTATATAATGTCCCCAACCCTATCTATTGCAAGCTTGCACCCTTTAGTATCTCTCATGTGGCAATAAAGGGCGTTTAGCCTCGTATTTAGCCCAAAAATAGTTTATAAAAAATGACATACAGACCCCTTGTTGATCACCAGCTAGGGTAAAGCAGACAGTGACAGCCTGCAGGCCATAGCTGGTGACTTTTCCTTGGTTGGGAATCCAAAATAGAGGTGCCCCCATGCCATTTTTTTCATTATTTATACATACATAAATAACTAAAAGATAAAAAGATAAAACATAGAATTTCCCCCCCCAAATTTGGTCACCATCCAAGATGAAGCTGCCAGCTGGCTTCGGGTATTCTCAGGATGGGAAAGGGCTTAGTTAATGGTCTCTCCCCAGCCTAAAATACCAGGCCACAACTGCCTCAGAACTGGGTCTTCCATTAGATGCCCCAATCCTGGTGTTTCGCTCTGACTCTTCATGCTGCCCTTGGTGCATTGACAAACTGGGTAAAGGTATTTGTGTTTGATGCCAGCTGACATTACACAGCTGGCATCAAGCCCAGCGGTTAGTAATGTCGAGACATCTATCGGGTACCCAACATCACTCACCCAGTCAGTACTAAGAATAATACACAGTTGAAAAATATTTATTTTGAAAATATTACAATTTTCAAACCTTACATTTTTATACTCTTAAACCACAGAGCTACGTCACACAAAATGCTAAATACATAACATTTCCCACATGTCTACATCAGCACAATTTTGTAAACAATTTTTTTTTTTTGTTAGGAAGTTAGAAGATTACCAGCAACTTCTCATTTTTACAACAAAATATTCAAATCATTTTTTAGGGACATCACATTTGAAGGGGGACCTCACATAGTTTTTTTTTTTATTACCATATTTTTCGGATAATACGCACATTCCCCTTAAAAAAAATTATGGGGAAAACGGGTATGTTTTATAATCCATATATTCTGTTTTTTTTGTTTTTTAAAAAAAAACTTAACGAGGGCGGTTGCGGTGCTGGAGCGGAGGTGTCGGAAGCAGGTTTGCAGGGTCTACTGATGGTTGGGGCAAAGCTGCAGGGGGGCCACCATTTTCCATGTGCCTACCTGCATTGTCAAGCTGCTACTTGGCCTCTAGCGTCCAGACATCCAGAAAATGGCCGCAGAGCTCGATTTGCACATGTGCTGCCTCTGCAGCCATTTTCTAGAAGTCTGGACGCTAGGGGCCAAGTTGCAGCTTGGCAAAGCAGGCAGGCACATGGAAACCAGCAGCCCCCACCGCATGATGCCGTGACACCCCCGCAGCTCTGCGCCTGCAGCTTTGCCCCCATCCTCTGTGTACCCTGCATTCCTGCTTCCTGCACCCCCACTCCACCACCGCAACCTCCCCTCAGTAAGGCGATGTGGATTCAGGATGGGGGGCCATGTACCAGGATGGGTGATATATCTACCAGGATGGGGGGGCCATGTACCAGCTTGGGGGATATATATACCAGGATAGGGTGAGGGGGGGGTTAATGTGCAGGCATGAATGACATATATACTGATTGTAAGACTGACACTGTATGGCATTATAAGACAGACCCCTTTTAACATTTAAAACAATAATTTTTCTCTTTTCCTTTACCAAGTTTGGGGAGCGTCTTATAATCTGGTATGTGTTATAAAGTAACAAATACAGTAATTAGTTTTTTGGCTAAATTCAAGACAAAACACTCTTTAGTGCCACATAAGAGGCACTAAACGGTGCAAGCTTAGAATATGTAGGGGGTGGGACATTGTATTGCTATCATCATTGACAATTTATCTATTTTTGCAGATCTTTTACATCTAAAATTTTCTTTTATATCAGTGACATGTACTTTTTTGCAGTACGTGTCGCACGGATCACATCCGTGTGCGTTATATGTGGCATCCGAGCTGCTGGTAAAAAATTGTCTCCATGAGAATCACAGGGACACATGCATCATTCACATGGACACATGTTGCTTGTCAAAATACAAGTGTGATGGTGGGTTTACACACACCAATTTATCTGTTTAATCTCTGAACCAATCTCTGGTTGCAGTGAAATCATGGATACATTGCTCCATGTTGTACACAGCCACAAAATGGAGCAATGTGTCCATGATTTCACTGCAACCAGAGATTGGGTCAGAGATTGAACAGATAAATTGGTGTGTGTAAACCCACCATGAAGATCCCTATTGTATTAGTATGCGTGTGAATGTGTCTCCAGCCAGTGTGAAAACTGGACACCACACTTACTGGAGACAGGGACTGTATTTTGTGTCCTCACCAACCCTCTGAGAGTGGGATCTTTCCATTTTCAGAGCTGGTTCTTAAACTGACAGCTATCTTATGGTGGGTTTACACGCCGCGATATCGTTTCGATATCGCAACTCAATGGCGCGGGACCGCGCAATTAGTGCACGTTCCTCCCGCATCGCATTGAATGTTTAGACGCTGCGATATCGTATTACAACGTCCGTGCGATGTCTCCGCCTCCCAACCCAGGATCGCATAGTTAACATGGGAGTGAATGGGTGACGTATGAAATCGCATCGTAATTGGGCGTTTACACAGCACGATCCGGCTTCAATCGCTATGCAATATCGGGGCATTGAATAGCACGCTCATTCGATCCCCGATATCGCATTGACATCGTTCCTGCATCGTATTGGACGTTCACACCATACAACGCAGGAACGATATCGGGTCCAACGAGCGAACCACGTGACTTTTGATTGAAATTGTACTGCGATATCGCGACGTGTAAACCCGCCATTAAAAGGCTGGCTTCCCACTATCGATTGTACTTGCGTTTTTCAGATGGGAGTACAATTGTTGCACTGATCGCTCGCAGTCTTGGGTTAAGGTAATGAACAGCTGATCGTGCTACTGGGCAGGGGTGGCTTAATCGTAGCCCAGGCACCTGGGCTGTCTTTCCAGAACCTGATATAGATTTTGCACAGTAGTAGTAGAGTAGTACAAGAGTATGGGCATGTATTCAGCAAACATTCCCTTGACTTTGGTACAGTAAGCTCCATCCAACATCACTGAGACCAACTTGCTGACAAAAGAAAAATATAGATAATTTCCCCCTGCAAATTATCAACAGGTAAGATATGTTACAGGAGATGAAACTGACAGTGACTACATAAAGTTATAGTCCCTGGGCTGCCCCTTTGGCTTGGGTTAAAAAGAAAGATTGAAGCATCCACATGTGTGTGGACTACCGTAAAATTAACAGTTAACCATAAAGACTCATACCCATTACCCTGTATCGAGTCTCTGGCTGCTCTTAGGGTATCTTTACACGCCGCAACCGCGGTGAGAAATCTGACCGGCAATATGTTGCCCTGGCACCATCGCCGTCTAATTGCCTCGCAGTTGCGGCCTGCAATTATGGAATTTGGCAGCGATAAAAAAAGTTGTCGCCTGGTTCCGATTTCACAGCACCTCTCCAAAATCAGAGGCAATCATGAAGGCGACATTCCCGGCTTTTGGCGTGTGATGTAATCTGCGTCGCCTATTGATTTCCCATAGGCGTGCCACAGCGTGCTGGAGTCCGCGCCCCGTCAGCGATGATTGGTAGCGGCTACTGTGTTTCCATTGGCTGTCACTTGAGACCGCGGCATATTTGAACAGCTGTCCATTCACACCACACAATGGCAATGGCGTCATGTATTAGGCAACTTTCCTGCGCAGGCTGGCCAATCATAACGCTATTGCATTGTCTAATCAGCGTGTTTGGGGCGCGGAATACACCAGTCTGTCACGCCTATGTTCTTGCGGCACTAACCATGTATGCCCACATTCCTTTGGAGATTGCGGCGTGTGAAGTGGCAAGGGAACTCCACCGGATTGGTTCCGCTGTGGGGTAGGCGATTTCCAGGGCGACACATCGCCTTAGGTTGAGGGCGAAATTGCAGCATGTAAAAGCGCCATCGACGATTGGAGGCAACCATGAAAAATGTGCATGCACACGTTAGATTGCCTCCTATCGCCGCCAAAAATTGTGGCATGTAAAGGTTCCCTCAGGGAAGCTAGGTATTTCTCCTTCAATCTTCCACGACTGCACACAGGAAGTTGCCTCTTGGCCCTAATAGGGGCTGGAAACACAAAAGAGGATAAATAGTTCCTCCCACCTCCTATTACCAGTGTTTCCTGTCCCTTTGGGGCATGAAGAGGTTCTCCTGAGGCTGTGGGGTCTCTGTTACACTGCGAAACCCAAATGGGCTGTGACAGATGTCACACAGGGGAGGAGGAACAGGATTGTTCCTCCCCTGTGTGACATCAGTGCTGGCATCTTCCCGCTGGAACTGCGCATCGTCTAAACGGCGATGCATAATTCCAGCGGGGATAATGGGCTCCTATGGGAGAAAGCGCCGGCGCTGCTGTTTAAAGAACTGACATATCAATTCTTTTTACGCCCGCGCTTTCTTCCATAAAAGTGCTGCGTATAATTACGCAGTGTCTGTACGGCAAAGTGAATTTCGCATTTACTTTGCCGACAGATGCAGAGGCACATTGCGCATTTTTGGAAAACGCGCACAAAAAAAGAGCTAAAAAATGTCTGAACGTAGCCTTACAAAAGCTTTATTTGACACGTGCAGACAGGACAAGTTAAAATCAATTTAAAATATACATGTTTGGGAAGCGTCACACCAAAACATAGTATGACAAAGTTGTCATGCAGTTACAACAAAGCACCATGTAGATAATGAAAACGAGGGAGTCAACAGTGACCCATGAAATATATGACCCCGTTGATATTGAGGGGAACTGGTGAACAACAATGTATATAGACGGTTAACAAACCATCAATTGTGTAATTATTAGCCCTTCAACATGATAAGTCATTGTTGACTCTCTCGTTTTCATTATCTACATGGTGCTTTGTTGTAACTACATGACAAATTTGTCATACTATGTTTTGGTGTGAGGCTTCCCAAATATGTATATTTTAAATTGATTTTAACTTGTCCTGTCCGCATGTGTCACATAAAGGTTTGTTAACCTTTTTAAATCATTGGTGTGCTCCCAATTCATATATGCCATGTGATTATAAGGTACCTACCAGACCTTTCCACTGGGTTTTCATGCTAATCCTGACATATTTCACTATATCAAAAGTAATTTCATTAGAAAAGATAAAGACACTTTATCAGAAGATGTACTGGGTGGGATCAAGAAGGCCAGGGAGAGTGTAAATATTTGGGAACCAATCTTGCACAGACTCCGGAGCAAATTTATAAGTTAAATTTCACACCAATTATAAATAAAATTGTAAAAGAACTGGACGGGTGGAGGAATCTTCCTCTGACCTTGATGGGTCGTTGTCACCTTATCAAAATGATAAGTTTTTCTAGATTGCTCTACCCGCTTCAGACAATACCCATGTACTGAAACACTTAGATAATAAAAAACTAAATTCGGCCTTTTCAAGATTTCTTTGGAGGGGCAAACGCGCCAGAGTAGCCTTCAACACTTTAATGCTAAGTAAAGAGGAGGGAGGGCACCAACTTCCTGATATCAGGGGATACAACTTGGCTTGTCTGATGCGTAATGTACTTGATTGGGCCAGGTATATAAGTAAATTTTCTGACATTGAACTGGAGGGGGAGTATGCGAGGCCATGGGACCTTTTCTCACTATTACATACGCCCCTTTCACAGCTCCCTTCCAGGATTAAAAACTCTACTATATACAGAGACACGATACCATCCTGGAAAGGAGTGAGGAAAAAATTGGGTCTCTCTTGGAAAATCTCTAAAATGTTGAATCCGTGGTCATGTCCCTCATTTAGGTTAGGACGTGAGAACACGCTATTCCGGGAATGGAATTCTAAAGGTATAGCGACCATGGGAGACTTAATTCATGTCAGTGAAAAGAGGTGGTTAACGGAAGAAGAAATCTTAACGAAATACGGGCTCTCTAAATTCCATTTACTACAATACCAACAAATACGCCACTCCCTCATGTCTCACTTAATTGATGTTTCAGGTGAAGTGAACCATTCCCTGTGGGATGACTTGATGGAATTCCCTCAAGAAGTTGTTTCCATATCCTCAATCTATAGTAGTCTACGAAACACCCTCACACCGACTACTTCTGACAAACTTTTCAATAAATGGAGAAAACATTTCAGTGATCCTGATCTTACCCAGAGAATTTTTGACGGATGGGCGACAGTTAGAAAATGTATAACTAATGAGAGGTGGAGGGATACTCAATTCCGTTTAATGCATGGGACCATTCAGGGCTTCAATATTCCCTCTACGCCGGGTAATCAGGGTAGATGACACATTGTCCCAAATGTAACACCTTCAAAACAGACCTGGAGCACGGGATCTGGTCATGTGGGGAAACGCGTTCCTTTTGGGAGAAAGTTGAGGAAATGACTGCGAGACTTATTAATATTGATAAACGACTAAACCCACTGCTATGGCTATTCCATTTGAAAGAGGGGAATACCTAAAGTCGCCAACCTCATGTTTTATTCCATACTATTGCTATGGTGATGAAGAGGCTATTACTCCAAAATTGGCTCAGTAGACTGGTTCCAGGGATGGATTCAGTCCGCGATAACCTAAAAAAAAAATTTATCTCTAGAATCAACAGAAGCATTACGAAATACTGATAAATTGGCAAAAAAAAAATTTTCTTAAATGGAGACCTTTTATCGAAATAGAATTAACTGATGAGGAAATTAAGATCTTTATCAACCTTATAAGAATACTGAGTGGTATGCGCTGGAAAGTCTGGGAGGCACGCTAGGTAAATTAAATTGTGACATTTGATATTTATATGCTCTTACTAGGCTAATACGCTCTATTTGCATAATAACTGGTAGTTTATCTCGAGAACTCTAGATAGGTAGACATACTCAGGGGAGGGTAGAGGGGGTTTAATTGATTTAGATAAATGGTAAATGTTGTGTAGCGTTCCAGAACTGGCAATCATTGTAGGTCTGTATCTTTTATTTTGTCTGTTAGAAATGTTATTGCTAGATTAGCTTTATATTATCTACCTGAAAAACATTGGAAAATGTGTTAAGTTGACTTAAAATATTGTGTGATTCAGATATATATTGATATACAATTTTATCTTCTATATCTTTTTGTCACTTCCATATATGTAAGCTACGTGTCATTATCAATAAAAAAGATGATTAAAAAAAAAGTAATTTCATAACCTGTTTTGTGATTCAATTACCTTATCTTTTTGATTATTACACACATTGGTCTTGATTGACATACTATACTGACTCAAACCAGTCAGGCACTGAAGTCTATGAATAAGGTACATAGCAAATTCCTCCTGGCTGTACATATTATAAGCTGTGGTCTTATTTTCTAATGGACAGTATGTCCGAAAAATTGTTTGGTTCTTTTGTATAAAAAATATTTTTTTTCTTTCAAGATGTCTCTTGTGCATTTTTGCTTTAGTGCTTCTGACACTGCAATTGGTGTCCAACTATTGTGACATTGTATAGTATACATGCATGGTAATTTGTTGTTCCCTTGTATGTTATTTTTTTATTCATGTAAATTGAGAAAGGCCTTGGAGGCCAGGAAACATTTTTTATTGTTGACTTATCAACTGGAAAAAATTCACAATAAAGATATAGCATCTTCAGCATACAAAGTCACTCTTGTGGACTACTTTTATTGGTGTGCCAGAGCTCTCATAATAATGTTGTGTGGTGTGTGAGTCTCAATGTAACAGGCATGTTGAAGCTGATATTCAGCTACAGCCCTCTGGTGCTCACTAATCGACAACATATGACATGTTTTGTTCAACCGCATGTGCAGGTCGCAAATGAGTTGTTAATTTGTCAAATTAAAGTTGTTTTGCAGCACTGCAAGACAAGCAAAAGAGTTAGAGAAATGGCGTAAATGGGCAATAATACGGCACCCCTTATGATTTATGAACAAGTAGGTTAAATCTATGAGCTATGCATCGCACGTGTAGCAGTTTACTGACTTTTAAAGCCAGCACCAGCTTAAAGTCATTATCACATACATGAACAGGCCATAGATGAGGGCCCTCCCAACTGTATAGAGCAGAGTCCTCACAAATGGCCCTCCAAAATGTATAGGGGTTCATCCCAAATGAATAGAGTAGGGCCCTTCCCAAAGTATAGTGGAGGGCCCTCATAAATGCAAAAAAGGGCCCTCCCACATGTATAAAGGAGTGCCCTTTGAAACATATAAGGGGGCCCTCCCAAATGAATAGAGGAGGGCCCTTCCCAAAGTATAGGGGAAAGGCCTCACAAATGTAAAAGGAGGGCCCTCCCTAATGTACAGATGAGATGATCTTCAGTGCCCTCAACCTGGCTTTGCTTATGCTGTGTTATTCTTAAAGCAGTGGTTTCAGCACCAAATGAATAGAGGAGGGCCCTGCCAAATCAAACCTAGAGGAGAGTCCTTCCAAACAAATGTTACAGGGCCACCTCTGGGGCCTCACCAAACTCAGGTTTGCAGGCCCTCTGAACAATTGATTTGAGGGCTGCAGAATGACATGGAGAAGGAAGAGGAGGAGGAGAGTAGGCAGAAACTGGCATACGAGTAGATGGAAACCATGATGAAGTTGGGCTGACTATTCTTGGCGTGTAGTATGATGGGTGATGTCCCTGGCTGTCACTCTGTCCTACCCTCCACCAGGTTCCCCCTGGTGTGCCGTCAGAGGAATTTATTGTCCTTGACTGTCCACAGCAACATCTCCACATGTCTGTTGCTCTGTGGACCATCCCGGTTACAGCATTGCTGACAGCAATGTTGATATTATTTAACACATGCTTCTGTAAAGCGGGGCGGAACACTGGGTACAATACTGGTGCCACTGGCTAGCAAACCAGTATCCTGGGGCAGCCACAGCCAAGAGATCACAAACATACTCCGTTCCCTCAAGCCTAAAGGGAAACATCTGCACAGTTAGCAATTTGGTAATGTGAGCGTTTAATATTTTACCTGTGGAAGAGTGTTTGTGTATTTACGCTTCCTTTCCAAGATCTGGGACAGCAGCATGCTTCGCTGGGACCAAAAAAAGAGGACATGATTCATGTTGGTTGCTGTGTCTGTGCAACTTCAGCTCGTGGACTGGAGGTGAGAGCTCCTGTTTTATGGACAGCAGATTGTGAAGAGCCCTTCCCAAAGTATAGAGAAGATCCCTCCCTAATGTATGGAAGAAGGCTCTCCCAAATGTATAAAGGAGGGCCCTCCCAAATGAATAGAAGGCTCTTCCCAAAGTGTAGAGGAGGGCCCTCACTAATGTACAGATAAGATGACCTTCAGTGCCAGCAACCATGGCTTTGCTTATGCTGTGTTATTCTTAAGGCGGTGGTTTCAGCACCAAACGAATGTATAAATGAGGCCCCTCCAAAATGTATAGAGGGCCCTCCCAAACATATGTTGCAGGGCCACCTCTGGGTCCTCACCAAACTTGGGTTTGCAAGCCCTGTGAACAATTGATTTGAAGGCTGCAGAATGACATGGAGGATGAGCAGGAGGAAGAGGATGAGGAGGAGAGAGAGAAACTGGCATACGAGTATATGGAAACCATGATGGAAGTTGTTCCGACTAATTTTGGCGTGTGTAGGATGTGTGATGTCCCATGCTGTCACTCTGTCCCCCCCTCCACCAGGATCACCCAGTGTGCCGTCACAGAAATATTTCATCACTGACTGTCTACAACAACGTTTTCATGTGTCTGTTGTTATGTCAACCTTCCTAGTTACAGCCTTGGTGACAGCATGGTTGATATTGTTTTACGCATGCTTATGTAAGTCGTGGAAAGCACACTGGCTAAAATAGTGGCGGCTATGAACATAGTATTGTGGGGCAGGCACAAGCAAGAGATCATGTCAACATTCTGTTCCCACAAGCCTAAATGTCAACATCTCCATAGATAGCAATTTGGGCAATCTGCGATTTTAGTATTTGTGCCTGTGGGTAATAATAATATTTATTAATTTATATAGTGCATTATATAGTCCATAGCACTTTACATACATCAGTAATTCTGTCCCTATTAAGGCTCACATTCTAAACATACTATCATTATGTCTTTGCAATTTGGGAGGAAGCCGGAGTGCCCGGAGGAAACCCACACAAACACGGGAAGAACATAAAAACTCCTTGCAGATTTTGTCCTTGGTGGGAATTGAACCCAGGACGTCAGTGCTGCAAAGGCTGCAGTGCTAACCACTTGAGGCACCGTGTGTACGTGGCTGGTTATTTACACTTCCTTTCCAAGCTCCCTGGTACGGACAACTTCAAACTTTGCTTGGACAACTAAGTGGATGCGGTTGATGTTTGCTTTCTCTGTGCAACCGCACCTTCTGGGCAGGAGGTATGAGCGCCTGCTTCATAGACAGCAAAGACAAGGCACAGGCGACATTGCAGTCGTTTGACCCGCAGACACAGATTTGGTACCCTGGTGTGCCATCCACCTACTGGGGTGCTTGGCTGCCATGTGGTTACTTAAACTCCCCTTAAACGTGCTTTTGCCTTGACCTCTGCTCAGCTTGGTATTGCAGGTGCTACAGATTACAATGTTTTCTCTGAAGGACTTACTGTAAAAAATTTCCAGACAGTGGCTGAACGCTTCCATGCCCTGAATTGGGCCACAGTGGGAGTGCTCTTGGGAACAGTTGACCCAGTTCTTAGTCTGGTCAAACCACTACTCCTTGGCACTTGAGTTGGTGTTACATATCAATCTTCATCTGTGTTGCTGTGCTGGCTATGCGTGCCAACGGTCCTTGGTCAGATCAGTGGTCTCATCGACCAAATCATATTCCATGTCATCCTCCTTCACTATTGAGATTGTAGGCTGACCTGATGGCAACTGTGTCTCATCATCATTGTTCTAAACATCTGGAGACAGTAAATCAGATTAATCAAAATGGCTTTCTTCTGGCTGTCGGTCTTCAAATACTTGCGCATTAATGATCGCCACCGCTAAACGTCCCTCTTCAATGCTGCACAGTCAGAGGATATAGTCAACTAAAGGATACATACAAAACACATCCTAGAAGTGGGCAAGCTTGGGGTTATATGTCTTCTGTGACTGATGATGGGGGAGAAAGGAGAACCAGGTTCAGGATTGGATGGTCCATCCTTCTGTGTGTCGACAATAGACTGTGTAGTTGTGGAAAATTTGGTGCTGCTTGAGAAAAGGCCTTGTGTGCCATCCAAGATAGAATCTGCACTCACACTTCATGCTTCCAGACACGTTTACATTCCAGACCAGGAAATTTTACCAAAAACATAGTGGATGCATCAAGCTTCTTTTGACCTGTTACAGACTCAGTGCTTTGTTGCGCACCACTGACAACAACACGCCCATACACACGTCCCTGTCCCTTAACAATAGTCTTTTTTTATCATTTTGGATTTTCGTTACATATATCAACATATTGATGACAAAAGCCAAGCTGTGAGTCCCTCAAAATATCAGGGGGAAAAAGGGCCACTGCTAACTTGCAGTGTTTTCACCTCCCAAATGTATAGAGGGTCCTCCCAAATGAATAGAGGAGGGCCCTTCCCAAAGTATAGAGGAGGGGTCTCACAAATGTGTATAGGAGGGCCCTCCTAATGTACAGATGAGATGAGCTTCAGTACCAGCAACCATGACTTTGCGTATGCTGTGTTATTCTTAAGGCTGTGGTTTCACCCCCAAAAGTGTAAAGGAGGGCCCTCCCACAGTGTAGAGGAGGGTCCTCCCAAATATATAGGGGCCCTCCCAAATGAATAGAGTAGGACCTTTCCCAAAGTATAGAGGAGGGTCCTCACAAATGTCTAAGTAAGAGTGGTCCCTCCAAAACATACGTTACAGGGTCATCTCTGGGCCCTCACCAAACTCAGGTTTCCTGCTAACTGCAGACCCTCTGAATATTTGCATTTAGGGCTGCAAAGTGTCCTGGAGATGGAGGAGAAGGAGGTGGAGGGTGAAGCCCAAAGTTACAATGGGCACATTGTAAACTGCTATGGAATATGTATTCCACTATCACAGTGTCAATGAGGGAGGGACCGCCCAAATCTCTAAGTAAGAGTGGTCCTTCCAAAATGTATGTTACAGGACGACTTGAGGCCTCTGAGGTCAAAGATCAACATACCTAAAGGTACGTTCTAGCTGGCCTTGTAAAGTGCTGGGGAATAGCTAACTAAAAATGATGGATGACAGAGGGACTTACAAAATGTATAAGTCAGGGTCCTCCTAATTGTAAAAGGCAAAAAAAAAGCCACAACGCTACGTATGAACAAACACTAAAAACAATATTTTATTTCTCTGGTTTATTTCGCCTTGTATACAAGTAATTATGCAGGAAATACGGTTTCTGAACCTTTTTGGCCTGTTAAATGCGATTTAGGTGAGTTTTGATAGTTGTTTTTGTGTATCTGTAACAGTGGCGTAATCCTGTGACAAAGCTATTCCCACAAACCATATGAGAGTCAGAAATGCATGCAGGTATATCATCCAGGCTCTTCCCATTCTGTTTCATCACTTTCCCATCCATTTCAGCCTTTTCCTCAGGCCCCCAGACTCCTTTGTAGGGTCCAGCAGAAAATTGCTTACGTTTCCCATTGACTTACATTGTACTATTCAGAATGAATACGCGATTATTACAAAGTACTCGTAACGAGTATAGCAACTACGAATATTACGGTACTCGCTCATCACTAGTGCAAATCAAATTGTTAGTTGTTCAAAGTCATTTGGACAGGTGAATAGCAAAACAAATTTGATTTGAATTAAATAGATTTGCTCATTTATACTGAAGTCCATTTTCTCTTACAGGTAGATTTAAAACAACAATTACCCTTAAATGTATTTAATGTGGGAATTTGGTTTCTTTGCAGATCAGTTGATTTTGCCATCAGAGCTACAAGAATATTTTGAAGCCGTGTTCAACATATAATGTATTTGTAATCTTTCTTTTGAAATTTCATTTCCCTTACAGTTCCTTCTCTCCTTTTTTTGGCTTCCTGCCATACTTTGCTGGCAACATAGAAAGCTCTGGGCCTTGAAGGATGCATCCTTACAGACTAGTAATAGCTTCTGTGCCAGGGAACATCAAAACGGATTCTGTGAAGCTGATCAAACAGTAGAGTCACATGTTCCGCAGAGCTGCAGTCAGTTACTAGAGAAACTGGATAAGCAAGGTCACAGCGACCATGCAACTTCAGTGAATTCCAAGAATTCTTTAGGAAGTTTTTCTTCCCTATAGCTTTAAAAATGTTTACAACCTGCAAATTTCTCTGGTTCACCCAATGTTATAAGGATGTAATTGTCTCGCATAAAACTGCTAACATACACGAAGCTGTTTTTTTGTGTAAGCACAAATTTCTGTCAATGTTTGAGAATATTTGTACGGTTGTCAGGTTTAACTAAGGAAATTGTACATGGGATTTTCTCAGTACAAAACGGCTAATATTATGTACAAGTGCATCTCGATAAATTACAATATCATCAAAAAGATAATTTATTTCAGAAGTTCAATACAAAAAGGGAAACGTATAATAGAGTCAATATAAACAGGGTGATCTATTTCAATTCTTTATTTCAGTTAATGTTGATGATTATGGCTTACAGCCAGTGAAAACCCAAAAGTCATTATCTCAGAAAAGTAGAAAACTTAACACAAAACACCTGCAAAAACTTACTAGGCATTTAAAATTGTCACTTAGTCTGGTTCAGTAAGCTACACAATCATGGGGAAGACATCAGACTTGACAGATGTCCAGAAGGCAGTCATTGACACATTCCACAAGCAGGTTAAGATAAAAAAAGGTCATTGTGAAAGAAGCCGGCTGTTCACAGAGTGCTGTATCCAAGCATATTAATGAAAAGTTGAGTGGAAAGAAAAAGTGGTAGAAAAAAGTGCACAAGCAATCGAGAAAACCCCAGCCATGAAAGGATTGTTAAGAAAAGGTCATTCAAAAATTTGGGGAGAGATTCACAAGGAGTGGACTGCTGCTGGAGTCAGTGCTTCAAGAGGCAGCACACATGGACGTATCCAAGACATGGACGACAACTGTCACATTCCTTGTGTCAAGCCACTCATGACAAATAGACAATGCAAGAAGCGTCTTACCTGAGCCTAGGAGAACAAGAACTGGACTGTTGCTCAGTGGTCCAAGGAGTTGTTTTCAGAGTAAATTTTGCATTTCATTTGGAAATCAAGGTCCCAGTGTCTGGAGGAAGAGTTGAGAGACCACAATCCCAGCTGCTTGAGGTCTAGTGTGAAGTTTCCACAATCGGTGATGGTTTGGGGAGCCATGTCATCTGCTGGTGTAGGTCCACTGTGTTTTATCAAAAGTCAGCACTGCCGTCTACCAGGAAATATTGGAGCACGTCATGTTTCCCTCTGCGACAAGCTTTTTGAAGATAGAAATTTAATTTTCCAGCAGGACTTGGCACCTGTCCACACTGTCAAAAGTATCAATACCTGGTTTAACATCCACAGTATCACACTGCTTGATTGGCTAGCAAACTTGCCTGACCTAAACCCCATAAAGAATTTATGGGTTATTTGTCAAGAGGAAGATGAGAGACACCAGACCCAAAAATACAAACGAGCTGAAGGCTTCTAACAAAGGCTGCTTTCCAAGCAGGGCTTCCATAACACTTATACAGCTTCTTAGAGTGCATGATGTAAGCAGCTTCTCCCCTCTATTAAAAGGTCGTGAGCGGTTGGTCTATCTGCATGATTCACTTGGGGAAGTTCCTTGTACCCAGCTTGTGCATTGCAGGATTAGATTGCCCATTGATTTTTCCTTTATACAAGTTTTTTTGGAAAAAAGATAAGGTAACTTTATTTCTTGCAGTGTAGCTATTGCGAGTGTAGACAATGACCTGCAAAAGTGAGGACCCTTGACACTTTGTGTTGCAGGCATCTTTATTTTGGACAAAATACAAACTAATGCCTCATATTTTTCATGCACATGTTATCATTTTTGCAGGATATATTGGAGCTCTCTGAGTTTGGTTGGTAAATTGGGGAATCTGTCATGTGGGGTACACACTCGTGTAGTGTTTAACCTGCTTGCCATTCTCGGCGTAACTAATAGGTCATGCAGTGTTAACTGGCCCGCTGCACCTGACACCACTAACAGGCTACTGTTCAGACACTGGGTGTATCTAACGTATCTATATGACAGACTCCCTATATAGCTTCATTAGAGTGCATTATGTAAGCAGTGGCTCCCCTCTATTAAAAAGTTGTGAGCAGTTGGTCTACCTACATTATTCACCAGTGCTATCCCCAGTTCTCACTTGGGAAAGTTCCTTGTACCCAGCTTGTGCATTGCAGGATTAGATTGCCCATTGGTTTTTCTTTTATACATGTTTTTTGGAAAAAAAGATAAGGTACCGTATATACTCGTGTATAAGCCGACCCGTGTATAAGCCGACCCCCCTACTTTTGCCCCCAAAACCTGGGAAAACCTATTGACTCGTGTATAAGCCGAGGGTGGACTCCAGCACAGGTATACAGCCCCCAGCAGTGTGGTATACAGGCCCCCCAATGGTAGTATACAGCAGCCCCAGAGGTATATACAGCCCCAGTGGTAGTATACAGCAGCCCCACAGGTATATACAGCCCCAGTAGTTAGTATACAGCAGCCCCAGAGGTATATACAGCCCCAGTGGTAGTATACAGCATCCCCAGAGGTAGTATACAGCAGCCCCAAAGGTATATACAGCAGCCCCAGAGGTAGTATACAGCAGCCCCAAAGGTATATACAGCAGCCCCAGTGGTAGTATACAGCAGCCCCAGAGGTAGTATACAGCAGCCCCAGAGGTATATACAGCCCCAGTGGTAGTATACAGCAGCCCCACAGGTATATACAGCCCCAGTGGTAGTATACAGCAGCCCCAGAGGTATATACAGCCCCAGTGTAGTATACAGCATCCCCAGAGGTATATACAGCCCCAGTGTAGTATACAGCAGCCCCACAGGTATATACAGCCCCAGTGGTAGTATACAGCAGCCCCAGAGGTATATACAGCCCCAGTGGTAGTATACAGCAGCCCCAGAGGTATATACAGCCCCAGTGGTAGTATACAGCAGCCCCAGAGGTATATACAGCCCCAGTGTAGTATACAGCAGCCCCAGAGGTATATACAGCCCCAGTGGTAGTATACAGCAGCCCCAGAGGTATATACAGCCCCAGTGGTAGTATACAGCAGCCCCAGAGGTATATACAGCCCCAGTGGTAGTATACAGCAGCCCCAGAGGTATATACAGCCCCAGTGGTAGTATACAGCAGCCCCAGAGGTATATACAGCCCCAGTGGTAGTATACAGCAGCCCCAGAGGTATATACAGCCCCAGTGTAGTATACAGCAGCCCCACAGGTATATACAGCCCCAGTGGTAGTATACAGCAGCCCCAGAGGTATATACAGCCCCAGTGGTAGTATACAGCCCCAGTGGTAGTATACAGGCCCCCCAGAGGTATATACAGCCCCAGTGGTAGTATACAGGCCCCCAGAGGTATATACAGCCCCAGTGGTAGTATACAGCCCCAGTGGTAGTATACAGCCCCAGTGGTAGTATACAGCCCCAGTGGTAGTATACAGGGCCCCCCCTCCTTAATATGGGTCCCCCAGTATTAATAAACAGCCCCCCCCTCCTTATCATGTCCCCCCCGGCTGCGGCAGCTGTGAAAATAACAAACAGTTTATACATCACCTTCCGACGCAGCTCTCCGCTCCTCCGGTCCTCGGCATCTCCGCTCGCGGCTTCTTCTTCCTTGATGTGCCGGCTTGTGACCGCGCGCAGGAAATGACGTCATCTCCTGCGCCCGATCACATGACACCGGCACATCAAGGAAGAAGAAGCCGCGAGCGGAGATGCCGAGGACCGGAGGAGCGGAGAGCTGCGTCGGAAGGTGATGTATAAACTGTTTGTTATTTTCACAGCTGCCGCAGCCGGGGGGGACATGATAAGGAGGGGGGGGCTGTTTATTACTACTGGGGGACGTGATAAGGAGGGGGGGGGGCTGTTTATTACTACTGCGGGACGCATATTAAGGAGAGGGGGCTGTGTAGTGCAATATGCACGGCATCCCCCCGCCGCTGATGGACGGGGGGATGCCGTGCATATTCATTGCACTAATGAGGCGGCCCCACGTGACCGCCTGCGGTCACCGCGGCCCCCTCCTGCCTCCTCCAGCCCCCGGTCACAGCTCCCCCCCCACAGCATACCGTATTGACCCGTGTATAAGCCGAGGGGGGGACTTTTCAGCCCAATTTTTGGGCTGAAAAACTCGGCTTATACACGAGTATATACGGTAACTATTTTTCTTGGTTCAGCTCTTCCATAACACCTCAGCAGTGCCACACTTTGATCGCCTCCATGTTACATGATGCAGTAATTCATGCAAAAGGAGTTCCAAAGTATTGGGTTAATTTACTGTACGTACTTTTCATTAACCCCTTCTCATGTACAGCACCATGGAATTAATGGTGCTATATAAATAATAATAATAATAGGCCAACATTTATGAGTTATAAAAAACTTTTTTTTACTTGGTCTTATGTAACATTCTAATTTTCTGAGATAACGATCTTTTGGTTTTCACTGGCTCTAAGCCATAATTATCAATATTTAGAGAAAGAAACACTTGAAATCGATCACTCTGTTTGTAATGACTCTATATAATATATACGTTTCACTTTTTGTATTGAATTACTGAAATGAATAATCTTTGTGATGATATTCTAATTTATTGAGATACACTTATACATACTCTACATATGTGCGGCAGTGATCGGTGTGATATATGAAGGTTGCTATGTTGTCCCACAGAGTGTGTTCAGAAACCCTCTAAAGGTACCTTTATATGCAGCAACTTTTCTAGGAATTTCACTGGCAACTTACTGGTTGCAGTGAAATCATGGACACATTTGTTACATTTGTACACAGCAACAAGATAGAACAATGTGTCCATGATTTCACTACAACCAGCAAATTGCAAGTGAAATTGCATGCAATGTTGCGACGTGTGAAGGTATCCTTAGACCTGCTGTAGTGTGTTGTATTCACATTTGTTGCTGTGAGTACAACACATAGATAAAGGAGTGTGAACTAGGTCAAGCTATTTTTAGGAAAACCAACTAAGGGTTTTTATTTTGAAGAATCTGTAGGAATGGATTGTTCCTCCACACCGGGTCTTGTACATGCTCATGTCCAGGGAAGTTGCATTTAATCCTGCAGAGCAAAGCAGAGTGTGTCACAGTTTGGAGCCAAGTGCTATGTGCATGTGAGCTGGCTGCGTGCATGTGCTATGTGAGCTGACTGTGTGCAGGCAAACATAGCCCAACAGCATCTATTTGGTCTTCACAACTGGACCTGGCTAGCAATGAGTTTGCAGTGGTACAGAGACATCATATGAACTGTGTCAAGTGTGTTCTGCATTGTACCTGCTACATCCCAGATCTGGAAGGTCTGTAAATAACTAGACTTTGTAAATAAATATTGTTGTGGTGTGAACAAGAGCCTGGGTCACTACTTCATGTCTTGGCTAACCAAAGCCGCTGTCTCCCACATAGTGGAGAATGTGGGCATTGCAGACTAGTTGCTAGCGGCAATGGTCTGGGAGACGCCGTGGAATTCAAGCAGTGTGCTGGGAATCGTCGGGTTGCTGAAGATCTGAGTGTTTGTGAGGGCGACAGCACAAGGCATACCTAGTAACCACATGTCTGTGATTAAACCAGCCAAACTACAGTTTAAACTAGCCATCACCATGGAGGAACCTCTAAAGCAGTTGGCCCAGGCTAATGCACAGCAACAACAGACCAATGCAGACTTGCAAGCAACAGGTTTATGAATAGCAGCAGAGGAATACACCAACAACTTGTTGGCCCAGCAGGTTGCAGCCCTGGAAGAGGTGTTATCAATGACAACCACAGCACTTCCAGTCTAACCAGAGGCACCAAAACGAGTGGGGCCAGAATTAACCAAGATAACTGCGGCAGAAGACCCAGAGGCATACCTCATCATGTTTGAGAGGATCGCCATGCAGGAGGAGTTGCCTGTTGACCACTGGGCCAATGTGGTCATCCAGTTCTGGGTGGACAATCCCCAAAAAACCTACCTGGACCTCAGTCTGGTGGACATCAAGTTCTATGGAACCCTAAAAGATGAGATCCTTGCCCGAATGGGGGTTAATACTTATTTATGGGTTCCGTGGCTAAACAAGTCCTTTGTGGAGGACAAACCTGCACAGTCTCAGGCGTGTGACTTATTACACCTGGTAAAAAAAAATGGCTTCAGCCTGAGACCTCGAACCCAGCCCATATGATAGAGCGGGTGGTGATTGATCGGCTTGAGCAAAGTCTACCAATCCCCATTCAACAGTGGGTGGGAAAAGGAGATTTGGGTACTCTTGATCAGTTGGTGAGTTTGGTGCATCGCTATTCGGGTACACAGGACTTGATCTGGGACACTACATTACTTCATGCAGTCCGGTGGTCCACACCCACCATGCAGACGGTAAAAAACAACTGACCTGGTACTACAGTTGACCCGTCTTCAGCTGTGGCAGAGAATATACCCTACTCTAAAATGGCTGAAAACCCATTTTCCCATGAGCTGGGCACCCCGAATAGACTCACCCCCACAATTAGTTGCTGGCAATGCCAAGGGCTAGGGCATATGGTGTCACAGTGTCTACTAACTACAGAACTTATGGACTGCGGGTACACCCACCAGGTGTTGGTGTATGCCCAGACTGTTTTCACAGCAAACACTGTTACCATCGGGGATGAGCCTCATCTGCACCAAGTTTGCAAGTTAACACAGCTTTGTGGTTGCTCCCAGGCCAAAATTTGCCAGCCAGCCCCTGCCTGTAGTCAAACACGAGGACATTAACAATGTGGACATTAACTGTGCTTTAGACACTGTGGGGCTCAGAAAGGAAGGGAACATTTTGACTTGGGAGCGCAGGTTTTGCTGGTTTACTATTTGGGGGTGAGGAGCCATAATGCTTTTCCAGAACTTTCGTGCTACCAGTAATGTGGAATGCCCCTATATTTCCATTAACAGATGACAGACCTTAGTGGGGACTTGTTTTTTCGTGGGTTGAGTTGAATGTTATTGGTGGCTATTTGGGTACAGAACATTTTGGATTAATTCACTTTTATCCTGTGGCCTGTGCACTTACATTCAGGTTTCTAGCTGCGGCTCAAAAATACATGATTCAGGTAAAACCCTGGATGGATCCATTCACTAATGAGGCAGCAGAGTTACTCTGAACTCTGCCCTCTGTTCAACAGTGTCCATCTTTTCAAAGGTGCACAAAACTGGTTGACCGCAGTTTTGTGCATGCCTAAAAATACATGGAAAAAGTTGGACATCACTGGACCACAGGTCAGATGGGAGTTCAGAGGGACTCCCTCTGCCTCATTACAGTGAATTTTCCATTGTGATTTTTATCTGAATTAATCAACTATGTGAGCAAAGATCGCAGGATAACCGTGAGCCAAGCCTGACTGCGATCTTTGGGAGGCAGAATACACAAATCAGCATAAGTTGAAGAATTTATTGATTACTATTTGAACACTGTTCACTTGAGGTATAGGTGATTAGGCGGCTTTATTCGACAGGTTGGTGCAATTGCAGCGATACCAGATTTATATTGTTGTTTTTTTTAGGTTTGGCTACTATCACACTAAAAATGCTTTTTCTTTAACAAAATAAAGTTTTTTTGCATCACTGAATTTTGAAGGCTTTGTGAGAGAATGGTCAGCCATGATGTTATTCTGAACAGCCATTGGGCAGCATGGTGGCTCAAGTAGTTAGCACTGCAGCCTTTGCAGACTGGGGTCCTGGGGTCCTGAGGTCCTGGGTTCAATTCCCACCAAGAACACTAAGGACAACATCTGCATGGAGTTTGTATACTCGCCCCGTGTTTGTGTGGGTTTCCTCCGGGCACTCCGGTTTCCTCCCACGTTGTAAAGACATACTGATAGGATATTTAGATTGTGGAGCTCCAAGAGAGACAGCATTGCTCATGTATGTAAAGTGCTATGGAGTTAATAGCGCTATATAAATGAATAAATATTATTATTATATTATTATCTTGTATCTAGTGGATATTGTGAGCATACAGGGTTTTGCAGTTAGAGATGCAAAGGCTAATAGCCTTTCCAGAACAGAACAGTAAAAATGATCTCAGAGTAATTAGCCATTAGAAAGACGCTAATTGGAACTGCCCCTGGCACACAGTAGCTCATAATTAGAATATGTTGTATTTTATGTGGTGTAAGGAAGAGAAATCAACAATAGTTGTTCTATTTATTTGAAACATACCCTATTATTTGTTAATATTTTAGAATTATATGAGAGTGATAAAAGCTTTAATGTGATTATTGCTACTATGTAGGTAAAACATGCAGATTTAGAGTTTGTGATGTGATTAGTGGTGATGCTTACACATACATATATATGTTGAGGCGTGGCCTGCAGCAGCATGTGAGGACGTGGATCCCTGAGCTCCTGTGCCCACAGACAAGCTACTGGGAATTTTTGCCTTTTTAAAGGCAAATTTTCTCATCAAAGCGACAAGACCTGTAAGATCTAATCTTTGGGCTTCATTTGAACCCTTTTGAGATCAATTCTGAGAGGAATTCACCTCAGGACACCTTGAATTCTGGCCCCTCAGAGGAGTGATGGAGGCTCCATTTTAAGAATACTGGTCACCTCATAATAATATCCTCCTGTTGCCTGTTAAAAGTCAGGAATTGACATTTCAGGTCATAATTCTGAAATTATACTGGCTTTTACCTTTATTTGGCTGAATTTGTAATGATTTTTACCTCAAGACACTGCCTGAAGTCTATTTGTTTGTTTTTGTTTAGTTTTTTTTTTTTTTTTTTCCTCACATGAGAGTGAAGGTGGCGCCATTTTGTGATCACTGAATGCTTCATAATAATACTCCTGTCACCCATAAATCATCTGAAATTGAAACACAGGTCACAATTTACTGAAGTAATATTAGATTTCGTCTTTCTGGACCAGAAGATCTTGTCTTTGTATTTATCAATATCTTATTCTGCTTTATTTTCTATATACAGCCTATGCTATCAATGATATGGGCTTTTTTATTCACTTCTCTCATAAATTTTTGGAGATTTTATTGTTTTGGTCTATTAAGTTTGTTCCTAGACCATTTTCTGCTATTCTGGGAGGAAAACTGCCATTTCTCTCAGGGGAGTAGTGGAGGCGCCATCTTTGATTTGCTGATCGTGTCTTTCCCAGAGGGTGCCAATTTACTACACATACGGATTTTCCTCACTGTAAGATCCGGACCTCTGAGGACTTCTTCAATCAAGCGGGGTCGGCGAGCTTCCTACGTATCCGAGCTATGTAGATGGATCCTGTTGTCTGAGGTTTCTATACGATCCGACCACTCCTGGGAGGGATCTCTTCAATCAAGCGGGGTCGGCGGGCCTCCAGCGTATCCGAGCTTCGTAGACGGTTTCCGGTGTCGAGGAGTCAACTAAACAGCTATTCTTTTATGGGGATGTGCTGTTGGGGTACACCTTTATATTGATCTGCATATTGATGTTTGACTCTGTTTCTTGTGGATAAAGGTAGTTTGGGTGGTAGTTGTTGGGTCTTGGGTGGGTGATCTTTTCATCTTCTAATTGGGGGAGAGAGCTATTTACTTTATACTCTGAGTCCGTATTTACAGATAATTGTACTTAATTTCTGTTCCTTGGCTCTAGTATTGTGGAAGTCTATTACCTAATTGTAATTGTTTTTGGCTCAATATAGTTTACTGGAGCTGGCTATAGAGACTTACTATACGTACTTTGATATTCTTAATTTCTTAATTTATATACCTCAATTTATACAGTTATACTAGTCCTAATGTCTCCCAACTTTAAACCAAACATTACTTCCAAAAATTACACTGGTGAACTGGTGGAGGCTAGTCCACAGAGTGCGAACACTATGCCTTCCTCGGCCTACCATAGTAACCAATCACAAAGTGGCAGTAAAGATTCCTTACCAGTGGAGAATAGTTCAGAAGAATGGAAATCCAAACCTATGATTTATGAATCTACCCAGGCAAACTCAAAAAGAAAAGAAATGGAAACTATATCCAGATCACATGATAGCTGTCACATCCTACTGACGGACCCTACGTGTGAACCCACTGGACCGCGTAGTTGCGGATGCCGATACCTGGTTGATAGAGAGGCGGACTAGCACAGTAGAGTCAAAAGGTTTATTGTGTACAATAACAAAACAAGAACCCACGCCCCAGGGGAGGGCCACAAGGTCGCAGCACCGGAATACCACCGAAGGAGGCCCCGGAGCGCTTAACCCCTATACATGGATACCGCCGGTACCAACCTCGGGGGGACCAATGAAGCGGACACGAGTGTTAAACAGACCCCAGGCGACGTGGTAAAAAGCAACAGCACCAGAACACCAGAGAACCGGAGCAGGACTGGAGCCAGCACTTCAGCAGAGAAGAGGTCCGGGGAGCAGGCCAAGAACACCGGAGGCAACGAGGAGTCGGCAGGGAAGAGATCTGCTGGAAGCAACAAACAGGTATCAGGTATTATGCAAACCAAGGAACAACCTGACCAGACCAGGAATAGCAACTTCACAAGGTAGAAATTGCCCTGGCAAAGACTGACAGGAAACAGGAAGCTTATATTACAGCAGGGTACTCCTGATTGGCAGGACACAGAGACTGGGTCATTGGCTGAGGGGAGGAGCACGATCCCTGCAGTTCTCCAGCAGTCACTGATTCGGAGATGGAGTTTCATGCGCTCAAGCTGTAGCCCCGGAAGTGAGCAGTTGAGCGGCGCTATTCCAGCAGAGGGCGCTGGAGCCCTGCGGCAGACCCCCGGTGGTTACAATAGCTCTAATTTTCGGGAAGATTATGACTCAGCTCGAGACCCTCAAACAAAGAGCCCGGTGAGACAAAGAATTAAGACCTCAAGGAAAGACATGGATCCTCTCTCCAACCTTGACGATGGACAACTATCAGATAGAGATTTCTTGGTTAAAGTATTTGCTGATTTTAAAAAATCTTTGAGAGACGACATTGATGAGATTAAAGGGATCCTGTCACCCCCAAAACACCTCTAAACCTATTAAAAGCTGTCCCTAGAGCATATTAACACTTTCCCTACACTCCTTTTAGCTCCTAAATGCACATAGTCAAAGTGAATAAAAACGTTATTATAGTACCTCATTACTATTCAGGCGTGATCTTCATCCTAGATTCAAATTCGCGCCTCCCTGCGCGCCTCCCCGCTCTCCCATAGCGTCCGGGCTTCAGTGTGGGGCTGTATGACGCGATCCGCGTCATTCCCGGCGCCGGGTGACGTATTTAGAGCCGCGCCGCGCTGTCAGCTTCAAAATGCGCACTGCGCATGCGCAATGCGCACTTTGAAGCTGACAGCGCGGCACGGCTCTAAATACGTCACCCGGCGCCGGGAATGACGCGCAGTGCGCATTTTGAAGCTGACAGCGCGGCGCGGCTCTAAATATGTCACCCGGCGCCGGGAATGACGCGCATCGCGTCATACAGCCCCACACTGAAGCCCGGACGCTATGGGAGAGCGGGGAGGCGCGCAGGGAGGCGCGAATTTGAATCTAGGATGAAGATCACGCCTGAATAGGCGTGATATGATGAAGAGGGGCAGCCTGGATGAGTGACTATGAATACCATAGTCACTCATTATCATCAGTAATGAGGTACTATAATAACGTTTTTATTCACTTTGACTATGTGCATTTAGGAGCTAAAAGGAGTGTAGGGAAAGTGTTAATATGCTCTAGGGACAGCTTTTAATAGGTTTAGAGGTGTTTTGGGGGTGACAGGATCCCTTTAAACATTCGGTGGCCTCGATAGTATCCAGAAGAGAAAAAACAGAGAAAGCCATTGAGGAGTTAAAAACGGAGTGCATTGACTCTAGAAAATCTCAAGACAGGGTGACTAATGAAATTAAAGTTCTGAAGGATAGGTTAGCAGATAGAGAGGACCGGGACCGCAGGAATAACCTGAAAGTTAGAGGAATTCCCGAAAAGATAAAGCAGCATGACCTGATTAATTACGTGAAATCTCTCACTAGGAAAATTGCTCCCTCACTGGAAAATATAGAGTATCTTATAGAAAGAGCCCATAGATTGCCAAGGCCCTCGCATCTTTCGGACGACGTCCCGAGGGATGTGATAGCTAAATTTAGCTTCTATCAAACCACAGATAAAGTGACAACTTTCTTAAGAGATAATAAATCCCTACCTCCACCTTACGACGGGATTAAAATCTTCACAGATATTTCTAAAGACACGATGCTGAAGAGGAAATCTTTGAAGCCTATAACGGACATTCTACGTGCTAAGGAGATCTTGTACAGATGGGGTCGTCCGACCACTAGTGTTATTTTTACATACAAACAGAAATCTTTTGTTATTGAAGATAAGTCTGAGGGACTGAAAGTTTTGAGAAACTTACATCTAACTAATACTTGACGGGTCTTAGATAGCTCTGTTTGACACTTTAAAGATTTAAGGTCCAATTAGGCACAATGGCCAAAACATTAGCCTTGCAGGAAGTTGAATAACGGTTCCCTTGAACCCTTCCTTATAGTATTGATACTTACATAGTTCTTATTACTAGTTACATTCTGTGTTATAGTTTGCTTCATTTAATAGTTTGTTTCTTTACCTACCTGTAGTAGTTTAGTTTCCCTCCTAATTCTCTCCCTTCCCTCTCCCTCACACTTCCTCAACTTCATACTTTCATTGCAGCTAGCTTACGTACATTTTTAATTTCTTCATTGAGACAATGACCACCAGATACCTTTCACTAAATGTCCATGGGTTAAATACCCCTCAAAAAAGGTTCCATGTATGGAAAGAACTTGCGAGACATAAAATTGATTTGGCAGGACTTCAGGAAACTAAATTTTGCCTAGAAAATCCACCAAAATTTACAAATAAACAATTTCCTCATATCTATTTCTCCTCTAACAAGAAAAAAAAATCTGGAGTTGCCATTCTGATTAGGGATACTCTTAAATTTGAAGAACTTGAGGTCCATAGAGATGATGAGGGCCGATATCTTATCTTGATATGTAAAATAAATGATACCCCTCACACACTTGTGAATTTATACGCTCCAAACAAAGGTCAAATTTCATTTTTTAAAAAGCTGTTCAGGACTATCCATGATCATAAGAAAGGCAACCTCTTCATTTTTGGGGACTTTAACGCGGTTCCTAATGCTATGTTTGACTCTTCCAATAAAGCCAGGAATACCAATGTCCAGCTTGATCCATTATTTAACCAGGAGGAATTCTATGATGCATTCCGGTGCATAAACTCGTCATCTATAGAATTTACTCATTTTTCTGACTCGCATAAATCCTTTGCTAGGATAGATCTGGTTTTGACATTTATCAATTCCTTGCAGAAGATTAAATCAATAGAAATACTTCCTAGATCTTGGTCGGATCACTCTCCGATAATCTTTGTTACTACAGATGGGGCTTCTTATAGTGGGTGGAAACTCTGGAGAGCAAATTCTTTTCTATACCACCATCCAGATTATAAATCCAAAATTCAAAGTATATTACATTATTATTTTAAAGAAAATGATTTGGGAGATATGCCTATTCCAATTTTATGGACTGCCCATAAGGCACTGATTAGAGGTCATCTAATTCAATTAAATTCTCTCCTAAAAAGAAAATTAACTAAAGATACGGCTTCCATCATAAGTAAGATTAAAGACTTGGAATCGGAGGTGATTCGGACCAAGAATAATTCCATCTTTGGTGACATTCTTAAATTGAGGGTTGAACTAAAATCCCTTTTAACTGCGGAATTTGATAAGGTTTCCCACATTACTAAATCTAATTTTTATAATTGTACCAACAAACCCTCCAAACTATTTGCCAAATTGATAAAAATACGAAGGGCCAAAACGAGAATTCTACAGATCAGGAATAAATCTAATTCTATAGTCAAATCCCCTGCGGAAATTTCAGATGCCTTTGAAGTTTATTACAAAAAGTTATATAACTTGGGAAAGGAGCCCGGGGAAGTTGATCCCTGTGCTGTGGAAATGGCTTCGTTTTTAGACTCTATTCAACTTCCTTCATTGACATCTGACCAGTTAAAATTCCTAAACTTACCCTACACTGAAGCTGAAATCTCTGACACTATTGGGTCCCTAAAGAAATTTAAGTCTCCCGGGCCTGACGGGTTACAGAACGAATACTATATTGCCTGTAAAGATATCCTTGTCCCATATTTAACTAGGTTAATCAATTTCCTCACTACTGATCAGAGTAGTCTTCCCAGGGAAATGCAAGAAGCAGTGAATACGGTTATCTCAAAAGATAAGGGTGATACTAATGGTGCCTTCACACCTGGCGACGTCGCTAGCGACATCGCCAAAAAAGTGACGTATCAGCGATGTCGCTAGCGACGTCGCGCTGTGTAAATGAGCGACGCGACCGCATTTTATCGCTGGTCGCGGGTTGACAGGTTTACTAGCCTGCCCAAAAACCTGGCGATGCTCGCTCAGTAGAACTTGTGCATCGCTCTGTGTGACACCTGGTCAGCGATGAAATTTGTTCGCTCAGCGATTCTTGAAGATTGAAATGGGCGGACCTTGGTGATTTCCCGGCCTCGCCTCCTCTGCACTGATTGGAGTAATTTTAAATTCGAGAATAGTGCCGTGTAAATATGACCTGATTCTGACAGGCCAATAGAACACTGGCGCATGCACGCCCGAACGACGCCTGCACTGTACTAGATGCAGCGATGATTTTAAGTGGATGAGCGTTTTATTATAGACGCTATTGCATCGCGAAAAAATCATGAGCAGCAGGTGCTTGTTGTGTGTCGCGTGCGTGTCACCGTACAACCAGCTCTACCCTTTCCTATGTATCTTCTCTCATCCTTTGTAGGTGGTAAGCCCTTGCTGGCAGGGTGCTCTCTCTGTGTGTACCTTTGTTTGCTATATTGTTCACAATTATTATACTTGCTGCGCACGCCCCTTTCTCACATGTAAAGCGCCATGACATAAATGATGCTATAATAAAATAAAATAATAGGGATAGAACGGGGACACATATACTAATGTGGCACCCCAGGGTTCATGTGCCTCAGTGACACCACAAAGGGTTAACTCCCCACACAACCCACAACACTACACTAGCGCCTCCAGGCCAGAAGGGAAGCGGCAGGTGCTTGTTGTGTGTCGCGTGCGTGCTCCATGACGTCGCCTATTGCTGGCTTCCCCCGGTTTTTCATGACCGTATTGAGAAACACCATGCCTGCTCATACTAGGCGTAGCCGTTTTGCTCCTCCTACGCGAGCTTCTCCCTAGATAGAGAGATTGATGACTCCCATTATATTTTATTATATTTAATTATGGTTTACAATGCACTTATATTAATGCTGTTATGTTATTTATTTGTGTAGACAATAATATGGTTAAACGCAAATGGGTGTTGTGTTATTTTTTTTTAATAGATAGGCTATATAGATATAGGCTGAGTTCACACTCTGCTCTTTCACTGATCACTTTCCATCCAGTTTGTGAGGTATACATAGCGATGTCCAAGGGATCACGACAATTGCCCGTATTGCTGATACATACCTGAACAATAATGTCTTGTCGTGAGTGCTTCCAAGGGTTCCTCCATATAAAGCGATCATACACACAAGTGTGTCAATCAAAACAATTTTATTAGAATTCACATAACGTTAAAAAATAGAATATTTCAAAGTGTATACTAACATAAAACATGAGTAACAAGTGCAGACTTAAGATCAGTCAAGAAATTGTGTGTAAACAGTGGTGAAATCGCAGTCCACCCAAAAACAGCAAAACATTTGAAAAAAAAATAAGGAGTCTGTATCAGCCACTAGATTGCTGTGTACTGGGGCCCATCAGCCATCAAATACCCAGCATGGTGTTCCAATGCTTCCTGTGTTTGGATGTTTGGACCATGCAGAGGGAAAGGTGGTGGCATCCCATGGTGATGAACTTGTGGATGCATCTGCGACAAATAGTTTGTAGGCTGAGGGTATCGGGAGACAGGTCTTTGTGGGATCGGCGAATGCACCACGGATGCGATAGGATGTGCAATAGGCGCAGGCACCATTGATGGGATAGGATGTCGTCCATCAATTATGTCATCCAAAAGTTGGAGAACAGCCCTGTCCGCATATCGTTGTTGTTCAGGCGTCATTAATGCCAATCTGTTGTTCACCATCCCACCGAGTCCAAACTTTGGCTCCCTATCTTGGCGCAGTAGAAACTCATTTGCCACTGCCAGCATGTCAGCGGCGTGAGAGTCTTGTTCTTGCACTTTTCTTTTCTGATTAATACGGGTACGCTTTAGTCGAGCCGGTGTTCCTGCGTCCTCTGTCGACTCCTCCAATAGAGAGTTGTCCAGAAGCAATTCATCATTGCTAGCCATCGACAACGAGAGTGCACTTGGTCCCTCTAGAGGGTCCTGTTGAGAACAAAATACATAAATAAATGCCCTAGGACCACAAACAGATATCAGCTTATAAATGAAGAAAAAGTATAGGCTTAGAAAAGACAGGTCATAGGGCAGGGTCACATTTGCGTCTGCGATTGCAGATTCTGAAGCGATTTTGAGCTTCCAAAAAGCTCAAAACCGCTTCAGGATCTGCAGCCCATAGAAGCCCATTATAATCCCAGTCGCCACTACATGTAATGGGGTTACCGCATACCGGTTGCCCGGCCTGCGGTAAAAATCGTGCAGGCAATGGTTTTCTGTCAGCTTTTGACAGCCGTCTTCCATAGACACCCATTATCCATTGTCCCTGACCGGTTAAATCCGGTTCCTTCCGGTTTAGAGCGATTAACAGTAGATACAGTAGAGTGAGGTATATAGCTCATAAACAGTGTGTAGTTTGAGATGAACTCTGGAAATATTAAGCCATAGCAAAGCCAAGATAAAACAATTCGTTCTGCAAGGGACAGTAATTTTTTTTGCTATGATAAATTTAATAGTAACAAGTTACAGTACTTACTTCATCAGGGGACGCTGATTCTTGAGATGTCGGGGGTGTGCTTTCCAAGAAATCCTCGCTGAGGGCCATGTCCCTGCAAGCCTGCCGGTCTAAAGTGAAGTGCAGCTGGTCGAAGTACCACAGCTTTGTTGTGTGAACTTCATCTGTACCGCTGCCCGATCGTTTGGATTTAGTGACCTTCTCTAACTCCCTTTTGTACACTGTACGTAGAGTTCGGATCTTCTTCTTCACCAATTCCACAGTAACGCTCTCATCTGGGTAGTGCTGTCTTGTCAAATCCATTAGTTTGTTGTAAGCGGCTAGTTTCTTACCCTTGTCCCTATAATCCACACTTGAAACTTGCCATAGACAAGGATTTGCCCGATACATGTCAATGAAGGGCATCGTGAACTCCTTATTTTGTGTCCAAACCATATTCATCTAAGAAAGAAAAATATTAGGTAAAGTTAAAATGCTGTAGAACCAAACAGTAATACTTTTTTATAAAAAATGCATAGGGGGATCATAGACGTACCTTCAATGTTAACTTCAGTGGAAAAACAGCTACTGCAAATGCTTCAAAAGATGGGGCACTGTATGTGACAGATGTGGCTCTGTGGACCCAAAGGAAACAGAATGTAAAGATATTTAATATTTTATATTTTGAAAAAGATATGGAATGGTAAACAATGAGCCACACAACGTACTGAGCCATCCAGCAGTAACAATGCTAGCCACTGTACCCCCATACAATCCTAACTTGTAATGTATTATACATGGTGTCGCATGTAGCAATAAAATAAAACATTACCTTAAATCTGCTCACTAGCGTTGCAGAAAAGTCTCCAAAGCGTAGTAGAAAAGTCTCCAAAGCGTTGCAGAAAAGTATCCAAGTGTAGCTCCAACAAAATGGTGAACAGGTAGCTCCAACACAAAATGGCGGACAGGGTGACTCCACTTCTGGCGTTGCCTTTTATGCGCTGGCCAGCCGATGACGTGTCTCTCTTGAACCAATGAATCAAAAGTTAGCACGAGCGTCTTCTTTACGTCGCTGGACGAACCAATCGCCATGCACCACGTCGCGCTGAACCAACGTTGGGACGTCAGTATCACGACGCCGGAAGTTACCACCCCACACCACGAACAAAGCAGCGTAGATTTTTGAACGCGGGAACGACATATTTCTAATCGCTTCGGCGTTATTCTCTTTTCAAGTTATATTGTGTGAGGTAAGTGATGTTTTATGCGAACCTGTCATCCCCTGTGTATATAGGTGTATATAGTATTCAGCTGCCCTATATAAATAGTTCACTTTACGCTAAACTATGGAGCACCTTTTACTAACCATAAATAATACCCTCTTTTGTATGATTGAATTGTGCTAGGTTGTTCACCATGGACCCAGCAGAGAGTACAGCTCTGGCGACAATCTTTATAATTGTGGCTGCTAGGCTGGAGGAGGAGAGGCTGAAGAGGGAGAGGCAGGAGGCCCCCCAAAGAAGAAGACCACGACGCTTCTGGGCCAGGGAGTGGCTCAGTAGAAGTGAAGATTGCACACATATGCGACTTTTCCGAGATATCAAGGAGAAGAGCCCCGATGACTTTAGGAATTATGTCAGAATGTCACCAGAGTGCTTCGATTTCCTGTTAGAGGCTGTGACCCCTTATATTCGCCGCAAGAACACTGTTATGCGCGTGCTGCAGTAACAGCCGAGAAACGACTGGTAGTGACACTATGCTTCCTTGCGACCGGACGTACAATGAAGGACCTAGAATACACTTGTTGCATCTCTCGATCACTACTCAGTGTCCTCATACCAGAAACGTGTGAGGCAATAGTGCGTTGTCTGATGCCTGACTACATGCCATTTCCAAAAACACACGCGGATTGGCTTAAAATTTCCTCGGAATTCGAAGCCAAGTGGCACTTTCCAAACTGTGGGGGTGCCTTGGATGGGAAGCATGTCCGCATCACACAACCCCCCAACACCGGCTCACTGTTTTTCAATTACAAAGGATACTACAGTATTGTAATGATGGCCTTGGTAAATGCAAACTATGAATTTATTTTTGTTAATGTGGGAATGAATGGCCGGGTCTCCGATGGTGGTGTTTTAGACCACACCAGGTTTGGAGAAAAACTTAAAAATGGAACTTTGAACTTGCCGCCGAATGCAGTGACCAAGAACAACATGAACTTTGCATTTGTTGCAGACGAAGCTTTCCCTCTACTTCCTAACCTACTGAGGCCATATCCCCATAAAAGTTTGACACCGAGCCAAATGATTTTTAACTACCGGCTATCCAGAGCACGTCGAGTGGTCGAGAATGCTTTCGGGATTATGGCCAACAGATGGCGCGTTTTCCACACTGCCATAAACATGAAGTTGGAATCCATAGACATGATCGTGATGGCATGCTGCGCCCTCCACAACTTTCTTCGCCGTAGGGATGGCAATTCATACGTTCCTCCCAGTCTTGCAGATCATATCGACCCCACAAATGGTGACCTGGTGTTGGGGGGTTGACGGGCTGAACAGGCAGATGTTGCACCGCTTCAAGCAATGAGTCGTGGTCGCATACATCAGGAAACCAAGGCCAATCGGGGCACATGCAAAGAATACTTTAATGGGCCTGGTTCCGTGAGCTGGCAGAACACCATTGAGTAGCACGTTGTTTATAAAAGTGCAACATAGACACTGTCTTAACGCTTCCAATTCTTTTATTCTTGAAATGTTATAAATCTGTTTCTTTTTTGTTATTTAAAGTGAGAATCTCTGATGTTATTTGTAAAGTACTTTATTTATATGTTCATATTTGAAGTATCATTACACAATAAAAATGACAAACAAAATACCTGCGTCCTCAAATTCTTTATTACAACATAAACACAACCAGTTTGTATTGCATTGGCAGAGACGCCAATGTGTAGACATATTAACGCATTGGCGTTTTTGCCGATGCGTAGAAATATTATCGCATTAGTGAAAACACTTCTGCGTCGAAAATTTATGCGTCGCAGAAGCGTTTTGGCGCCACACATACGTGCGTCGTGACATCATGACGTTGCGAGCGGGACGGCTCTGCGCCGGTTACTTTCAGTTTCTGCTCTGATAGTCATGTCGGCGCGAAGACGTTCACGGCGTGCTGCACCCTGGGGAGATGGGGAGGTGAGGCTCATGGTCTCCATCCTGCACCACCGGGACTACTGGTGCAATAGGCACCATGAACAGCCGGCAAGCCATAAGCGCCGTTGCATCTGCAAGGTGCAGGTGCTTTTGCATCGGCGCTTAGGGATGGAGAGGTCGCCGAAGCAGATAATGCGAAAAATCGGTGATCTGCGCTACAAGTCGCCTGGGCGGATTGAGGCTATCGTGGCGGAGATCGAGCAACAGCGTTGTGAGTAATCTGGCATCCATGTGTAAAAATGAAGACGTTATTCCAACTGAGGCCGGGATGTTTTATTAAAAATGGCTCCCTTATTTGTCTCCGCGTGTGGGCTCGTGTGTGTGACCCTGTGTGTGTGTCCACGTGTGTGCCCGCGTGTGTGTGTGACCCTGTGTGTGTCCGCGTGTGGGCCGTGTGTGTGTGACCCTGTGTGTGTGTCCGCGTGTGGGCCCGTGAGTGTGTGTGACGCTGTGTGTGTGTCCGCGTGTGTGTGTGGACCCTGTGTGTGTGCCCGTGTGTGTGACCCTGTGTGTGTCCCGCATGTGTGCCCGTGTGTGTGTGTGACCCTGTGTGTGTGTCCGCGTGTTGGCCCGTGTGTGTGACCCTGTGTGTGTGTCCGCGTGTGGGCCCGTGTGTGTGTGTGACCCTGTGTGTGTGTCCGCGTGTGGGCCCGTGTGTGTGACCCTGTGTGTGTGTCCGCGTGTGTGCCCGTGTGTGTGTGCCCGTGTGTGTGTGTGTGTCCGCGTGAGTGCCCGTGTGTGTGTGTGACCCTGTGTGTGTGTCCGCGTGTGTGCCCGTGTGTGTGTGTGACCCTGTGTGTGTGTCCGCGTGTGGGCCCAAAGTGTGTGTGTGACCCTGTGTGTGTGTCCTTGATACCATATTGGGGGATGATGAGGTTACTTTATTGGGGGCCACAAGGGGATGATAAAAGTAAGACACCCCCTGAAAATAAGACATGGCGCATCTTTAGGAGAAAAAATTATTATAAGACGCTGTCTTATTTTCGGGGAAAGACGGTATGTACCGTCGTCTGCACTGTACTGCTCGGCTGCCTTCACACCTGTGAAATGGTGCAGAACCACTCACAGGGAACAGCCCCTGGTGTGGAACTTCAGTGTAGGTGACATATACCTTCAATGAACGCGGCATCTTCGGGCTCGGGTGCGGGCTGTCGTTCGCAGTGGGGGGTGCCCTGCGAATGGCAGACCGTAGCTGCCCCAGAAAATTGTGCTTTCATTGAAGCTCTTTTTCTGAATTGTGTATGTGGTGTCCTTTCAACAATTGTGTGTAATTTTTAGTTCAGCAACAGCAACCGGCGGCTTCTCCACCACCACTTTTACCGGCAGCAAGAGAAGCACCAAGTAGTCCGGAGGCTCCCCCTCCATCTCCACCAGAGGAGGAGACGCCGCCGTGGCAACCTTCTCCAGGCCCTGGCACTGCATGGAGCCCAGGGTCTGAAATTGGGCATTTCTCCCCCCCAGAAGAAGCCAGCCAGGGGGACGGATCATCAAATGGTAAGTGGCTTACATTTAATGAATCATGTTTTCTTTGGGCAAAGTCAATTTGCAGACTCCACGAACGCTGTCTGGTGTAGAAATTAAGTTTGTTTTCTTCTACCTTTATTGATTTGTGCAGCAGCGGAAGATGTATCGGGGAGCCCGTCTGCATGGGCCCAGGTAGCTGAAGGAGCAGACAAGCGACCCCGTAAGTATATTGACATAATATACCATGATATATTAATATATCGATGTCCCTTTAATTGGTTACCCAGTGCCTAACTTTATTTTTTGTCTATACTTCATAGGTGTACCTACTCTCCGGAGCTACAGGGAAAAATGTCCCACCTGAATCGGGAGGTGCAGGAGATGGCCGGGCTCCTTGATGCCTATGTGAAGGCCCAGCGCCCATAGAATTTGTTTTTTTTCCGTTTTTTTTTGGTTAAAAAAAGTTTTTGTTCAGTTATATAACAGCAGTGAAAAAAGTGGCAGAGCTTTTCTCCATCTTGGTCCAAGGTAGGGACTTCTCAGGACTGGTCAAAGTCAAGCGAAGGAGAAAAAGGAATTGCCAACACAGGTGAATCGAGCACCCAAGATGAACACTGGGAGATGGAAAATGTAGGAGAATCTGAAGCCACCAAGACCCCTGTCCAGAGCTCGACTTCTTCAACCAAAACCTGTGCTTCACCGCATACCTATAAAACCGGTGGAGAATAACATAGACCTGAGCAAAAAGGGACGTCCAAAGACCTCCTCTGCAAGGAGGAAAAGAAAATGTCCACACCATCATAAGTGCGGATGGAGATGACGCCAAGGAAAAATCGGTGGATGTGGAAGCTGAAGACTAGGGAGGCCTCCGCCATATGACGTGGACTAGTTGTTCGTTGTTTCTCAAAATGTTGATGTTTCTTTCTTTTATTTGCACTTTTGCTCCGTACAATTTTTATACACTTTAAAAACATAGACTATATGCTGAAGACCAAAACCGCGACTCTCCATTGTCATCCCATATCGAACCTCTACGGGTTCATCTTCTGATCTGCGGAATAAAAGTTCAAAGTGTAGTCCGTGCAGCATGGGCAAAAGAACCCAATCTAAAAGATAGTGTCGTACACGTAAAGCCAGGCTCGAATTTTGGATTCGGCCAGATCTTCTTTTGTTCTATGAGAGACACGTTCCAAGTGTTGACTTCCTGAAGAACAATTTGTGACCTCCATTGTCTTCCCATATGATAGCTTTACGGGTTCATCTTTAGGTCTGCGGAATCTTTACATCTGCGGAATTTAAAGTTTCTGGGGAAAACTAGAGAGTTACTGCTCTGGTTATAGACATCAGGAGATGGGTGCACGACCTCCCATCACACATTTCTGCTTAGTCGGGGTGTGTGCTACTTGAGTTGGTGCTAATCTGCGACGACACTTTAATTTTGTAATAAATACTACTTGTTGAGATTCCACTGTTGCTAAGCTGTACACTGTATATAACAATGAGATTCAAGCAGTGGAACCCTTACCTCAACCCGAGGAGGTACAGGATGATAATATTACGGTGTCACTAAGGACTGGTGTCAGCAACTCCACGTAGGAAATGATACCACTCCTATGTATAAAAAGCAAGGTGTCTACCGCGTAGTCTAAGAATTTGAACAGGTATTCAGTAAGCACTCACTTGACTTTGGTAGGATTAAAGGGGTACAGGCTTATTCCACCCGCACACTATCAAAAAGCCAAAGAGATGTTACAGGACATGAAAGACGCAGGGGTTATAAGAGATAGTTGTAGTCCCTGGGCAGCCCCATTAGTCCTAGTCAGGAAGAAAGGCGGCAGTATGAGAATGTGTGTAGATTACAGGCAAACAAATCGCATAACACACAAGGATGCTTACCCGTTACCTCGCATTGAAGAATCACTGGCTGCATTGAAGTCTGCCAATTACTTTTCAACACTAGATCTTACTAGCCGGTATTGGCAGGTATCCGTTGCAGAAGAAGACCGTGAGAAAGCAGCATTTACAATGCCCATGGGTCTGTGTGAATTTAACAGCATGCCATTCTGACTGTGCAATGCACCCGGAACGTTCCAGAGGTTGATGGAGTTTTGTCTGGGGCATAAGAACTTCGAGACGGTACTGCTTTACCTGGATGATGTCACAGTATACTCTAAGTCCTATGAAGAACACCTAACTAATCTAGCCGAGGTATTTGAAGCCTTGTTCAAGTATGGGATGAAGCTAAAACCATCCAAATGCCACTTGTTAAAACCGAAAGTTCAGTACCTGGGCCACGTAGTCAGTTCCGAAGGGGTGGCCCCTGACTCAGACAAAGTAACCGTCATCTGGGAATGGCCTGAACCAAAGACCTTAAGGGAAGTACATCAGTTCCTGGGATTGGTGGGATACTATCGGAGGTTCATCAAGGAGTACACGAAGAAGGCTGCTCCACTACAGAATCTCTTGGTAGGCCAACCCAAGAAAGGCAAGTATCGAGATCCTACCTTGGAGTGGGGCAAGGAACAAGAAGAGTCGTTCCAGATGATGAAAGAGGCCCTAACTGGTGAGGAGATCCTGGCTTACCCCAACTACAGCCTACCATTCCTGTTATATACAGATGCCAGCAATGTGGGATTAGGAGCTGTACTCGCCCAGAAGCAAGAGCGCAAAGAAAGAATGATTACCTATGCTAGTAGGAAGCTTCCCCCACAGAAAGGAACCCCGAAAACTACAGTTCTTTCAAGCTGGAGTTCCTGGCATTGGTCTGGGCCGTTACTGAAAGATTTTTTTTTTTTCCATTCTTTATTTAATTTTTTAAAGGTAATACAACATGGTACATAATTACATATTTCCATCATATATCTATATATCTATACCTATGTCTTAGTATTTTTTTTGGTAAATATATCTTTATTAAACTTTTTCATAAAATTTACATTGTGATCAACTGAATATCAATATAGCAGATGGTTCTTTACATTAACCCAGAGAAACAATCACAGCCATTGAAAGCAATATTACAGTTCGAGATATTTTCATATTAAGCAATAGGCCAAGGCTGCCTCTCTCTGTCTGAACTACCAGCGCTAAGTGCTGCTTCTCCTCTGGTTCCGGTCAGGGAGGATTTTATCTAGGCCCGAGTGACACGAGTCATCTTGGGTACATAATACTCAAACATCTTTTAACTTTTATCAACTTTTAACTTAGAGGATGGTATATTCATTATCGTCCAGGGATAAGGTGACTTAGGAGAGAGAGAGTGTAAGAAAAGAGAGGAGAAAGAAAGGGAGGCAAAATAATAATAAATTGTGTAGAATAGATAAGAATATCATAAGGATAGGGCACACGAGGTGTGATGGTCCTCCCGGTGCGTTCAGGGAAGGAGAATTGTGTGCCCCTTAGCGTCCTCAAGTAATCAGGTCCCCAAGGCCAGGGGTGTCTTTAAATATGATCCATTCCATCCAGGTAGACACATATAGATTTTGGGTCTGAGAAAAGTCAGCCGACAATTCTTCATATCTGCGGAGCTTCTCCATTTCAGAATACCACTCTAGAATGGAGGGGGGCTCGTGCTCCTTCCAGTGTCGAGGGATCACACTGCGAGCTGCGGCTAAGCAAAATCGGAGGATATCTTTCCTCTGGGACCTCCAAGATCCAGGGAGCAGAGAGAGCAGGGCTAATTCAGGAGTTCTTTCCAGGTCTTTCCCCGTGATTAAATTGTAATTACGAAATACTTTAATCCAGAAATCCTGGATCAGAGGGCAGCTCCACCAAATATGCAGCATAGTGCCTGTCTCATTGTTGCATCTCCAACACAAAGGCGAAACGTCCGGGGAGAATCTGTGCAGTCTGTCTGGGGTGAGGTACCACCTATAGCGTAACTTTAGGCTCTTTTCTAGAGTTTCGCATGAGCCAGCAGATTTATGAGTCATAAGGAAACACCTTTTCCATTCCGATCCAGAGATCGGCCTGCCCAGTTCCCCTTCCCATGACCTCCTGAATCCCAAGTTCCCTGCTTCTATAGACTTGGACAGGGTCCCGTGGATAGTCGAGATTCCTCTCGAGGGTGCCTCCTCTTTTACAAAAATTTCTTCCAACTTGGAAAATGACAATGTTGGGGTCTTCTGTAACTTAAGAGATCCTATGAAGGACCTCAGCTGCAAGTACTCCCACCATTTAAGTTTGACTTGTGGAGCAGCTGCCTGGAGCACCCCAAGGGGAGGAAGTTCACCCTCATGCAGGACTCGTCCAACTCTAGTGTCTTCTGCGTCTTTCCATCCCATAAAAGACTGGCCGGTCAACCCAGGGGGAAAAGCCGGATTATGGAAGATCGGGGTCAGGGGACTGTCATACTGAGTCTCCCTCATCTCTCTTCTTACTACTTGCCATGCCCTAAGCGTTTCAGACGTAATGTTAGGTAAGGTACCCAAGGAGGCCAAGGCCTCCCTGGACAACCACTGCAGATAGCAAAGGGGTATCTGGGAGCCGTCCTGTTCCACCCGTACCCACTGTTTGGATTCAGTTTTAAAATGCCAATCTATTAGGCGGACCAAAATAGCTGCCAAACAATATCTGCGGATGTCCGGAGGCCAGCTCCTCCCTGTTCCCTAGGTGCAGCTAAGGTCTTCAGGCTTACTCTCGCCTTTTTACCATTCCATATGAAACGGGAGATTGCTGATTTAAGGGTGCGAAAAAATGCACCATTAGGCCACAAGGGAACTGCCTGAAAAATATAAAGGAACCTTGGAAGAATGTCCATTCCCACGACATTGATTCTCCCCAGCCATGATAACCTCAGGGGTCTATAATTTTCCAACAGGATTCCCACTTTGTCCAAGATGGCCTGATGATTTAATTGAAACAGTTTTGACATGTCAGCCGGGAGACTTATTCCTAAGTAGACAATATGGCCCGTTTTCCAACGAAAGGGAAAATCCCTTGCCACTAAAGCCACTTCTGCTTGTGGTAGGGAGACGTTCAACACCTCCGTTTTGGAAAAATTGACCTTAAAATTACTGAGACCACCAAAGATCTCGAATTCCCTCAATAAAGCGGGAAAGGTCAAAGATGGTTGGGTGACATACAATAGTACGTCGTCCGCAAAAAGTGCTGTCTTGTGGTGAACGTCGCCCACCACCAACCCCTGGATGTCAGGATTATCCCTTATGGCCTTTGCTAGGTGTTCCATCACTACGACATATAGCAGGGGGGAGAGTGGGCATCCCTGCCTCGTCCCGTTCTTCACCCAGAACGATCCTGATAGGCCCCCATTAATGCGAACCCTCGCGGAAGGACAGGAATAGAGGGAGGAGATCCCGTTGGTAAATCTGGTGCCCAAGCCAATATGAACTAAAGCCTCTCTTAGGAACCCCCAGTGGACCCTGTCAAAGGCCTTTTCTGCATCGATGGAAAGCAGACATAGAGGGGACTTCCACATCCTTGCCTTCTCAATTAGGAGACAGGATCTAAGAATGTTGTCCCGCGCCTCCCGGCCCCTAACAAAGCCCACCTGATCGAGATGCACAATGGATGGAAGTCTCAGGGAAAGTCTATCTGCCAGGATTTTTGCGAACAGCTTAACATCCACATTGATGAGTGAAATAGGTCGGAAACTCGCTGCCTCACGCAGGTCCTTGTTTGGTTTAGGCAACACACAAATGTGTGCTTCCAGGGCTTGCGGGGGAAATGTATCTCCCTCCATAATAGCTCTGAAAGAAGATAGCAAGTGAGGCAGTAGGTCCCCGAGCAGAGTTTTGTAAAAGATGGGTGTAAAGCCGTCCGGGCCTGGGCTCTTAGAGGTTGAGGTATTGTGTATTACCTCAGAAAGTTCCTCCACTGAAACATCTCCCTCAAGGGGCTCCTTATCCTCTACAGACAAGGAAGGAATTCCCACCTTGGCTATGTAGGATTTCAATTTGTGTTTTAATGCCTCAGGTTCCATGTCATCAAATTTCCCCCGTAAGCTGTATAAATTGGCATAAAAGTCTTGAAACACCTTGGAGATCTCCTCCGAACTATGTACCAGCCCACCCGAGAGATTTTTAATTGCTGGTATATACGTGGGTCCGGACCTTGGGTGAAGTAGTCTTGCTAGGGGTCGTCCACTCACATTTGCCTTTTTATAGAAAAAACTCTTATTTCTCTCTCTGCATTGTTCGAATCTAGTGTCAAGGATGTTACGTAGCTCTACTGTAGCCGCGGTCAACTCCACCAGCAACCCCCTAGCCCGTGAAATCTTATGATCATTTTCCAGTCGTCCAATCTTGGATAACAGTTTGTCTATCTGTTCGGACCTAAGCCTTTTTAACCTGGCCCCATGTTTAATTAAAGTGCCTCGAAGGAGGCACTTAAGGGCCTCCCATTTCATAGGTGGAGAGGTAGGGTCCTGTGTATGTGTCTGGGTGAACTGCGCTATGTCGGCTTTCAAGTCGGCCAGGCAGTTAGCATCCTTGAGGAGGTGGCCGTTTAGCCTCCAAGTCCATTCCTTCCTAGTCAGCCCCGGGATCTCCATGGAGAGAAATATGGGGCTGTGATCAGACAATACAATATTGCCAATGGTGGCCTCAGGAGCCCATGAGAGAACCCCATGACTGACCAGGAATAGGTCAATCCTACTATATGATTGGTGAACCCCCGAATAATAAGAGTAATCTCTACCATTAGGGTTGAGGATTCTCCATACGTCCACCAGCTGCAGCCTACACAGGAGTCTCCCGAGAGCCTTCATCCTCTTAGGTGGAGCTGCCCATCTGCCCGATGTGGAATCTATGGATGGATCAAAGACAAAATTAAAATCACCTCCTATTATGACCTGGCCCTCAGCGAAGTCTGCCAGTTTTAGCAGAAGAGCTCTACAAACTCTTGTCTGTTCCCTGTTAGGGAGGTACCAATTCACTAGGGTCATAAGACTACCCGCTATCTTTATTTTGACAAAGATATAACGCCCTCCCGGATCTATTATCGAATCCAACCGCGTATATGGTAATCCTCGATGAAAGGCAACCGAGACCCCTTTAGATCTAGCCTCCACGTTAGTGCTGTGGATCCAGTCCGTGTAGTGTTTTTCTCCTATGGCAGGAACGTGACCCTCTTTAAAATGCGTCTCCTGGAGGAATAACACTTGTACACCTCTTTTGTGCATATCACATGTGATCTGCTGGCGCTTCTGGGGCGTATTAAAACCCCTGACATTGAGGGACCCAATCAGTAGGGACCCCATCTTCCCGTTCTTAGTAAGCCTTCACACCCCCGGATTTCCAAAAATCCCGCGCGTTCCGCCTCCAGAAAAATAAAGAAAGCAAAAGATAGAGAAAAAGAAGATAGAGAGAGAAGGAACCCCTGGACGAGGTAAATATAACCCTTGTAGGATTACGGGGTATTTGCACACTTTTAATTATCGTATACTAAAGAAGAATACGATATCCCCGTGGGGAGATACCTTTCCAAGTGGGAGAGGGTATAAACTCTAATTCCACTACGAGATTATTTCTCGAGATTCGTAAAACTATCAATATTATAAACTATTGTAGTCCGAGAGGTGACGTCCCCTCGGCCTAACGCCCGAAAACTTAACAATAAACACGTCAATTTATCTCCAGCCGGAGAGATATGAGCAAATTAAAATGTAATAAACATTAACGTCATGGGATTATAATGCAGGAATACTGTCCACCGAGTGTACCTATAAGAGGGGAAGTTACAGGAAGGGTAGGGTATTTCTGCCACACGGTTTGGAATGGGGAGATACAGCGGGGAGAAAACACATGGCGGGTACGATGTAAGGGAGAACAAGCATTCAAGGTGAGCTCAGGAGGAGGCAAAGGGAAAGAGTAAACATCCCCCTCCTCCCAACCCAACTCCATACGATGGTGAAGTTTAATACTTCAGTCTTCTAAGATTTAAGGGGGGAGGGAGGGGGAGGGAGGCGGGAAAGATGAGGGGGAAAGGGAAGATGGGCAGAAAAAAAAAAAAAAAAAAAGGGGGGGCAAGGTGGGGAAGAGCGGGACTAAGGGGGGGGAGGGGAACAGAAGAAAAACATGACTATTCGTTTATTCTTAGATCCTGCCTCCATTCTTTAGTATAAGGGTTGGGGAGGATTTTGCATATGTTATAAGCTCTTAGAAGATTATATCATCATATTATGCACTAGAGGGTAGGAATAAAAGGACTACCCGCAAATCAAAAAGTCACCCCTCATCGTCCCGATCTCCGTCGCTGTCTCTCCTCCTTCTGCGATTTCTGGCTCTTCCGTTCCTTCTGCGACGCGGACCCCTTCTGGGCCAGGTGACTGTGGAAAATGAAGTGTCAGGCAAGCATGATGGCCAATCCGGGAATAGGAGACCCGGGTCTGGAATGTCCAGGGCCCTCAAAAAAGCATGAAGTTCCCTGGGGTGGGCCAGATATGCCAATCGGTTTTCCTGACGCACCTGTAGGCGAAAGGGGTACCCCCACGAGTATGTCAAATGGTGTTGTCTAAGGAGGTCCAGAAGAGGTCTCAAGGCTCTCCTCTTCTGGAGGGTTCTCCTGGACAAGTCTGCCATCAGCTGTATATTATTACCCTGAAACATAATCTCCTCACACCTTCTTGCCTTATTAAGGATGTCATCCTTAATTCTATATTTGTGTAGGCGGCATATGACATCCCGTGGGGGCCCCCCCTCCGCTGGATATGGGCCAAGAGATCTATGGGCCCTGTCGAATTCAATAGCCGTGTCTGGTGGAGTTTTCCTGACAGAGTTAAACAGGGCCTGCAGCGTTTTCCCCAGTTCGTCAGGAGCGACCGACTCGGGAAGTCCCCGGACCCTTATATTTTGTCTCCTTTCGCGATTCTCAATGTCCTCCAATGAGTCCAAGAAGGCTTCCTGTTGAGAATTCTGGCTTATCACAGTCTCCTCCAGCTTCCTGATCCGGTCAGTCAAAGCCTCGACTTTGGCGTCGGATTGGGTCATTCTATCCGACACCCCTCGGACCTCTCCTCTAAGTTCATTGGTCGTTGCTCTGATGGAGGCCTCCATTTTGGCTACAAAATCTGCTAATTCCTCTTTTGTAGGGATATTGAGAATGCGTGCCTTAAATGAGTCCCACACGTTACCATTGAGCGCGTCAGCATCTTGTGACACTTCATTTTGACCCATATATGGGCCCATTGCAGCCATATGCGGTCCGCCTGTCTGGCCTCCACCAGGGGGTCCCCTTTGGATTAAGGCTTGCTGCGGATCCCCCATGACTCCCCCAGGACCTGTTGGGGGGAGAACCTGCTGCCATGGCTGCGCCCCCGAGTAATATGGCCATCCCTGGTACTGCATGCCGTTCAGTGCAGAGTATGTGGGAGCAATGATGGTGGGGGCCATGGTAACACTAGAGGGCTGGATATATTGACCCTGAATGTCTTTAGGACGGCTCTCCTCTCTTACCGCTTCTCTTTGTGGCCGAGAGTCTCGTGCGCTGTTCCCCTCCATCACCTCCTCCGTGTCTGTGCGGGTAGCATTAGATCTGTGTTCCTCTGAGCGGCCGCCCGGTGACACTCCACCTCCGGTACCCGCGGCTCGCATCAGAGCTTCCTCTGCTCCCCTCCTGTCCATAATAGAGCCTCCGGTGCGGGGGTGTTCGGGCATCACTGCTGTTACACTCGGGCTGCCAGGTGCGCGCAGGTTCCTCTCTGCGATCTGTGCTGTTGTTCCCAGCAGGGGAGCGGGATCCGCCATCTTAGGTCGCGCTGTATCCCGGGGGGGACCTGCAGAGCTCCTCAAGTACCTTGTTATACTGGCCGGATTTGGACCAGGGGGTCTCTGTGTCACTGTTCGGCGGGTGCTCTTCCGTCCCGCTGACATTTGGTGAGTCTCACCCGGGCTGGGAAGGCGATATCGGGCTTTAAAAAGGCCGAGGGGACAGAGCTCACAAACTAGTGACTGTCTCCCTCCATGGCCAGGACACGCCCCATGTCTTAGTATTTTAACAAAATAAACTTATCGTAAAACTTAAACAAGTGGTTTCTCGATTCTTTCATAGGTATTTTGATGGTACAGAGTCTTTATTATTTATAGAGTTATAAAATCATGGTGTTGTACAATAATTAAATTATAAAATTATGGATGTATAGAACTCCCATGGCTGACGACCGATGAAGTATTATCTTCGCCTCTGAGGAACCTCTCACGAATCCTCAGTCGACGGGCATATGATAAGATAGGTATGATAGGTATGGGGGGGAGAATGCTTTCGACCATCGCGACCCCTCGTTCAATTACTAATATTACCGTTTCCTATCCTCTCTCTCCACGCCTGCCATGTCTTTAAAAAGGAATCATGGGTGCTTGTCTCCCAGTTTGAAAGTTCTTCTAATCTATGCAGTTCTGAGATCTTGGCCAGCCAGTCCTTCACTGTGGGTGCTGTGGGTGTGTGTTGTTGCTTCCATCTCTGAGCAATTAGGTGTTTTGCAGCCCCTACCATCACTGGGGCTAGCCCATGTTTTTTGGGTTTATAATTGTCTGATGGGAACGATAATAGAGCCTCCACTGCAGTTAGATCAGATTCTATGAGACTCATAGATTTTAATATTGTATTAACTCCTGTCCAGAATTCCTTAATTTCTGGCATGTCCAGAATATGTGGGTCATATTGCCTCTCGACCCCCCGCATCTCCAGCACCCCGGGGATTCCGTTAGCCTCAAATGAAACAATCTCTCAGGAGTGTAATACCATCTCGAGAAGAACTTGTAGGACATCTCCTGTAGTAGTATACATCTGGAGAAACCATGTGAGTTTTGACAGTTTTATTTTATCCTCTCGTGAGAGTGTGACACCGAGCTCGGTCTCCCAGGAATGCACAGAGAGCGGAAGAGAAGTTAATCTGTTTTCAATTAGAATATTATATATCTTGCAGATAAGTTTAAGGATCGGTGGCTTCACTTGCACTAATATCTCTAGCCATTTCCATCGAGTGGACACAGTCAGTGGACTCCTGATCTTTTTCATGTAATGGGCCACATGCATTTCTTGTGGGAACGTCTGTGGTTGTTTTTTGGCTTCTATCGGCCACATGTTCCTGCATGGGATGTCTCCTCGCAGTAACTGGGAAATGGGTTTGTTCGGGAGGGTCTTCCACAGATCATATGGATCTGAGTAATCAACATCTATTAGGTATGGTATAAGCCTCATCGGGATTTTATCCAAGAACCTGCATTCAGGGAAGCGAATCGGTATCGGCATTCGTCTTACAGCTAGTGTAGTAGCAAGAATGTCGTCGAAATTGTCACTGTCTGGTAAGCTGTCTGTCCATAATAACCTATGCACCCTCGTATGTAATAGTTGGAGTTCAATGTGTTGTTTGTTGTCTTGAGAGGCCATATGAGTAAGTTTCAACCATCTCGCTAAGTGAATGGCTCTGTAGTAGGATATGAGGTCTGGTAATCCCAATCCCCCCCAATTTTTAGGGAGCATGAGGATTTTAAGTGAGAGCCTAGCTCTCTTGTGTCTCCATATGAACTTTGAAATTATTCGATATAAAGAACGAAAGAAAAGGCTGGGTAGGGAAATTGGGACCATATTCATAACGTAGAATATTTTGGGAAGGATATATGATTTTACAATATTAACTCTTCCCAACCATGAAAGCATCGGTAGGTCATATGTCCTCAATATGGTTTTAATGGTACTAATGAGCGGGATGAAGTTATGTGCGTATAGTGAATGTGGTTCATTCGTGATTTGTATGCCTAAATATTTGAGCTTATCTTTGGGCCATTTGAAGGGTGTAGAGTCCTGTAGGTCCTGCACCTCTGTCCTGGAGGCTGTTATGTTCAATGCTTCCGTTTTGTCTAAGTTGATTTTAAAATGAAACAGTTCCCAAAAGTATCCAGGAGATCCAGGAGCTCCGGCACCGCCACCGACAGATTGGATATCATCAGTAGTAAGTTGTCAGCAAAAGCCGCTGTCTTAATCTGAATGGATCCAATATTAATTCCTTGTATTTTGTCGTTCTGACAGATCGCCTGCATTAACATTTCCATTACCATCACAAACAAGGTCGGGGAGAGAGGACAGCCCTGTCTGGTCCCGTTACTAATTTTAAATTGATTGGATAAAAGGCCATTCACCCTGACTCTCGCCGTGGGGTAAGCATATAAGCCTAAAATCGCCTCTATGAAGGGAGGGGGAAAGTCAAATTTGCGTAGTGCGCTGCTCATGAATTGCCAGCTCAAACGGTCGAAAGCCTTCTCGGCGTCCGTAGAGAGGACGACGAGAGGCCTCCCCACGTGCCTAGCATACGAGACAGCTTGTAGAGCTTTAGTTGAATTGTCCTTTCCCTCCCTTCCCCTCACAAACCCGGCTTGGTCAGGGTGGATAAGGTCTCCCAGGACCAAGTTAATTCTGTTAGCTAAGAGTTTTGCCCATAATTCTATATCTGTGTTCAGTAACGAAATTGGTCTATAATTATTACACAGGGTGCCATCTCTCCCTTCCTTTGGTATTACTGTGATATAGGCTTCAAGGGCCTGTGGCGGTGGAGTGGAACCCGACAATAAATTGCTGAATAATTTTTCCAAATGTGGTATTAGAGTATCCGCACATTTCTTATAATAGACTACAGAGAACCCGTCAGGACCCGGCGCCTTTCCGTTTGGTACAGAAGCCAGAGTCTCCTCAATCTCCCTTCTCGTAATCCTGGCCTGGAGTAGCAATTGGCCTTCAGGGGATATTTCAGGTAATTTTAGCGTGTCAAGGAAAGTTTGAGTTTTGTCGTTAGCGGTGACAGGATCTGACATTGAATCTGAAGGGTGTAAGTTATATAGAGAATGATAATATTGTCTAAATGCTTCTGCAATGTCCTCCGATTCTACTAGATCTCCTCACCCTCCTTCCGAATTCGCCGAACAAAACAACTCTCTTTTTGTTTTTTAAGCATTTTCGAGGTTAGTTTGCTACCTTTATTGCCGTGCATGTAAATCTTATGTCTACATCAGGCATGTATTTTGGCCCAGTTGAAGTTCAGCAAATCCTTCAGTTTATTGCGGAGCGTCGTCAGATCTGAGTGTGTCGCACTGCTTTGTCTATTCTTATGTATTCTCTCCGTCGTGCGGATCTCATGCAACACGGAGGAGATTTCCTTCTCTCTTTGCCGCTTAATATAAGAGCCAAGGGCTATTAGTTCTCCCCTTAGAACCGCCTTGTATGCTTCCCAAATTATTGGGGTGACCGTGTCATTTGATAAAATTCTCCCGGAACAGATTTTTTAGAGAAAATATATTTGAGCCAAATGATCGGGGTTACCCAGCAAAGATTCGTTCAGTCTCCAGGACAGGGATCGCCGAGGGAGGGTGGCTACCTCAATCTCCAGCAACACAGGTGCGTGGCCAGAAATTGTAATATTACCGATCGAGGTGCTGCGGACTAGTTTTACAGAATTTTCCTGTAGTAAGAGGTAGTCAAGTTTGTGATATGTATTATGTGGGATCGAAAAGTATGTATAATCCTTTGTTGTGGAGTGTTTTATTCTCCATGGGTCCACCAAATGCAGTTCCCTCAATCTATTTAGAAAACCTACTCTTTGTTTTATGTTTGATGATTTCCCATTTGAGGCATCCATCAATGGGTGCAGTGTTAATTTAAAATCGCTTGCCACCAGCAATATACCCTCTGTGAACAGGCTTAATGTTTCTAAGGCTTTGAGAAGCCAGTGTACCTGTCCCTGATTTGGTGCATAGATATTGGCTAGTGTAATTGTAGTATTGGCCAAAACCCCTTTCACAAAAATATACTTGCCCTCTGCATCCGAAAGGTGATTTTTCATTTCAAATGTACAGCCTTTCTTAAAAGCAATGCTGACTCCCTTAGACGCTGTGTTAGAGCAGCTGTGTATCCAAGTTCGGTAACGAGAATAGGTGGTATTAGGTGTCCATCCTTTTTTAAAGTGTGTTTCCTGTAGGAATAGAATTTGTGCGTTTTTTTTATTTAATGAGTGTAAGATCTGGCTCCGTTTGGCCGGTGAGTTCAAACTTTTTACATTGTAGGAAGCCACGATGACCGTTCCCCCCCGTTCCTCCGTCAGTCGCAGCCATGGGAGTTGTTGAATAGTACCGTCTGTATCATACTTCTGTAAGAGAGAACCATCAGAACACATACTGAACTATTTACATACAAGTAATTCAAACTCATCTTTTGCAGGGGGGGTATAATTCCCAACTTAGGAAAATGAGTACATCTATTAAAACCTCAAGTGGTGGAGGTAGTTATGATATTATAAGGGTAATACAATATAACTAGATTGTATGGGAGAGGAGATTAACACAATCCACTAACAGCGTTTCTCATTCTGCCGGCCTGGTCATCGTTGGGAAATCCATACCCATGTCTACAGTGAGCCAAGATGGAATTTTTAAAGGTTCAATCTGTAGTGGTTCCCAGGATTCTGACAAGTCTTCCGGAGTTCTTATAGTAATGTGTCTTCCTCCTTTATATATTTCCAGGCCAAACGGAAAGAGCCATCTGAACCTAAGGCCCTTAGCTACTAGAGCATCAGTCTGTGGTTTGAGAATTCTACATTTTGCCAGCATGGCTGGAGAAATATCCTGATAGATCTGGATTGCTGTCCCTTCGTAGCCTATTGGAGAGTTTTCTCTTGCTCCTTTGGGGATAGCAGCGGTATCAAGATAGTTGAGCAGCCCACGTATCACGTCTCTCAACGATTCCCCAGCTGCTGGCTTCGGTCTCAAAGCTCTGTGCACTCTCTCAATAATTATAACGTTGGCTCTGTCAGGGCCTAGAATATTTGAAAAGATTTCCATGGAAACTTTTTGAAGAGCTTCTGGGCAAAGGACTCTGGGATGCCCCTCAGACGGACGTTCTTGCATCTACTTCTGTTTTCTTGGTCCTCTATAGAGAGAAAGATGGTGTTTAAATGTTTCTGATGAACAAGGACATGGTCTTTAAGCATATGTGATGCTTCTATTATATTTGTCTGATTGCTCTCCAATGCTTCTACTCTATGGCCCATGTGTTGTAGATCTGTACGTAGGGCGTTGATCTCTCTTGACAATAACTTTGTATTGTCTACCAATAATTTTCTCATGAATGATCGAGTTAAGGGTTCCTCCCACATGGAATCACAATCAGAGTCCTCCATACTTAAGTCAGAGTGTCCTGTAGCCTGGGAAGGTTCTGTATTTTGCAGCTTTAATTTAGATTGGGATGTTGTAGAGTCCTTCTTTTTTGTTAAGTATTTATCCAATTCCCCTTGGGGATTGGTATCTCCTGTCGTCGTGTTGTGTCTCGTTAAGCTTTTCACCCGATCCGTTTGTGTGCGCACCATTATTGTAGAATATTGATCGGGCGTCAACTACTACCACTCTAGGTTTATGTATCTGCTAATACATCATATTCATGACTTGGTTGCCTTCTATAGGGAAAGCGAGCATGCTGTGTTTTGTTAGAGTGTTGTAATTGATTGTTGGCGACACCTTAAAATAGTCACTAGATGGCGCATCCAGACTGTATTATATCTTTCTTGGATGTGGAGAAAGATAGTTAAGCGTAATGGCTCTAACTGGTCACCAGGTATCGGGACAATGCTTTGCATGTATAAGGTTAGGCAATGTCTCTAGATGTCCACTAGGTGTCGTCCCAATCCTGCAGATTGTGTATATAGTGAAATATAAGATGGAGTCTTGCACTCAGCTGAGGATCAAAGGGGGAGAGTCACCCAATGTGACTATAAATCAAACAACCGCTCCGTAGCTATGACAGATGCTTCCTAATTCACTTTGATGCCCCTTCAATGAATGCAGCCGTATGCCTTGTGTTATCCAGAGCTGTTATGCCTCTCAGCAGGGTCTTGGTGGATGGGGATTCTTAATGGCTGTATAATAGCGCTGTAATGGCGCTGTATTTGCATCGACCTTGTGTGAGCATGTCTAGGTGCCGGTCTCTCTGCTTCCCTCTGTCACTCAGCTCTGGGTCTTGAGCTCCGCTCCTCACTCTGTTACCCATTGTTTCCCACCTGCTGGGTCCCCTCCAGTCTACCCTTCTTCTCTCAGCCTCCTCAGCACCGCTCCCGCCACCTCCCGTCTCTACAGCTTGTACCTGGATTCTCCAGCTGCCTCTCTCCGGTGGCGAGCGCTTCTCCTGGTTGTCATACGCTGCCCTGCAGGTACCGCTGTCTCCTCCGCTGCCTCCACAAGCTCTGGTGCAGGGAGATCCACGAGGTGGGTCTGTGCTAGATAATGGCGCCTTGTGCTTGCTGCTGGCTGTTGTCTCTGTAGCGCCGCTGCCTCCAGAGGTCCTGGAGTGGGGTCCTCGGGTCTTCACCGGGGTTAAATGAAGCCCCTCTTTCCCTGGGTGAATGAGGGGAGTAAAATCACTCAATCTACCAGCGATTTGGGCAGTTTTTGGCTGGTTTTGGTGGCCTTAGGATGGGAGCTGTATCACAGCACGTCCTTCTCCTTTGCTGCCTAGGCCACGGGGCCCCCCATTACTGAAAGATTTAAACACTACCTTGTGTCTAGCAAGTTCACAGCTTTTACTGATAACAACCCTTTAACCCACCTGGAAACTGTGAAATTGGGAGCCATAGAACAGAGATGGATGGCCATATTATCCAATTACCAGTTTACCATCAGGTACCGGGCTGGACGAAGCAACGGCAATGCTGATGCCTTATCCAGGATGCCTCATCTATCATATATGGGAGCAGATAAAGATGAACTAGAAGAAATGGAGTTACCCGCCTTCCATCAGCTGAGGACATCACAGTGCCAACAGGTCCATGCAGAACCTCCTGAGAGAATAGTGAACCTGTTACCACACTTTGGTTGGAAGGAATCTCAAGACAGTGACCCCGCTATCAGTTTAGTAAAAGGACTGATAACGCAAAAGTCTGCAAGGTTACCTCCAAATCCTTCACCAGAAGCTAAGCACCTGTGGAACGAGAGAAGCTCTGTAGAAGATATATTAACCCAAGAACCAATGAAATTGTATGGAAGATCGTAGTACCCAAAACAGAAATCCAAATGGTACTAAATGCCTACCACAATCAGATTGGACACTTAGGTGGAAAAAGCTAGAAATGCTACTAATAGATTGGTTCTACTAGGTTGGCATGAGGGGATCTATAGAAAGATGGTATAAGGACTGTGGACCCTGTAGCCTATGCAGAAAAGACTAGCAGAGTCAAAGAGCACCACTCCAATCATTTGTAACTACACAACCGCTCCAGATTGTAGCCTTAGACCATGTGAAGTTGACTCCAAGTCGGACCGGCTACACTTATGCTTTGACAATGGTGGATCATTACTCCCAATTCTTGATTGTCACACCTGTAAAAGACCTGACTGCTGCAACAGCTGCAAAAACTTTCCAGAATGTCTTCTGTAGACCACTAGGCTACCCAGAACAAGTTCTAACTGACAGAGGTTCAGCCTTTGAAGCCGAAATCTTCCAAGAGTTTTGTCACCTGTATGGTTGTAAGAAAATTAGAACTACGCCATATCATCCCCAATCCAATGGTTATGTGAAAAGATCAACAACATTGTGATAGATATGCTCAAGATACTACCTCTTGAAGAAAGGAACCAATGGCCAGAAAAACTGCCTGATCTGGTAGACATGTACAATCACATTCCAGTGAGTTCTACAAACTGTACACCCACCTATCCCATGAGAGCGCGTACGGGAAGATTACCTGTACATCTGGAACTCAGAGTTGTTGAACCCAAAGCAGAAGCTTCCAAATCTGACTGGAATACCACCCGTTTAGCACAGTACAGACAAGTTCAAGATAGTCTTGAAAAAGCTTGGTAAAAGCAAGACAGGAACTTCAACAAAAGTGCACCAGCAGAACCCATATAACCTGGAAGTATTGTCTTGAAGAGAAAACGAAGAAGACATAAGTTGGATGACCAATGGGAGCGAGAACCCTATACTGTTTTAGAATCCAACTTCAATAATACCAAGGTTTACCTCATCAGCAAAAGTGGAGGAAAAACCACACAGACTAGGGATCATTTAAAGAAATGCTCAACAGATTGGAAAACCCAAGACTTTGTTGATTCCCCAGAAAATTAAGAACCAGAGTCATTCATATCACCAGTTCCATGTCCAAAACCAAAGGAAAGAGTCATCTCAACCATACTCAGAGATTTTCCAGAAGATTGGCCCCAACAAGATGGAGCAGTAATAGTGCCCTAACTCAGTTTTCATCAACCACAAGAAGAGATCCCAAGGAGTCAGGAAGACACACACATTGCTAGAGAATCAGAGGATCCTGCAATCGGTATACCTGCTAGTCCAGTAGTAAGACTAAGGCCACGCAGACGTTTACCTTATTTGCCCCTATCGCACTCTTCATTAGACACCTCACTTGAGATACCCACACCCGTAGTGCATAGATCTAGTCGGTGCACACAAGGGCAACCACCATCCAGGTATGGAGAGTGGGCACAATAGAGATGTAATACGAAGTAAAATGGAAGTAACATGTAAATAGTAGCAACTCTTGTAAAAATGTAAGCAAATGTATATAATAGTGTACAGAAGGGTGAAGAGTAGGCCAAAAACAGGTCACACCAGGTACACAACACCAAAAGAGGGGCGAATGGAGTTGGCGTAAGGAGCTGTCTAGGGAGAGCAAAATCTTAGCCAAAAGGTTACCCCAGGGCCAGGAGGCCTACAACAGTTGTGATCGGTTAAGGCCCCTATAGTACCTAGGACTTCCGAAGCACCTGTATTAAATGTTGTTGTGTATTTTGAACTTTGAGGCCTACAGAGACTATACCTGTAAGGACTTATTGAACTTTTGAAAAACTTTACCTCTTTTTTACCCGGAGCGTACAGAGACTTTACTGTATAGGCTCTTGAACAAACCTCTTTCCCTGGAACTTTTCCCCTTATAAGGACCATACTCACAGGATTGGTTGTGACAACTAACTACTTTTTAAGCCTGCGGTGGATGGGCTAGCACCGTATGGCCATTTTTTTAGTGGTTTTTGTAAATTTTTAAATTTTTGAGACTGTACATATGTTACCTGTTATTACTGTTGAAAATGTTATTTTATATGTTTAAAGCAAAAATGTCCTCAGTCCAGGAGTACTGATTTTACCTAGGGGGGAATGTGGCGCCCTGCATCCACAGGTACCCACAGGCTTTCCTAGAACACAGATGGAAATCCACAGCAGGTACAGTAGTGCAAGCAACACCTTCCACCCCAGCACAGTAGGGGGAGCTCCACTTGCTGCCCTTAGGCAAGATCCCCTATAAATACTGATACTGGAGGGGAGTTAGTCATAGTGTGCAGATACTAGGAGAGAATACGTCCTGGTGATTGGTCTCGTGTTAGGCCCGAACCGGTGACCCTGAACAGCCTCTGAGGAGTCCTGCCAAGCCAAGAGTGGGTACGGAAGGCAAGGAGAGGAAAGAGAAGGAAAAGTGGGGATTGAAGAGCCAGAATGTGTTCGCCCAAACAGCACACCAGACACCGGGGTCCACGTCTGCAGGAGAGCTACACGCCTAGCAGAGAACCCGGCAAACTGCGGAGACTTCAGTCACCCGGTCACCTGCTAATCACCATTCAGGGAGCCAGACACCATGGAGAGGAAAACAGCGGTAGTCATCAGAGGTTTCCCGTCGACAGCGCAGGTGGAGAGAGAGAGAATAGCGGAAGCCAGCCAAGTTCTACACGGGTCAGGGGCTTCAACACAGGGAAAAATGAACACGGAGGCCTTACACCCACTTGCTGTGGAAATTCAACTGTGTTTCCTGGTCACCCGACAGTGTTCTGGACTTTTACCTGATATACCACCAGTAAAAGGTAAAGAGACATTCAACTGCGTGTGTGTGCGCGTTCTTTACCCCCTGTCCCCGCTACCCGCAGAGACTATCCCGTTAACCCACAACCTGGCCAAACCCCAGCTCCATCCCTCACAATTAACGCTGCCCTGGAGGATTAGCTCTACCTGTAGGGAGCTGCTCCACCCTAGCTGCAATACCACCACCCTCCGGAGAACTGTGGCGGTGCTGGTGTCTAGTCAACAGGAACTACAGGTGGTGTCACGGGATAAAGACTTCAACCCCTTAATTGGCAGCTGTCTTCTCCTCGGGGCCACGGGTCTGGGCAGGCTACCAGTGAGATCTCCCCATCGAAGCTGAGAGCCTAGACATCCAAGTTCCCATACCCTGGGGTACTACAGCCAACCTGCTTGGCTTTTTCAACGGGCCCACCGCATGGACCTTCAGGCTAGATTAACCATTGACAAGCATGTACTCAATCTGTGGGTCTTTTCACTAGGTCTACAGTAACTCAAGGCTGTTTTAGTTGTTGTATAACAGCACCTTTGAACACCCCTTTCAAAAAGTCAACGGAAGCATGTACTCCCATGATGGTTACTTGGCTTGCCCAAAATGACTTACGTACTCCCATCCAGGGGCTACCTGCGTCAATGGGCCAAAAGCATGGACCTTCAGGCGAGGCTAACCATTAACAAGCATGTATTCCATCTGTGGGTCTTTTCAGTAGGCCTACAGTAATTCAAGGCAGTTTTAGTTGTTGTTTAATGGCACCTTTGACCACCCCTTTCAAAAAGTCAATGGAAAAATGCTGTCCCATGTTCGTTACTTGGTCTGGCTTGGCCCTAAATGGCATGGACCTTCAGGCCAGACTAAACATTGACAAGCATGTATTCCATCTATGGGTCTTTTTAATAGGTCTACATTAACTCAAGGCAGTTTTAGATGTTGTATAACAGCATCTCTGACTGCCTCTATGCAAAAGGGAAACATGTGCTCCCGTGTTGTTGGCCTGGCCCCAATTGGTTTACTAACTCTTATGCGGTCTCGCATTCAGGTAGTCAGCCAGGCCCTACCTGCTTAGCTTTCTCAATGGACCAATATCATGGACGCTCAGGCCAGACAAACCATTGATGAGTGTGTATTCCATCCATGGGTCTTTTCAATAGGCCTACAGTAACTCAAGGCACTTTTTAGTATAACGGCACTTCTGACCACCTCTATGAATAAGGTCAATAAAAGCATGCGCCGCAATGCTGTTTACTTGGCCAGGCCCCAATTGGCTTATATACTCCCATGTAGTCTTCCATCCAGGTACCTGCTTAGCTTACTCAATGGCCCAACAGCATGTACCTTCACGCCATACTAACCATTGACTAGCATCTATGGGTCTTTTCAATAGGCCTACAGTAACTCAAGGAGGGTTTAGTTGTTGTTGTATAACGACACCTCTGTTCGACTCTATGCAAAAAGTCAATGCTTTCCCTTGGCCTGGCTCCAATTGGCTTACATACTCCCATACAGATAACCAGCCAGGCCTAACTGCTTAGCTTCCTCAATCGACCAATAGCATGGACCTTCAAGCCAGACTAACCATTGACAAGCATATACTCCATGTATGGGTCTTTTCAATAGGCCTATAGTAACTCAAGGCAGTTTTAGTATAATGGCACCTCTCACCGCCTCTATGCAAAAGGTCAATGGAAGCATGCACTCGCATGCTGTTTACTTGACATGGCCCCAATTGGCTTACATACTCCCATGCGGTCTCCTATCCAGGTGGCTGGCCAGGCCCTAACTGCTTAGCTTCCTCAATCAACCCATAGAATGGACCTTTAAGCTAGACTAACTATGGACAAGCACGTATTCCATCTATGGGTCTTTTCAATAGTCCTACATTAACTCAAGGCAGTTTTAGTATAACGGCACCTGTAACTGCTCTATGGCAAAAAGTCAATGAAAGCATGCGTTCCCATGTACTTTACTTGCCTGGCCCCAATGGGCTTACATACTGCCATACAGTTTCCCATCCAGGCCTACCTGCTTAGCTTCCTCAATAAACCAATAGCACGGACCTTCAGGCCAGGTTAACCATTGACAACCATGTGTTTCATCTATGGGTCTTTTCAATAGGCCTACAGTAATCAAGGCAGTTTTAGTATAACGGCACCTCTGACTGCCTCTATGGAAAAAGTCAATGGAAGCATGCGCATCCATGTTGTTTACTTGGCCTGACTTCAATTGGCTTACATACTCCCATGCAGTCTCCCATTCAGTCCTACCTGCATAGCTTCCTCAATGGACCATTAGCATGGATCTTCAGGCCAGACTAATCATTGACAAGCATATAGTCCATCAATGGGTCTTTTCAATATGCCTACAGTAACTAAAGGCAGTTTTAGTTGTTGCTGTATAACTGCACCTCTGACCGCCTCTATGGAAAAAGCATGTAGGGCATCGTCGTCTACCTGTATGGGAGACTAACTAGGAGTTTATTAGCCAACTAGATGGTGGCCCGATTCTAACGCATCGGGTATTCTAGAATATCTTGTAAACAGAAGTGAACTGCATCACACTGGCTGACAGCCTTGTAGACAGGAGTGAAGTTCATGACATTGACTGACAGCCTTGTAGACAGGAGTGAACTGTGTCACACTGACTGACAGCCTTGTAGACAGGAGTGAAGTTCGGAGGAAATGCCCGGGACACGGACAGCTGAGACCCATCGCCGGTCACATACTCCACTATGTGCTGACTGTCTGTATTTACAGAAGATATATAAAATTTGATTGGCTCTCTGGTGAGTTATTCTGAACCCTGAGCAGCGCGGTCCGTGGTACACCATCACTCCCATCATTTTTCTTGGAACATACCACTATCCAGTGGTAGGTGGAGGTCCTGCAGCAGCTTGGAACATTGATTCCGAAACGCCTTCAAACCAGTTGTGGGGATCACAACTGGACCAGGTGAGCGGCTCCACAGCACCACCACAATACACTAGTGTCACTAGTGATAGAGCACTATTGCGCCTCTTGTCCCCCTCCCTTTATATTTTAAAGTTCGTCACACTGACTGACAGCCTTGTAGACAGGAGTAAAGTTCGTGACACTGACTGACAGCCTTGTAGACAGGAGTGAACTGTGTCACACTGACTGACAGCTTGTAGACAGGAGTAAAGTTTGTGACACTGACTGACAGCCTTGTAGACAGGAGTGAAGTTCGTCACACTGACTGACAGCCTTGTAGACAGGAGTGAAGTTCATGACATTGACTGACAGCCTTGTAGACAGGAGTGAACTGTGTCACACTGACTGACAGCCTTGTAGACAGGAGTGAAGTTCGTCACACTGACTGACAGCCTTGTAGACAGGAGTAAAGTTCGTGACACTGACTGACAGCCTTGTAGACAGGAGTGAACTGTGTCACACTGACTGACAGCTTGTAGACAGGAGTAAAGTTTGTGACACTGACTGACAGCCTTGTAGACAGGAGTGAAGTTCGTCACACTGACTGACAGCCTTGTAGACAGGAGTAAAGTTCGTGACACTGACTGACAGCCTTGTAGACAGGAGTGAACTGTGTCACACTGACTGACAGCTTGTAGACAGGAGTAAAGTTTGTGACACTGACTGACAGCCTTGTAGACAGGAGTGAAGTTCGTCACACTGACTGACAGCCTTGTAGACAGGAGTAAAGTTCGTGACACTGACTGACAGCCTTGTAGACAGGAGTGAACTGTGTCACACTGACTGACAGCTTGTAGACAGGAGTAAAGTTTGTGACACTGACTGACAGCCTTGTAGACAGGAGTGAAGTTCGTCACACTGACTGACAGCCTTGTAGACAGGAGTGAAGTTCATGACATTGACTGACAGCCTTGTAGACAGGAGTGAACTGTGTCACACTGACTGACAGCCTTGTAGACAGGAGTGAAGTTCGTCACACTGACTGACAGCCTTGTAGACAGGAGTAAAGTTCGTGACACTGACTGACAGCCTTGTAGACAGGAGTGAACTGTGTCACACTGACTGACAGCTTGTAGACAGGAGTAAAGTTTGTGACACTGACTGACAGCCTTGTAGACAGGAGTGAAGTTCGTCACACTGACTGACAGCCTTTTAGACAGGAGTAAAGTTCGTGACACTGACTGACAGCCTTGTAGACAGGAGTGAACTGTGTCACACTGACTAACAGCTTGTAGACAGGAGTAAAGTTTGTGACACTGACTGACAGCCTTGTAGACAGGAGTGAAGTTTGTGACACTGACTGACAGCCTTGTAGACAGGAGTGAAGTTCATGACATTGACTGACAGCCTTATAGACAGGAGTGAAGTTTATCACACTGACTGACAGCCTTGTAGACAGGAGTGAAGTTCGTCACACTGACTGACAGCCTTGTAGACAGGAGTGAAGTTCATGACATTGACTGACAGCCTTGTAGACAGGAGTGAACTGTGTCACACTGACTGACAGCCTTGTAGACAGGAGTGAAGTTCGTCACACTGACTGACAGCCTTGTAGACAGGAGTAAAGTTCGTGACACTGACTGACAGCCTTGTAGACAGGAGTGAACTGTGTCACACTGACTGACAGCTTGTAGACAGGAGTAAAGTTTGTGACACTGACTGACAGCCTTGTAGACAGGAGTGAAGTTCGTCACACTGACTGACAGCCTTGTAGACAGGAGTAAAGTTTGTGACACTGACTGACAGCCTTGTAGACAGGAGTGAACTGTGTCACACTGACTAACAGCTTGTAGACAGAGTAAAGTTTGTGACACTGACTGACAGCCTTGTAGACAGGAGTGAAGTTTGTGACACTGACTGACAGCCTTATAGACAGGAGTGAAGTTTATCACACTGACTGACAGACCTTGTAGACAGGAGTAAACTGTGTCACACTGACTGACAGACCTTGTAGACAGGAGTAAACTGTGTCACACTGAATGACAGACCTAATAGACAGGAGTAAGGAGTGAGAATGAGGAGACTGTGAGAATAGGGAGGCTGTGAGGATGGAGGAGGCTGTGAGGATGGGGAGGCTGAGGGGTTGGAGGAGACTGTGAGGATGGAGCAGGCTGAATGGATGGAGGAGGTTGAAAAGATGGGGAGGCTGTGAGGATGGGGAGGCTGTGAGGGTGGACGAGGCTGTGAGGATGGGGAGGCTGTGAGGATGGAGGAGGCTATGAGGATGAAGGAGGCTGAGGGGATGGAGGAGGCTGAGGGGATGGGGAGGCTGTGAGGATGAGGAGGCTGTGTGTGGCGCCCCGCAATGAGTGCATCACAGGAGTGTATTGCAGCCAAGACAGCAGCAGCAATATTCTCTGATTAAGCAATGACATGGTTAAAACTCAGAGCTCCAAACCCTACATGCACATCAGCATAGAGGGCCAATAAGGTCCTTGTGGGCGGAGTGTAGAGGTAGTGTGTAGTGGAGAAGTAGGACTTCTAAAGAAGAAAGAAAAAGGAAGAAGAAGGGAGCAGAGGAAAGAACAAGATCTGCAACGTAGGAGAGGGGGTCTGCACAGTTCCGTGCAGCCCCCTGGCCGTTACCACCAGTTGGGCGCCATTACTCCGGTGCCTCAACAACCGGTCTCCGGGCAAGCATATACGGGCCAAAACATCCCCGTGCCCGTCCACAACCGGATTACTGGTTCTGAAGCTAGCAGTTGTCCAGCACTGCTATGCAAACCAGGAGTGGAGGACCACTCTCCGGGAGCACCCCACCGCCGCCACACACAGAGTCGTCTTGCCAGTGAAGTACCCACCAAAAGGACCCAAGGCTCCCCACAAACACCGGTCAGAATTCACCGGTAGGGAAATTGAAGCAGCCTCCTTGTACCCGATCTGGCACCCCAAGGCGACAACGGCAACACAAACTAGCTTAGAATGGAGGAACACCGCGGAGCTCTGAGAAACACTTGTCATTGCTGAGTCCACCCGGTCCGTTACCCGTTAACTGTATGCCATGTACTGCCTGCTGGTTACAGTAAAGTACCCGTTGCAGAGACTTTCAGTGTCCGTGCCTTTATCAGAACTGTTTATCTCCGCACATTAGAAGGTAACCGCAGCTGCCTCACAACATCTGGCGCAGCTCCAGGCTCCGGGGATTCCCACTCATCCTGTGGGGAGCGTTCCATCTTGCTGCATCCCATCCCCCGGAGGCCCAAGCAGCGCCGGTGGACATCACCGGAACACTCACAGGTGGCGTCACGACTTGAAACAACCTTTTCAATCTGTTCAGCCAGTACTTTTGAATCTGGACCGCACCGGTTCCCACCGCCGCAGGCGCGGTTCCGTGACAGGAGGAAGAATTACGCCTGTCCTGTGCAGCCCTGGCTACGGTGGGTCTAGACATGTGAGAATGGAGGAGGCTGTGAGGATGGAGGAGGAGGAGGCTGAGGGGATGGAGGAGTCTGTGAGGATGGGGAGGCTGTGAGGATGGGAAGGCTGAGGGAATGAAGTAGGCTGTGAAGATGGAGAGGCTGTGAGGATGGAGGAGGCTGAGGGGATGGAGGAGGCTGAGGGGATGGAGGAGGCTGTGAGGATGGAGGAGGCTGTGAGGATGAAGGAGGCTGAGGGGATGGAGGAGGCTGAGGGGATGGGGAGGCTGTGAGGATGGAGGAGGCTGTGAGGATGGGAAGGCTGAGGGAATGGAGTAGGCTGTGAGGATGGAGGAGGTTGTGAGGATGGAGGAGGCTGAGGGGATGGAGGAGGCTGTGAGGATGGAGGAGGCTGTGAGGATGAAGGAGGCTGAGGGATGGAGGAGGCTGAGGGGATGGAGGAGGCTGAGGGGATGGGAGGCTGTGAGAATGGAGGAGGCTGTGAGGATGGGGAGGCTGTGAGGATGGGGAGGCTGTGAGGATGGGAGGCTGTGAGGATGGAGGAGGCAGTGAGGATGGAGGAGGCTGTGTGGATGGGGAGGCTGTGAGGATGGGGAGGCTGTGAGAATGGAGGAGGCTGTGAGGATGGGGAGGCTGTGAGGATGGGGAGGCAGTGAGGATGGAGGAGGCTGTGTGGATGGAGGAGGCTGAGGGGATGGAGGAGGCTGAGGGGATGGAGGAGGCTGTGAGGATGGGAAGGCTGAGGGAATGGAGGAGGCTGAGGGGATGGAGGAGGCTGAGGGGATGGAGGAGGCTGAGGGGCTGGAGGAGGCTGTGAGGATGGGGAGGCTGTGAGGATGGAGGAGGCAGTGAGTATGGAGGAGGCAGTGAGTATGGAGGAGGCTGTGAGGATGGGAAGGCTGAGGGAATGGAGTAGGCTGTGAGGATGGAGGAGGCTGTGAGGATGGAGGAGGCTGAGGGGATGGAGGAGGCTGAGGGGATGGAGGAGGCTGAGGGGATGGAGGAGGCTGAGGGGATGGAGGAGGCTGTGAGGATGGGGAGGCTGAGGGGATGGAGGAAGCTGTGAGGATGGAGGAGGCTGCAAGGATGGGGTTTGCACTCAAACCGCGCGCCAAGCCGCAGTACTCTTCTGATTGGTCACCGCGGCCGCGGCGACCAATCAGAGGAGTAGCGTGGATTGGCGCGCGGTTTGAATACCACTCCTCTGATTGGTCGCCCGCGGTGACCAATCAGGGACGCGGAATTCAAACCGTACGCTAACCTGCGCTACTTCTCTGATTGCTCGCCCCTACGAGCAATCAGAAGAGTTCTGCAGCTTAGCGCGCGGTTTGAATGCCGCTCCTCTGATTGGTCGCCGTGTTCAGCGCCGACCAATCAGGATAGCTGCGCGCACCATGGTGCAATGGCGCATGACACTATTCTGATTGGTCGACGGTGAATGCGGTGACCAATCAGAATAGCGGCGCGCCATATTTCAAATACACTATACTCAGTGAATTTGAAATATGGCACCATGGCGCTCGCCGCTATTGTGATTGGTCGGTGCTGAACGTGGGCGGCCAATCAGCATAGCGGCGCTCGCTATGGCGCCATATCTCAGATGCAATATGGCGCGAGCCACTCCTCCTCTCCAATCAGAGGAGTGGCATTCAAACCGCGCGCCAAGCCGCACTACTTCTCTGATTGGTCGCCGCGGCCGCGGCGACCAATCAGAAGAGTGCTGCGGCTTGGCGTGCGGTTTGTATGCCGTGAAGGGCACCACCGCTGCAAGCAGCCTGGAGATGACCGCGCTGGGTCCACCGTTTGCCGCACCGTGTATAACTGCGGATGCGGCGCTCACGCGCCGCTTACGCCGGGCTGCAAATTGGTGCAAAATTCAAATGTTTAGCACGCGCTATTTGCATACAATGAGCTGCCTCTGTGTGGAACGCGATTTCGGCGACAGGCAGACTCAAAAAACCCTTAGACAATTATATAGTAGATTGGGGCCAGGCCAAGTAAGCAGCATGTGAGCTCATTCTTCCATTGACTTTTTGCATAGAGGCGGTTAGAGGTGCCGTTATACTAAAACTGCTTTGAATTACTGTAGGCCTATTGGAAAGACCCATATATGGAACACATGCTTGTCAATAGTTAGTGTGGGCTGAAAATCCATGCTATTCGTCTATTGAGGAAGCTAAGAAGGTAAGGTTTGGCTGGCTACCTGAATGGGAGACCACATGGGGAACTGCATGGCGGTATGTAAGCCAATTGGGGCCAGGCCAAGAAAAAAGCATGGAAGCAAATACTTCCAGTGACTTTTTGCATAGAGGTGATCAGAGGTGCCGTCATATAACAACAACTAAAACTGCCTTCAGTAACTGTAGGCCTATTGAAAAGAACCATAGATGGAATGCATGCTGGTCAATAGTTAGTCTGGCCTGAAGGTCCATGCTATGGGTCTATTGAGGAAGCTAAGCAAGTAGGGCCTGGCCAGCTACCTCAATGGGAGCCAGTTGGGGCCATGCCAAGTAAACAGCATGGGAGTGCATGCTTCCATTTACTTTTTGGATATAGGTGGTCATAATTGCTAATATACTAAAACTGCCTTGAGTTACTTTAGACCTACTGAAAAGACCCATAGATGAAATATAGGCCTTTTAATGGTTAATCTGGTTTGAAGGTCCATGCTATTGGTCCATTGAGAAAGCCACGCAGGTAGGACCTGAGTGGGAGACCACATGGGAGTATGTAAGCCAGTTGGGGCCAATGCCAAGTAAACAGCATGGGAGTGTATGCTTCCACTGATTATTTGCATAGAGGCGGTCAGAGGTGCCATTATACAAAAAAAAAAAAAAAAAAAAAAAAAAACTGCCTTGAGTTACTGTAGGCCTATTGAAAAGACCCATAGATGGAATACATGCTTGTCAACACTTAGTCTGGGCTGAAGGTCCATGCTAATGGTCCATCAAGGAAGGTAAGCAGGTAGGGCCTGACTGGCTACATGGATGGGAGACCACATGGGAGTATGTAAGCCAATTAGGCCCAGGCCAAGCAAACAGCATGAGAGTGCATGCTTCCATTTACCTTATGCATAGAGGCGGTCAGAGGTGCCGTTATACTAAAACTGCCTTGAATTACTGTAGGCCTATTGAAAAGATCAATAGATGTTATGCATGCTTGTCAATGGATAATCTGGCCTGAAGATCCATGCTATTGGTCCATCAAGGAAGCTAAGCAGGTAGGGCCTGGCCAGCTACCAGGATGTGAGAACACTTGAGAGATGGCATGGGACTATATAAAACAATTGGGGCCAGGCCAAGTGAACAGCATGGGAGCGCATACTTCTGTTGGCTTTTCGCATAGAGGCGGTCAGATGTGCCATTATACAACAATTAAAAATGGCTGAGTTACTGTAGGCCTATTGAAAAGACCAACAGATGGAGTAAATGCTTGTCAACGGTTTGTCTAGCCTGAAGGTCCATGTTATTGGTCCATTAAGAAAGCTAAGCAGGTTGGCCGTGTATGGGAGTACATAAGCCATTTGGGGGAAGGCTAAGTGACCAACTTGGTAACACATGCTTCAATTGACTTTTTGAAAGGGGTGGTCAAAGGTGCCATTTTACAACAACAATTCAAACTGCGTTAAGTTACTGCAGGCCTATTGAAAAGACCCACAGAGAGAGTACATGCTTGTCAGTGGTTAGTGTAGCCTGAAGGTCTATGCTATTGGCCCATAGAAGAAGCTTAGCAGGTTGACCCTGGCTGTCTGGATGGGAGACCAAACAGGAGATCGCATGGGAGTACCAACTACAGTAACGACGAGTGAATGGAGCAGGGTCAGTGTCCGTAGAGTCAACTTAAAGCAGCAGTACTCGAAAAGTTGCTACTACCTGCTACTAGCCTCGCATCAGTGCATTTAATCGGCTGGTGCTTGTGTCCACATTCTAAAAAGGCAGTTTGCCCAACGCAAAACAACAGTACTCCAAAAGTTGCTAATGCCTGCTATCAAGCATACACCATGCCATGCTACCTGCTGTTTCTGGGGTGACAGGCTGGCTTCTGATGACCACAGTACTCTTCTTAAAAAGGTGATTATTGCCTTCCACAAAGCAGTATAGTCCAAACATTTGTTGCTGCCTACTACCGAGCACACACCAGGCCATGTTACCTGCTGTTTTTGGGGTGACATTTAGATAGGATTGTGCTACCAAAAGTTCACAAATCAATACCGTCCTATAGTGCTTGTAAAATCCTAAGCAGTACTACTACCATGTAATCCTGTTTCCAGAAACTACCTGAGGAAACTATCAACTGAGGAAGATAGCGGTGGCTATCGATACGCATTGTATAGAGAGCTTTGATTAACAAAGGTTTGTGCTGTGTAATCTTCAATCCTGTCCCTCCATGCTCCAGCGTTTCTTAAAACACATTCTACAATTTGTTTTTGCTGTCATTTCTCCCTGCACGGGTGAGCAGTGGGAGCTGCTCCGGGCAGATATTGCAATCTTCAGCGTCAGGACCTGCCGTGACGTCACCTTATAACGCCCCAATTGATCACGCGGTCTGGTCACAAGACCACCGCTGGGAGATCTTCATCACTGTGGTCTCTCCAAGCGATCTCCACAGTAATTGTCCTCACCTGAAAGCTATAACCTTGGTTGTGCAAGGTCCTGGCACAACCTCCTCAGGTGAGTGACCACTCGTCACTTCAATTTTGCCCCCCTATCTTACGAGTTCCTCACAAGTGTGTTCCTGTTATTTTTTCTTTTTATATCAGTGACGATTGATTGACACACCGTAACAGAAATCACGTTCTAACATGACACTAGCAGCAGGGCAGGACAGCACCTCCAAGGTGTATAAGGAGAGGTCAGGCCAAGTGTTCACCTTGGACACACAATAGTTAAAGGGAAGTGAATTATCATGAATGATGCAGGGATGGTCACTTATGGATCCCTTTAGCATCTTGCTCAACTTCTATCACCTTGCAATTGTTACAGGCACAGATAGCCCTTGCTGATGTGTTGTTTTATTGAAAATGGTCCAGTTTGTGCACCTTTCTCCTCACCTCTCTTGTATCAGGTGTGTGTGTCTCTCCCCATTAATCCTTGCTTTTGAAAAGAGCTGGTACCTCTGCCACGAGTGTTGTTAGAGGGTGATGTTCTCCTTGTAGGGTCAGTTGAGAAAGGTGGCTAACCGGTACAGGTTGTTGGTGAAAATGTATGTAGTAATAATAAAAATATAATAATAATAATAATAATAATTTTATTCCTTTATATAGTGCTATTACTTCCATAGCACTTTACATACATCAGTAATGCTGTCCCCATTGAGACTCACAATCTAAATAATCCTATCAGTATGTCTTTGCAATGTGGGAGGAAACTAGAGTGCCCGGAGAAAACCAACGCAAACACGGGGAGAGCACACAAACTTCTGGCAGATGTTGTGCTTGGTGGGAATTTAAACCAGGACCTCAGGACCTCAGCGCTGCCTGCAAGGCTGCAATGCTAAGGACTGAGCCACCATGGCACCCACACAGCAGTCTTAAAACTGAGACATAAACATGATCTGTGTAATGTTGGCCAACCTTCAAACAGGCAAAGGTTCTGTGTCACCAACATGAGGAACAATACTCATCCCTTCCTCACGTTGCCTCCCCTCCACCCTCTCCTCCCCAGCCCCTCCAATCTGAGGTTGCAAGTCCCCTTTGTAGCAGTAGGAGTCCAACTGTATAAAGGAGGGCTCTCACAAATGTATTCAAGAGAGCCCTCCAAAATGTATAGAGGGCCCTCCAAAAGGAATAGAGGAGGGCCCTTAGAAATGTATAAAGGAGTGCACTCTATAATGTACAGATGAGATGACCTTCAGTGCCAGCAACCATGGCTTTGCTTATGCTGTGTTATTCTTAAGCCAGTGGTTTCATCACCGAATGAATAGAGGAGGACCCTCCCAAACATGTGTTACAGAGGCGGCCCTCCCCAAATTCAGGTTTGGAGGCACTGTGAACAATTGATTTGAGGGCTGCAGAATGACATGAAGGATGAGGAGGAGAGACAGCAACTGGCATACAAGTAGATGGAAACTGTAATGGAAGTTGGGTCAACTACTCTTGGCTGTGTAGGATGTATGATGTGACTTCCCATGCTGTCACTCTGTCCCACCCTCCACTAAGTTGACCCAGTGTGCCGTTACAGAAATGTTTCATCCCTCACTGTCTCGAAAAACTTCACGTGTCTGTTGTTATGTCGACCTTCCTAGTTACAGCGTTGGTGACCGCACAGTTGATATTGTTTCACACATGCTTATTTAAGTCGTGGACAGCACACCGGGTAATATAGTGGCGGCTATGAACAGAATATCGTGCGGCAGCCACAAGCAACATTCTGTTCCCACAAGCCTAAATGTCAACATCTCCACAGATAGCAATTTGGCAATGTGAGATTTTAGTATTTGTGCCTATGGGTAGGTAACTGATTATTTACACTTCCCTTCCAAGCTCTCTACTATGGACAACTTGATGCTTCGCTTGGACAACTAAGTAGATGAGGTTCATGTTTGCTTGCTTTCTCTTTGCAAATACACCTTGTGGGCATAAGGTATGAGCGCCTGCGTGATAGACAGCAGATTGTCAAGGACAAAGCAGAGGCAACATGGCAGTGGTTTTAGCCGCAGGCACAGATTTGGTACTCTGGTGTGCCACCCACCTAATGGGGTGCTTGGCTGCCATGTGGTTACATATACTCGTGGTGCTCAGGTTGCCTTTGCCCTGACCTCAGCTCAGCTTGGTAGGTCAGATGCTACAGATTACAATGTTTTATTTTTTCTGAAGGACTTTCAGTAAACATTTTTTCAGACAGCAGCTGAATGCCCCCATGCCCTCACTTGTGCCACAGTGGGGGTGCTCTTGGGCACAGTTGATTTGGTTCTGTCTGGTCAAACCAGTACCCATTGGCACCTGTGTTGGCGTTATGTATCAATCTTCCTCTGTGTTGCTGTGCTGGCTATGCGTGCCAATGGCCGAAGTCGGATGAGTGGACTCATCATCGACCAATTCATCTTCCATGTTATCCTCCTTAACAATTGAGATTATATGCTGACCTGATGGCAACTGTGTCTCATCATCATTGTTCTAAACATCTGGAGACAGTAAATCAGGTTCCTCAATGTGACCTTCTTCTGGCCGTGGGCCCTCAAATACTTTTGCATCAATGCTCCCAAACCTCCCTAATGTATAGACGGCCCTCCCAAATTAATAGAGGAGGGACCGTCCAAATGTTTAAATTGTGGTCCCTTCAAAACGTGTTTTACAGGGCCCCCCTTGGCAATCTTAGGTTTCCTGCCTACTGCAGGCCCTCTGAACATTTAAATTTAGAGCTGCATAATGTCATGAAGGTGGAGGAGGAGGAAGAGGGTTTTGCCCATGACTACAATGAGCATGTTGTAAAATACTATGCAATATATATTCCACCATCTGAGTCTTAATGAGGGAGGGACCACCCAAATGTCGAAGTAAGAGTGGTCCCTCCAAAATGTACGTTACAGGACCACCTGAGGCCTCTGAGGTCAATGATCAACATACCTACCGGTACGTTGTAGCTGACCTTGTAAACTGCTGGGAGTAAGTAACTAAAAATGATGGATGACAGAGGGACCTACAAAATGTATAAGTCAGTGTCCTCCCACTTGTAAATGGCGAAAAAAAGCTACAACAGTACATGGAAACAAATGCTAAAAGCGATATTGTTTTGTTTCTCTTGTTTATTTAGCCTTGTATACAAGTGATTAGGCAGGAAAAACTGTTTCTGAACCTTTTAGGCCTGTTAAATGCAACTTAGGTTAGGTTTGGTAGTTGTTCTTGTATTTAACTTTTAAATCTTCTTCCTTAGCAAGTGTGACACAAGTTGAGTGTGACCGGAGCGTAAGTGCGAACGAAAGTAAGTGTGTGACTTGTGATTCAGTGACTTTGGATTCAGGGAGTTTGGAAGGGAGGACTTTCTGAATTGCTGGTTGTATTTTATTAATACTTTACGTTTCTTTTTACTTTTCATCTGTCCGGTGCAATCACCATTAGGAAATGAGCTCTATAATTGACAATGCCATCCAGTGTACATCTTGCCACATGTGTGCAATCTTTGAACAACCGGTCGAAGGTGCATACTGCTGTGTGAGATGTGAGTATGCTGTGCATTTGGAAGCCCACATACTGGATCTAAATCAACAGCTGGCGACACTGAGATCCATAGGCAATATAGAAAGGAGTCTGCTGCTCACTGAACAGCTGCTCAATGAGATAGATGTTGGGGAGGATGGTAGCATGGAGCTGCAGGACAGTGAGGCAGCTAGCTGGGTGACAGTTAGAAGGCCGGGTAGAGGGAAGAGTGCCAGGGAGGCTAGCCCTGATTTGGCACACCTGTCACATCAGCTGGATGTGAGCTGATCCATTTTAGGCCGAGGGGTGGGAGCAACCAGCCCAGACACACCCCTCAGCTTACCTAAGCATTCACACACACACCTGCAACTACATGCTCCGATCATTAGCCTCATCTACTCACACTGAGCAGGAAAAAAAAAGGCTTCATTTAAACCTACAGCAGCAGCACTTCCATACTACAAGGCAGTCAATACGTGACAGTACCCCCCCTTTCATGGGAGGCCGCCGGACTCTAAACCGGACACGTCTGGCAATGATCTGAACTTCCTGAGACACAACCTATGGAAGATATTATGGGTACAAAGCCCTGGGGGGATGGCTAGCTGGAACAACACGGGGTTGCAAATGGCCGAAATTTTAAATGGAACAAGTACTCCAGTAGTAGGAGCTCCAGCTGCACTCTTCAATCTTACATGTTTGGACAGCACCCAGACATAGTCACCCACATTCAGGTCTTGACCTGACCGTTTATTGCCATTCATGCGGTCACTGACACAAGGTTCACTCTCAGGGGGCAAACGGCAGAGATGGTTCCCGGTTTTGTTTCGGGGACCTTTCTCATCAAGGGCTTAGTGGGGGAAATCACCTTCCACCTAACACGCTTCTCAGAATAACACCTGAGTCCACCATCAATCTGAGGTGCCGGCAGGGTTTTACTCCTATCCTTTGGTGGGTGATTAACCACCGACAGTGGAGACATAGGAGCAGGCCTGACCAACATGGCAGATTAGTGAACCGCCGCGACACTACTATATTAATGATTAAAGTGGATGAATGAGTGGCACCAACAAGACGAAGATCTTATGGGTACAATGCAATTGTGAAATGCAGAAACTGCCCTGTGCTATACATGAAAACCGGAGAACTTAGTCTCATTAGTAGCCACTAAGGATTAAGCTTGGCATCCACTTCAAGGAGTCTCCACTGCCAAGTCCTAACACTATGCCCTAAAGAAATGGTGTGATGTGGATGGATTTATATGTCCTAGGTGTAATTAAAAACGACGAATAAGTGTGTACTAGGATCTAGCAATGGTGTCCAAGTGTGGTTACCAAACTAAAGAAAAAGTGGAACATGGGAACTAAATTATAGAGTGGGAGCTCAGTCCAAATAAGCAATATATAAATAAGGTTAAGACTGGCATCTACCACAGGTGTAGGTGCTGGCAGAAAAAAATTATATACTTACAGATTAGTGAACCGCCGTGACACTACTATATTAATGATTAAAGTGGATGAATGAGTGGCACCAACAAGACGAAGATCTTATGGGTATAATGCAATTGTGAAATGCAGAAACTGCCCTGTGCTATACATGAAAACCGGAGAACTTAGTCTCATTAGTAGCCACTAAGGATTAAGCTTTGGACTGAGCTCCCACTCTATAATTTAGTTCCCATGTTCCACTTTTTCTTTAGTTTGGTAACCACACTTGGACACCATTGCTAGATCCTAGTACACACCTATTCGTCGTTTTTAATTACACCTAGGACATATAAATCCATCCACATCACACCATTTCTTTAGGGCATAGTGTTAGGACTTGGCAGTGGAGACTCCTTGAAGTGGATGCCAAGCTTAATCCTTAGTGGCTACTAATGAGACTAAGTTCTCCGGTTTTCATGTATAGCACAGGGCAGTTTCTGCATTTCACAATTGCATTATACCCATAAGATCTTCGTCTTGTTGGTGCCACTCATTCATCCACTTTAATCATTAATATAGTAGTGTCACGGCGGTTCACTAATCTGTAAGTATATAATTTTTTTCTGCCAGCACCTACACCTGTGGTAGATGCCAGTCTTAACCTTATTTATATATTGCTTATTTGGACTGAGCTCCCACTCTATAATTTAGTTCCCATGTTCCACTTTTTCTTTAGTTTGGTAACCACACTTGGTGTCACGCTGGGGGCGGGAGAGGCACTCAGCGTAGGACCACGACGGGGGGGGGAATAAGGAGTCCCTAAAACTATGGGCACAAGAAGGAGAGGGTGACCCCTGGTCTTACTGGGGCTGACCCTGTCTGCCCTAACGTCCCTATACAGTTTCCTCAACTGTCGCCGACCACGAACCTCGTCCCTCTCTGATCCTAGCACTACCTTAGCTAAGGATCAGATGGAGAGGTTCACTAGACCCCTCCACTAACAACTAAAGACAACACAAGGAAATAACAGACAATGGGGAAAGAAAACACTTATCTTGCAGCAGATCACAGCAACCTCCACCACCTCTGCTTCTGCTGGAGCAAGTATAATGAGTGCACAAGGAAATATCACCTGCACTGAGGGAGGGCAATGAAACTCCTTATAAAGGTGGGAAGAACCTGCTGGGTCCTAGAGACCCAGGATACTGGTGTAGAAACCAGACCGAGCACAAGACCTTCCCAGCCGTCTCCCCATGATAGGGAGATCTTATCATACCTTCTCTTCATCTACACAGAAGGTAAATGCCCCTGAAAGACGGACCGTCCTCAACTCTTATGGCTGATTGGCCAACCGCTGGGACCGTCTGCGCGTGGCCTCTACCCTGTCATCCGTGCCACCCGTGACAGTACCCCCCCGTCCACGAGTGGCCCCCGGACACTCAGGACCAGGCTTATCCGGATGGGAACGGTGAAAAGCGCGGACCAGCCTAGCGGCGGAGACTTCCGACGCTGGTACCCACATCCGCTCCTCAGGACCGTATCCCCTCCAGTGCACCAAATACTGAAGAGAACGGCGCACCCTGCGAGAATCAACCACCTTTGAGATCTCAAATTCCAAATTCCCCGCCACGCAGATGGGCTCCGGGGGCAAAGGAGACGGGTTAGACGACGGCACATACGGTTTGAGGAGCGACCTATGAAATACATTGTGGATTTTAAGAGCGGGAGGTAACGCAAGACGAAACGCCACGGGATTGATAACGGCGGTTATCTGATAAGGTCCAATAAACCTGGGCCCCAACTTCCAAGAGGGCACCTTCAACTTCACATTCTTGGTAGACAACCACAACGTAGTCATTCACACACAGGTCCGGACCTGGCGCACGCTTCTTGTCAGCCATACGTTTGTACCTGTCGCCTACGAGCTTCAAGCTACTCTGTACCCCTCGCCAAACCGAGGAAAGGGATGAGGTAAATCGGTCCTCCTCAGGAACTCCGGAAGGACTAGTACCACTAAAAGTACCAAACTGAGGATGAAACCCATATGCACCGAAGAACGGTGACTTGCCAGTGGACTCCTGAAGACGATTATTAAGGGCAAATTCGGCCAAGGGCAGATAACTCGCCCAAGTCTCCTGATTGTCAGAGACAAAACACCTCAGATAAGTCTCCAAATTCTGATTCATACGTTCGGTCTGCCCATTAGACTGAGGATGAAAAGCAGAAGAGAAGGACAAAGCAATTCCTAAACGGGCACAAAAAGCCTTCCAAAACTTGGAGACAAACTGAGTACCACGATCAGAAACCACCTCGGAGGGAACTCCATGAAGCTTCACAATCTCACTTACAAACACCTGTGCCAGTGTCCGAGCATTAGGAAGTGCGGGCAGTGCCACAAAGCGAACCATCTTACTGAATCTATCAACCACTACCAGCACTACCGTCTTGCCTGCCGACGCCGGGAGATCGGTGATAAAATCCATTGACACATGCGTCCATGGCCTCTCAGGAATAGACAATGGCAAGAGAGAACCAGCCGGACGGGTATGCGGAACCTTAGCCCGTGCACACACACTACAGGCAGACACGAATTCCGCTACGTCCTTCCTCAACCCCGGCCACCAAAAGCGGCGAGATAAAAGATCGAAGGTGGCCCTACTGCCGGGATGCCCTGCCAATACGGAGTCGTGATGCTCTGACAGCACCCTGAGACGCAAAGATGATGGCACAAAAAGTCTCCCAGAAGGACAGGAGGCAGGGGCGCCCCCCTGGACCTTCAACACCTCCCCCTCCAGATCAGGGCAAAGAGCAGAAACAACCACCCCCTCCTGTAAGATGGGAACGGGACTTTCATGAGCACTACCACCCGGGAAACTACGCGACAACGCATCAGCCGTCACGTTCTCAACCCCCGGACGGTAAGTGACGGTAAAATTAAATCTCGTGAAAAACAAGGACCACCGAGCCTGCCGGGGATTGAGACGCTTGGCGGACTCAAGGTAAGACAGGTTCTTGTGGTCGGTAATAACCGTGATGGGATGGACAGCCCCCTCCAACCAGTGACGCCATTCCTCAAAAGCCAATTTAATAGCCAACAGCTCCCTATTACCAACATCATAATTCCTCTCGGCCGACGACAACTTCTTGGAGAAGAACGCGCAGGGCACCCATCTCCCAGGTGAAGGGCCTTGCGACAATACAGCCCCCACCCCCACCTCAGACGCATCCACCTCCACCACAAAGGGCTGAGAAAGATCGGGCTGACGGAGAATAGGCGCGGAAACAAAACAACGCTTTAGGGAGGAGAAAGCCCGGCGAGCAGACTCCGACCACTCTGAAAAATCCGTCCCCTTCCTAGTCATGTCCGTAAGAGGCGTCACCAGCACCGAATAGTTCCTAATAAATTTACGGTAAAAGTTGGTAAACCCCAAAAAACGCTGCAATGCCCGTAGATTGTCCGGTAGTTCCCAGTCCAGCACCGCCCGGACTTTTTCCGGATCCATCCGAAAACCCAACGGCGACAGGAGGTACCCCAAAAACCGTACCTCCTGAACGGCGAAGACACATTTCTCGAGTTTAGCATACAGCTTATTGTCCCGTAAGACCTGTAACACCTGCTTGACATGGGACTGATGCGTCTCCAAATCGGGGGAATAGATCAAGATATCATCTAAGTAAACAACCACAAATCTACCCACCAAATGATGGAATATGTCATTGACAAAGTGTTGGAAAACCGCAGGGGCGTTAGTGAGCCCGAACGGCATTACGAGACTTTCAAAATGGCCGTCCGGGGTATTAAATGCCGTCTTCCATTCATCCCCCTCCCTGACCCTAATCAGGTTGTAGGCCCCCCTCAAATCCAACTTGGAGAACCATTTAGCACCCACTACCTGACTGAATAAATCAGGAATCAGAGGGAGGGGGTACGGATCACGGACAGTAATCCGATTCAACTCCCGGAAATCCAAGCAAGGACGGAGGCCCCCATCTTTTTTCTTAACAAAAAAGAAACCAGCCGCAACCGGCGAGGTTGAGGGCCTGATGTGACCCGTCTGCAGACTCTCGGAAATGAAATCCTTCATCGCCTGTCTTTCCGGACCCGATATAGCAAACATCCTAGCCTTGGGCAGTTTAACTCCGGGAATGAGGTTGATTGGGCAATCATATGCCCGATGGGGGGGCAGGTCTTGGCACCCCTTCTCTGAGAACACATCCTCATACTCTGATAGGAACGGGGGCAGAGATACAGCAGACACCACCGAAAACGAGGTAACCAAACAATTCTCAGAACAAAAATCACTCCATTCCACAATGTCCCGGGACTGCCAATCCACTACGGGATTATGTTTAATCAACCATGGCAAGCCCAGGACAATGGGAGCGGGGAGACCGTCTAGAACATAGCAAGATATCGTCTCTTGATGCTGGGATCCAACCGTCAACTTAATGTCATGTACAATATGTGTGAGACTACCTTGAGCAAGAGGTGCTGAGTCGATGGCATAGATACGGATGGGGCGAGACAATAAACAGCAGTTAAGCCCATGAGCGTCTACAAAACGAGCATCCACCATGCTGACCCCCGCACCACTATCCACAAACACAGAAATACCCTCCATTGTGCCCTCCAGCGCCACCTCCGCACTTAGGAGGAAACGGGAAGTACAAATGGAGGATACACACACCTCCCGCTCGACCACCTCCACACCCCCCATAGTCACAGAAGGTCCAGGCCCCCCAGTCCGTTTAGGGGTGTAGGGACAGGCCCCAATAAAATGGTCCCCTTTCCCACAGAAAAAACAGACCCCCTTCCCCTTGCCCCGGGAGGTACCGGAGGAGAACCTCGAGGCCGCCGCTCCTCCCAGCTGCATAGGTTCCTCCGCACTCGGGAGGAACGACTCACCCTCCGCGTGACCTCCCGGTGACCAGGAATCACCACGAGAATGGCTCCCAGTAACAGGAGGTCTACCCCTCCGCTCCTGGAGGCGTCTATCCATACGAATAGCTAACGACATAGCCGCCTCCAGGGACGGAGGGGTCTCATAAACCGCCAGAGCATCCTTCAGCCTCTCCGAAAGACCCTGACAAAAGTGACTCCGGAGCGCCGGATCGTTCCACTTCGTGTCCGTAGCCCACCTGCGGAACTCAGAACAATATGATTCCGCCGACCGAGTCCCCTGGCGGAGATGGCGCAACCTGGATTCAGCCAAAGAGACACGGTCAGGGTCATCATATATGAGGCCCAGGGCGTCAAAAAATTCATCCACAGAGCGGAGACAAGTAGAGTCCTGTGGCAGAGAGAAAGCCCAGGACTGGGGGTCTCCCTGCAGTAGCGACATAATAATTCCTACACGCTGCTGCTCATCACCAGTGGAATAGGGCCTAAGCCTAAAATATAATTTACAGGCCTCTTTGAACACAGTAAACTTATCTCTACCTCCTGAAAACCTGTCAGGGAGGGCAACCTTAGGTTCAGGTCTGGCCTGACCCAATGCTTGATTCCCCAAGACACCATTTTGCGGTTGCGGGCCCTGTAAAGCCGACCGAAGGTCCGCAACCTCCAAAGACAGGGACTGCAGCTGCTGGGCCAAAGCAGACACAGGATCCATAAGGACAGGAAGAAAAATCGGTTCCTCCCCTGTCCTTCAATTACAGTATTGGCAGGTGATAATGTCACGCTGGGGGCGGGAGAGGCACTCAGCGTAGGACCACGACGGGGGGGGGGAATAAGGAGTCCCTAAAACTATGGGCACAAGAAGGAGAGGGTGACCCCTGGTCTTACTGGGGCTGACCCTGTCTGCCCTAACGTCCCTATACAGTTTCCTCAACTGTCGCCGACCACGAACCTCGTCCCTCTCTGATCCTAGCACTACCTTAGCTAAGGATCAGATGGAGAGGTTCACTAGACCCCTCCACTAACAACTAAAGACAACACAAGGAAATAACAGACAATGGGGAAAGAAAACACTTATCTTGCAGCAGATCACAGCAACCTCCACCACCTCTGCTTCTGCTGGAGCAAGTATAATGAGTGCACAAGGAAATATCACCTGCACTGAGGGAGGGCAATGAAACTCCTTATAAAGGTGGGAAGAACCTGCTGGGTCCTAGAGACCCAGGATACTGGTGTAGAAACCAGACCGAGCACAAGACCTTCCCAGCCGTCTCCCCATGATAGGGAGATCTTATCATACCTTCTCTTCATCTACACAGAAGGTAAATGCCCCTGAAAGACGGACCGTCCTCAACTCTTATGGCTGATTGGCCAACCGCTGGGACCGTCTGCGCGTGGCCTCTACCCTGTCATCCGTGCCACCCGTGACACTTGGACACCATTGCTAAATCCTAGTACACACCTATTCGTCGTTTTTAATTACACTTAGGACATATAAATCCATCCACATCACACCATTTCTTTAGGGCATAGTGTTAGGACTTGGCAGTGGAGACTCCTTGAAGTGGATGCCAAGCTTAATCCTTAGTGGCTACTAATGAGACTAAGTTCTCCGGTTTTCATGTATAGCACAGGGCAGTTTCTGCATTTCACAATTGCATTATACCCATAAGATCTTCGTCTTGTTGGTGCCACTCATTCATCCACTTTAATCATTAATATAGTAGTGTCGCGGCGGTTCACTAATCTGTAAGTATATAATTTTTTTCTGCCAGCACCTACACCTGTGGTAGATGCCAGTCTTAACCTGACCAACATGGCAGACATAGCAGCGCTTTTTCACTTGGTCCGTCTGCATCTGAGAAGCGGAGTTAGCACGGTATGGACAGACCCTAATGAAGTGATCAGGTTGACCGCAAAAGAAACACGACCGCCCAACCTGATGACCTGCAGATGGGTTAGTACAAGACTCCGCAGTCCCCAACTGCTTAGGAACATCAGGACCCACACGTGCACCCTCCAAAGCATGGATGGTCACAGCGGGCAGGGTCCGATCTGGTCTTTTTCTTAGGCGTCTGTCCAACCTAATAGCGAGCGCTATTGCTGCCTCCATTGTCTCCAGAGCAGCGTACTGAGTCATGGTTTCCTGTAACCAATCTGACAACCCCAGATAGAAAGTTAGAGGTAGGTGGAAGGTCCTGAAAATATCGGAGACAAGGCTGGAAGAGAGCCATGACTGGGCTAATAATTTACAGGGCTATAGTCTGTTCAGAAATGACCGTACAAATAAGCGAGGGGAAGGTGTGTGTTTATATGTAAAATCATCCTTAAAACCCATCCTGCGTGATAATATAGGTGAATCTAATGGAAATGTAGAGTCCCTGTGGGTGGAGATAAGGGGACGGGGAAAAAAATAATAAAATACTGATAGGGGTTTGTTATAAGTCTCCAACAGTAATGGAGGTGAAGGAGAATATCCTCATAAAGCAAATAGATGAAGCAGCGACTCAGGGAGAAGTCATTATTATGGGGGACTTCAACTACCATGAAATACATTGGGGAACAGAAACTTGCAGTTCCAGCAAAGGTAATAGGTTTTTGACAATTATGAGAGACAATTACCTTTCACAACTGGTTCAGGACCCGACAAGAAGGGGGGCACTGCTGAACCTAATATTAACCAACAGGCCAGACCGCATATCAAATATACGGGTTGGAGGTCACTTGGGTAATAGTGATCACAAAATAATAAGTTTTCAAGTATCCTTTAATAAGATGTGTAGTAGAGGGGCTACAAGGACACTAAACTTCAGGCAAATTTCCAACGATTGAGAGATGATCTTAGTGCAATAAACTGGGACGATGTCCTGAGACATAAAAGTACACAAAGCAAATGGGAGACGTTTATTAGCATCCTGAATTGGACCTGTGCACTATGGCTAAATAAAGCTGTAAGGGGTGTAATAAGTGACAAAAAGAAAGCATTTAGGGAATTAAAGCAAGTAGATAGTGATGAGGCATTAAATAAATACAGAAAATTAAATAACATCTGTAAAAAGCAAATCAAGGCAGCAAAGATTGAGACAGACACTCATTGCCAGAGAAAGTAAAAAAAAATCCCAAAATATTCTTTAGGCGGCCGTCACACGCAACGATTTCTTGCCCGATATCGTTTAAGCGATCTCCTTTTTGATCGCTTAAGCGATATCGGGCAAGAAATCGTTGCATGTAATCAAGCGATTTACGATGTTAAATCGCTTGATCGTGACATCGCTGATCTGAGGTTCGGTTCTCAGATCTAGCGATGAACGATGCAACGATCTCCTGCATCGTGGTGTATGACACCACGATGATCCATCTCCCATCGACCGCGCCTATGCTGGGAGATGGTAACTATGGTACACGTCGGGTAACTAAGCGACGCGCGGCGCCTAGTTACCCGATGTGTACCATAGTAACGAGCGAGATCGCGGCTCCGCATCGCTGGTGAGTCTGTCTGTGTGACATCTCACCAGCGATGTGAGCGATATTGTAAGCGATTGCGCGTGCACGTGATCGCTTACAATATCGCTAAAGATATCTCACCGTGTGACGGCCGCCTTAACTACATAAATAGTAAGAAACTACAAAATGATTGTGTTGGCCCCTTTAAAAATAGTCTGGGTGGAATGGTGGATGAGGATGAGGAAACAGCCAATATGAAAAATGCCTTTTTTGAAACAGTATTTACACAAGAATATCCCATGACAGAGAACATAATCAGTGATAACAAAAACTCTCCATGAGATGTAACCTGCTTAATCCAACAGGAAGTACGGCACTGTCTAATAATCACTAAAGTTGACAATTCCCCGGGCCCGGATGGGATACACCCCAGAGTACTGCAGGAATTAAGTACCGTCATAGATAAACCATTATTTTCAATCTTTAAAGATTCCATAATAACAGGGTCTGCACCTCAGGACTGGCGTTTAGCAAATGTGGTGCTAATATTCAAAAAGGGGACAAAAACTGAACGTGGAAATTATAGGCCAGTGAACTTAACCTCTACTGTGGGTAAAATCCTAGAGGGTTTTCTAAGAGATGCTATATTGGAGTATCTGAAGAAAAATAACCTCATGACCCAATATCAACATGGGTTTACAAGGCACCGTTCCTGTCAAACTAATCTGATAAGCTTTTATGAAGAGGTAAGTTCTGGACTGGACCAAAGAAATGCAGTGGAGGGGGTGTATATGGACTTTTTTTGATACGGTGCCACACAAAAGGTTGATACATTAAATGAGAGCAATGGGGATAGGGGGAAAATATGTGTAAGTGGGTTAAGAACTGGCTCAGTGAAAGGAAATAAAGGGTGGTTATTGATGGAACACACTCAGAATGGGTTACAGTTAACAGTGGGGTACCACAGGGGTCAGTATTGGGCCCGCTTCTTTTTAACATATTTATTAATGACCTTGTAGGGGCATACAGAGTAGAATCTCAATATTTGCAGATGACACTAAACTCTGCAGGGTAATCAATACAGAGGAGGACAATTTTATATTACAAGAGGATTTATGTAAACTAGAAGCTTGGGCTGATAAAAGGCAAATGACCTTTAATGGGGACAAATGTAAGGTCATGCACTTGGGCAGAGGAAATAAAATGTATAATTATGTGTTTAATTGTAAAACACTGGGCAAAACTATCACTGAAAAAGACCTGGGTGTATGGGTAGATGATAAACTCACATTTAGTGGCCAGTGTCAGGCAGCTGCTGCAAAGGCAAATAAAATATTGGGATGTATTAAAAGAGGCATAGATGCTCATGAGGAGAACATATTTTTACCTCTATACAAGTCACTAGTGCGACCACACTTAGAATACTGTGTACAATTCTGGTCTCCGGTGTATAAGAAAGACATAGCTGAACTAGAGCGGGTGCAGAGAAGAGCGACCAAGGTTATTAGAGGACTGAGGGGTCTGCAATACCAAGACAGGTTATTAAACTTGGGGTTATTTAGTTTGGAAAAACGAAGGCTTAGGGGTGATCTTATAATAATGTATAAATATATGAGGGGACAGAACAGAGACCTTTCTAATGATCTCTTTACTCTTAGGCCTGAGACAGGGACAAGGGGGTATCCTCTACGTCTGGAGGAAAGAAGGTTTAATCATAATCACAGACGTGGATTCTTTACTGTAAGAGCAGTGAGACTATGGAACTCTCTGCCACATGATGTTGTAATGAGTGACTCACTACTAACATTTAAAGGGAACCAACCACCCCAAATGACCCCCCGGACTATTAATATGGTTCCCTACACCCAGCACATACATGTGCTGCAAGCCTTTTTGCTAAAAAAAACTGTTTTTTATAAGTTAAGATATAGCTTTTGAAAGTTTATAACGAAAGGACGGGTGGGCGTTACTTAGCTCCTTCTAAAGCCGAGATTCTGCTTCCAGTCATCATCCTGTCCTGGTCACAGCAGTAACGGCCAGCCCTTTTTTCAGCGTCCCAGGCTGGTGCACGGGATGTCATGCCCGTGCACACGTCATCAGCTACAGCCGGGTCGCGAGCGCGCGCTCTGACTTCCACAGCTGAGCGCAGGAAGTCAGAGCGCGCGCTCGCGACCCGGCTGTAGCTGATGACGTGTGCACGGGCATGACATCCCGTGCACCAGCCTGGGACGCTGAAAAAAGGGCTGGCCGTTACTGCTGTGACCAGGACAGAATGATGACTGGCAGCAGAATCTCGGCTTTAGAAGGAGCTAAGTAACGCCCACCCGTCCTTTCGTTATAAACTTTCAAAAGCTATATCTTAACTTATAAAAAACAGTTTTTTTAGCAAAAAAGCTTGCAGCACATGTATGTGCTGGGTGTAGGGAACCATATTAATAGTCCGGGGGGTCATTTGGGGTGGTTGGTTCCCTTTAAGAAGGGCCTGGATGCCTTTCTTGAAAACTATAATATTACCAGTTATATATACTAGATTCTTTGATAGGGCGTTGATCCAGGGAATTAGTCTGACTGCCGTATCTGGAGTCAGGAAGGAATTTTTCCCCCAATGTGGAGCTTAGTTTTGCCACGTTTTTTTCTTTGCCTTCCTCTGGATGAACATGCTAGGCTACGGGTTGAACTAGATGGACTTAAGATCTTCTTTCAACCTTAAATGCTATGTTACTATTTGTAATAGTGGTGCAATCCTGCAACCAAGCTATTTTCACAAACCATATGAGAGTCAGAAATGCATGCAGGTATATCCTCCAGGCTCTTCCCATTCTGTTTCATCACTTTCCCATCCATTTCAGCCTTTTCTTCAGGCCCCCAGACCCCTTTGTAGAGTCCCACAGAAAATTACTCGCATTTCCCATTGACTTACATTGTACTCCCTATTCAAAATGAATACGTGATTATTATAAAGTACTCGTAAGTAGTATAGCGATTACGAATATTACGGTATTCGCTCATCACTACTCATCTCTAATTACAAGTCACATCATTTAAAAGTATTCCTTTTTGAGAACATCATATGCAATCTTAGTATTCTTAGTATTACATATTAGTCTTATTTTAGCAAATTAACCTATGGTAGACAGTCTGTTATGACTTTAGAACTATGTGGAACTAAATTAGAGAGACATCTTCAGACAGCAAATCCTTGGCATTGCTGCCATCTAGTGGCAGTTTAATTTAATACACAGGTTTGTGTGTTCATTTGTTATTTTACAAAAATAAAGGGTAGAAAGAGAATAAATAATGAAAGAGGAAATATTTGAAAACACTCTATGAAACACAAGACTGTCACTTAAGTTTATTTTATTATTTTATTACTTAGTGTTTGCAAACATTAATACAAAGTGTTTACTCTAATTGGAGAGTGCTCAGAAAACATGGTAAAATAGGACTAGTCAATCACTAAGGCAGAAAGAAAACCCCAAACCACCTCCAATGGATATCCACTGCTCACTTTTTCCACTTTCCAGAGAAAGGAAAATTAATTTTTTGTATAACATGAGCACAATGACAGACTTAGATATTTGACAGACATATATTTAGTCAGACAGACAGACAGACAGATATTTAGTCACTACGATATCAAGAATGTCACAACTCCAAAAATAAAATTTGAAAGAATTTTACTGTTTTTCCAAAGTAACCTGCTAGCATAATGGTTACAACTTTCTTGTACTCATGAAAAGGCCAAATGCAACAGCAATGAGCTTTAATGTACCGAGTTCCCCTTTAAACTTAATTGTGATGCTTAGGCCGGGTTCACACCACGGTTTTGTACATCAGGTTCTGTCTGGTTCGAACCGGATACAATCTGATCCGGTTTTGCCTCCCATGTATCCCTATGGTGCCGGATTGGTCCTATTTGGACATCAGGTTTTGTGTATTATGTGCCTGTATGGCGCCCAATTGGTCAGTGCGCCACCAAAGGGGTACTACACTCAGATTAGCGTGTGCGGTATCCCGGTCACCAGAGGATGGTAATGTTAATCTGAGGCCTCCTTGGTTAACCCGTTGCTAGGGAACCAGTCCCGGTGGGAGGAGCTAAGGTGTAGTGAAAGAAGTGGGAATGACAGTTAGTCAGACGTGAGGAGAGTGAAGTGGAGGGTACCTGTAAAGGAAGGCAACCCAGACAGAAGGCGGATCCCTGGCTTGTGCAAGCCCGCGCCGGACCAAAAATTGCGAGTTTGGGAGGGAACTCAGTCCAAGACGGAGTACCGGCTCCGAGTGCGGTGCAGGAAAGTTCAGCTCTGAGCTGCCAAACCCTGTGGGTCGTAGGCCTTTCAAATAGCCCAGTTTGTGTATCAAAACCAGAAGAGGAACCAGGAGAGGAACTTGCAGAAAAAAGTTTAATTGAAAGATTGACACCTGTTCTGAGTTTTGGAGACACTCCTTTGTTTGGCACACAAACCGGATGAACCTGATCAGGCAAAAAACTGCAGTGTGAAACCAGCCTTAGGCGACCAAATGCTGATTCTCCTGAACTACACAAAGGTTTACGCAAATTAAAATCTGTTCAAATCTACCAGTCTTCTTCCAGGACTCTCTGTAAAATGATATATTTCAGTCATATATTTGGAGGCATCACTCTCTAAGGTTCTTCGCTCACTTGGCCTCAAGACTGTAGTGAAATATAACTGTGAAATATAACTGTTCACCTGTTAATCTAGGACTTCCACAGTTCCAAACTCACATTGGCTCACTGGAAACACTGATGCACCACTTTGCTCTCTGGATTAAGTTCACAGAAGCAAGAAGAAGTTTTGTCAGCATTCAGTTGTCTTTTTATTATAATGAGTCTTGTTCAGAATTGCACTTGTTCACACTACATATCAAGGAGTGCAGCAGTTTTTTCTTGTTTAGATTATGGGGTCATGCTTTCTGCCGTGCACCCTTCCCCACTAGCCTTAGGTGATTTTGTTCTCCATTAGCAGGTTCCTACTTGCCCATTCAAATGGAGGTTTTTAAACCCAGAAAGAAGCAATGACTCAGAATAGGTTTCCAGTAAGGAGACACAATTGATTTGGCTACAGTTATAGATATGGCCATATTTATATGCTAACTGTCTCATTTCTTTAATGTATAGCCTTAACTATAATGCAGTTCTATAGTTTTATATTCAGAATTGCATGACTTAGTTTTTCAGAGTGCAGTTGTCTTTTTGTTACAATGTCTCATGTTCAGCATTGCACCTATTCACATAACATGTCAGGGAGTGCCATAACGTTTTCTTGTTTACCCCACGCATCATGGGCTGAGCGCTGGGAGGGTTTAATGAATCTGTCCAGACCTTTGATAATGTTCACCTGCCTCTGTTAGCCCTGGTATGTGTATCCCTTGTGTCTCATTCTTGGTTGTCCAAAAATTTATGACCACTGCCATCAGCGTTGTAAGATGTAAATTTCTGTACTAATTGTTCGACTAATGACTCGCCCACCGTGGGGCACTCGGAACGGGCTCCATTTGCTGCATGGGAGTCACAGGGGGAGTCAGTTCTAATGATCAAAGGGATGGCAGATACTGGTTTTAGGGATTATTGGATGGGAATAAAGTTTATTGGGTGATAGTTTGTTAGGCCACCTACGGTTCTCGGTCAAGAGGGACCGACACTGCGGGTCAGACCTCCGGGGTTGATGGTATTGCAGCCTGATGTCATCGCTCCCCACAGGTGGAGCTGTAACCCGGGGCAGATGTGTTAAATTATGATAGATTTGCAAGGCCGGTCTCACATAGGGTTGGAATTCTGTACCCGCATTACTCACTGAGGTTGCAACTGATCGCAGGGCACTTCTCTCTGCCAAGTTTAGTCTAGCCTGTCCACAAGGAACTGGGATAGCTTACCCGTGTGCCTTTCTGTTCTCTGGTATCTTTCTTCCAGCGCTGCCTTGTCACCTTTCCTGTCACCGCCTCTGCAAGCAGTGCCCCGATCTAGCAGCCAGAGGCCTTCTCCAACGACTGGCACCTGTCTCCTGACCCTAGTTCGGTTGCCTTTTCAGCGGGTGCATCAGGCTGCAGCCACCACTCCTTTAGACTGCGTGGCCTCTGGTTCAGTGGTTCGGGCATACAGCGTCCGCGCCATGTTCAGGGCCGGATCCCTGGTTCTCGACCAACCCTTCCATCTGACTATGTTAGTCCCGGATCTGGGCGCCCACGTCGTTTTCACTCCACCTGTGCCCCTGGGGTTTTCTCTGTTCTCCTCACGACTGCACATATTCGCTCCCTCACTTACTTTTTTCTGACTGCCACCCCCCACCTATTCTTCCCTTGCCCCCTTTGACTGGGCCCTCGCCGGGGTCCGTCAATGTTCCCCTGTGTCCTAGGGTGTTGGGTATGTTTTTGGTGGAGTATGAGTTCACCATCCCGTTTCCTCAGGGACTGAGACCGTACATTGAGTGTAGTACCCCATCTTGGTGACCAGACCAGTGGGGAGTCACATTCCCCCTTGGAAAAGATTAGTTTGTCCCCAAGTGACCCATGGGTTATAAAGATGTTACACAGAGTTCACAAAATTTTTTATATGTATGCATACAGGGCCTGCCTTAGGCTGAATGGTGCCCTGTGCGAATTTGCCTTATGGTGCCCCCACGCCATTACTTACTCAGAACACATGAGCATACATGTTTGTACATGATCTATTCATGGTCTTCAAGGAGAGCAGGCAGGGGCGTTGCTATGCTAGGGTCAGAAAAGATCAGGGGCCCAAGCCCCAAGACCTATATCCCCTCCTACCTGTCATTACCAACCCCCCCACCCCATATATAGAGGTGTTACCTGTCATTGTACAGGAGGAGGTGAGCTGTGGTATCACCTATTTTGAATGGTGGATCCTGATTTATCTACTGTATATAGAGGTGTTATCAGTCATTGTACAGGAGGAGGAGGTGAGCTGTGATATCACTTATTGTGAAGGGTGGATCCTGTGTTATCTACTGTATATAGAGGTGTTATCAGTCATTGTACACGAGGAAAAGGTGAGCTGTGATATTACCTATTGTAAATGGTGAATCCTGTGTTATCTACTGTATATAGAGGCATTATCTGTAATTGTACAGGAGGAGGGGGAGGTGAGCTGTGACATCATCTATTGTGAATGGTGGATCGTGTGTTATCTACTGTATATAGAGGTGTTATCAGTCATTGTACAGGAGGAGGATGAGGTGATCTGTGATATCACTTATTATCAATGGTGGATTTTGTATTATCTATTGTATATAGCGGTATTATCAGTCATTGTACAGGAGGAGGAGGTGAATTTTGACATAACCCATTGTGAATGGTGGATTCTGTGTTATCTACTGTATATAGAGGTGTTAGTCATTGTACAGGAGGAGGAGGTGAGCTGTGATATCACCTTTATATACAGTAGATAGCACATGATTCACCATTCACAATAGGTATTATCAGTCATTATACAGGAGGAGGAGGTGATCTGTGCCATCACCTATTGTGAATGGTGGATCCTGTGTTATCTACTGTATATAGAGGTGTTCTCACTCACTGTACAGGAGGGGGAGGTGAGCTGTGATATTACCTATTGTGAATGATGGGTCCTGTGTTATCTATTGTATATAGAGGCGTTATCAGTCATTGTGCAGGAGAAGGAGGAAGAGGTGACCTGTGACGTCACCTGTTGTGAATGGTGGCTCCTCTGCTATCTACTGTATATAGAGGTGTTATCAGTCATTGTAAAGGAGGAGGAGGTGAGATGTGACATCACCTATTGTGAATGGTGGATCCTGTGTTATCTGCTTTATGTAGAGGTGTTGACTATTATACAATGCAGCACTTCAAATAAGAACATACTCTAAAAGCTTCCGGGACCGAGACAGATAGGAGACTAGCCAGAAAGGCTAGTCCCCGGTGAATTCACCGCATTCGCATATATACGGAGAGACCAGTCACACAAGGTAGTTAGCAGGGAGAAGCCATGAGGGATCAGACTTTCTGACTAGTCTCCAGCTAGGCTTGGTCCCTGACAGCTTTCAACCACTTCACGACCTTCAACGTACTGGTACATCAAAGTTAATGTTTCCTCGCCTTTCATCTGGGCTCAAAGTCTGCATCATTACCCACATATGACGGCTGATTTAAACAGTCATCAGTTGCCTCTGATAAACAGGAGCAGAGCTCTGCCCACGGCTGTGAATCAGTCAAATACCACTGTCAATCTCTAACAGCAACATTTAAAGGGAACTTGTCACCTCCCAGGGCATTTTATACTGTGCTCAGCAGGTTATCCATCATGTAAATGGGGTTCTAGTAACCCCTGTATATGCCCATAGTGACCCCACATACCTGAAATATAAAGTTATATTGAGGGCACAGCTGGCCTCCTGTTGAGTCCTGGAGGCAGAGATGTTGGTCATGTTCGTTTATGTATCGCCCTCCAGGCTGGTAATCCTGCCCTGCATCCTTTCAATCTCCCGCTCCTCCTCTGGTTGGAGCGGTGATTGACAGCGGCGCCGGCGCAATGCATTGGGTGACTGCGGTGCATTGATCAATGCCAATGTCTCGCGAGACTTAACTAATCTGCACGGGCACCGGCAGATCCAGGCAGATCCAGGGTTATGCTGAAGACCCCCTTGTCTGTCATAAGTTGCCTGCGGCCAATGTTCATAGGAGATCGTGATTTCTGCTATATATAGCAGAGATGATAATGCACAGGTATACATGGCACAAATGATGACACAATTGCAGCTTCAAGTACCCTAACAAGACTATTAAGTTTTTAAAAGTATGAAAAATTTTCTATAAAAGGAACTAAAGTTCAAATCACACCTTTTTTTGCCCCATTAAAAAAAAATACACAAACTGGTATTGCTGCATTCGTAAAAGTGATCAGTAGATATTGTAGTGAAATAAAAAATAAAGCTGCAGAATAGTTTTTTTGGCCACTGTAAAGTTGCAATAAAATGCAATAAGAGGCGAACAAAACATCTACCCAAAAATGATATCAGTAAAAACCTCAATGCACCTAGGATTTCACTGTGCTTGAGCACTTTAGCCGGCTGTCCGCAGTGTTTTCCTCGTCTGGTCTCCCTGAGATCAGTGAGACCTTTGTGATGTTGGTCTACCAGGCATTGCACCCACCTAGCCAGAATCCTACTCCACACTGATCAGGGGCAAAACCCCGAAACAGCTGTCTGTGGATGGGTACTTGGCTTTGGTAATTCCTTTGTCATATCCTTAACTCGTAACTGAGTGGGATATTGACTAAAAGGGCCACTTAATATGGTGGTTTTGGTGGTCTCCGCAAGGATTCCACCCCAGGGCTAGGTCCTTCCCTGGAGGGATATCTGGCTAGTCCCGCGTTTGAGACTCTTAATTGAGGCTCCACTGACTCTATTTGCATATTCAAATTTCCAGGGGGCAATGCATCATGGATTTCACTGTGTTTGAGCGCTTTAGCCAGCTGCCCGCAGTGTTTTCCTCGACTGAGAGCTTTGTGATGTTGGTCTGCCAGGTATTGCTCCCACCTAGCCAGAATCCTACTCCACACTGATGAGGGGCAAAACCCCAAAACAGCTGTCTGTGGATGGATACCTGGCTTTGGTAATTCCCTTGTCATATCTTTAAACATGTAAAGAGCAGGATATTGACTGAAAGGATCACTTAATATGGTGGTTAGTGTGGTTTCCGCAAGGAGCCACCCCATGGCTAGGTCCTTCCCTGGAGGGATATCTAGCTAATTCCGTGTCTGAGACTGCGAAACGAGGCTCCACGGACTTTATTTGAATATTTGTAATTCCCAGGAGGCAATGCGCCTAAGATTTAACTGTGTTGAGCACTTTAGCCGGCTGCCTGCAGTGTTTTCCTCGACTTGTCTCCATGCGATCAGTGATTGCTTTGGGATGTTGGTCTAGCAGCCATTGCTCCCACCTAGCCAGAACCCTACTCCACACTGATGAGGGGTAAAACCCTGAAACAGTTGTCTGTGGTTGGATACTTGGCCTTGGTAATTCCCTTGTCATATCTTTAAACTCGTAAAGAGCTGGATATTGACTGAAAGGGCCACTTAACATGGTGGTTATGGTGGTTTCCGCAAGGAGCCACCCCATGGCTAGGTCCTTCCCTGGAGGGATATCTGGCTAGTTTCGTGTCTGAGACTCCTAAACGAGGCTCCACGGACACTATTTGCGTATCAGTAAAAACCTCAGCTCAGGGAGCAAAAAAACAAGGCCACATATAGCCCCAGATCCTGAAGAATGAAAGTATTATAGCTACACTGTGTATTTGCAGCGATTTTTTTGAGGATCCGTAAACCCAGTGAAATACAGTGATGTTTTGCTTCCCAGCAAAGCCAATGCATTTCCGGATTTTGCAATCAGATGCTCCATCATTTCGCGGATGCGTTTTCACTGGAAAGCAGATCCTCAAAAAGAATTAACATGTCAATTCTTTGGCTCTTTTCCATTGTAGAATGGGCTAAAAAAGAACGGACCCTCAAAAGCGCAATGTATGATAATTGGCGTGATAACATAAGTTCCAAAAGATGGCTTCATTGTAGTTCCTGCAAATGTTGCACATGGGCACAGCTCATTTTACCAGTGTTAGGCCACGTGCACACATTGAGTATTTGATGAGTTTTTTACCTCAGTATTTGTAGACAAAACCAGGAGTGGAGCAATCAGAGGAAAAGTCTAATAGAAACACCTGCAGCACTTCTGTATTTATCACCCACTGCTGGTTTTGGCTACAAATCCTGAGGTAAAAAACTCATCAAATACTCAACGTGTGCACGTGGCCTCAGTGCGCCTCTGAAGCTGGGTGTATGCGTCCCGGCATCAGAGAGGCGCCATGCGCTTGATTGTAAGAATACTTATTATAAAAAGAATTATACTAACTGTAATACTATGGAAACTCTTGACTAACAAATAATAAAAAAGTTTAAAAAAAACACACAAAAATTTAACACACCTCTTTTTTCCTATTAAAAATAATAAAACGTATATATATTAAAGGAAAAATTTATCCATAACATACATATTGATGCATCTATAAAAGTCCAGTCTATCAAAATTTTAAATCAATTAACCTGATGTAGTGTTTACCAAAGAGAAGGGACTCAAAATGCCAAAATTGCACAGCTTTTATGTTTTGTTGCCATAATAGAATGCAATGAGAAACCAATATAACTTTAGATCTCTCGCAAAACTGAAACAGTAAAGACAACACAAGCCCTCAATCAGCTCTATTGACCAAAAAATGTAAACATTATGGGTCTCAAAATAATGTCAGTACAAACAAAAAATAAATGTTTTTTCTAATTTATAATATTTTGCCTCACAACTAAAGAACTAAGGCTGCATTCACACATTGCGTATTTTGCCGTTTTTTTACGCGCGCTTTTCAATATACGCAATGTGCTTTTTGTCTGCCTGCAAAGTGAATGTGAAATTCACTTTGCAGTGCAGACATTGCTCAAAAATACGCAGTGCGTTTTCCGGGAGAAAGCGCAGCTCCGTAAACAATTGATATGTCAATTGTTTACGCAGCTGCTCCTGCGTATTCTCCCAGAGGGGAGGAAGAATCCTGCTTCCTCCTCCCCTCTGTGACAGCTGTGGCCGCCCATTAGATTTCACAGTGTATTAATATACACTGTGAAATCTAAATTAAACAAAAGCAAGTGAATGAAAAATAAAAAAGAATGAATACTTCACCTGTCCGACGCCTTCTCCTGCTGTCCGGTGCCTTCTCCCGCTCTCCGGTCTCCGGTTCTAAGTGAGAGGTGTACTGACAGGACCTGTGGTGACATCAGAGGGGCGTTCCCGGGCACTCGCGGTCATGTGATACATATCACATGACCGCGAACAGCCAATCAGCGCTGGGAACGCCCCCTCTGACGTCACCTCAGGTCCTGTCAGTACACCTCTCACTTAGAACCGGAGTCCGGAGAGCAGGAGAAGGCACCGGACAGCGGGAGAAGGCGTCGGACAGGTGAAGTATTCATTCTTTTTTATTTTACATACATTTGCCTTTGTTTAATTTAGATTTCACAGTGTATAGTAATATACTGTGAAATCTAATGGGGCTGTCACAGAGGGGAGGAGGAAGCAGGATTTTTCCTCCCCTCTGTGACATCACTGCGCTTTCTGGGGTAAAGAAAGCGCAGTGTGTGAAAGCCCCTGCGTATTTTGTTGCGCTTTTTTGCGCGGCGAAAAAAACGCAAAAAGCGCAGCAAAATACGCAAATGTGTGAACGCAGCCTAAGGCTACATTCACACACGCTGTTTTTGATGTCTTTTTTGAGGATCCGCTTTTCTGCTGCAAAATGGATCAGCTTTTTGAAAAAACGCATCACCTATTCACACTGTGCATTTTTGCTGCTTGCATTTTTTTGTGCTCATTGACAATTGAGGCAATGGAGAAAGAAAATCAGGAAAAAACACCACACAAATTGACATGCTCATTCTTTGTGAGGATCCGTTTTTGAGCCAAAAATAGATCTTCCCAAAACGTTGTCTGAATGTCAAATCTTGAAACCCATTGCCTCTGCTGGGATACCCAGAGTCACTGCATTTCACTGCAAAAAATGGATCCGCAAAAAAAAGCATCAGAAACACAGTGTGAATGTAGCCTAAAACTGGACATGTTTATAATCCTTGGTCTAGTCCTAGTGACCTGGAGATTCATGATGTCAGTAATTTTACCGCACAATAAACATGTTAAAAACAAAACCCCAAAATAATGGTGGTTGTGACTCGGTCAACAGGGTAGGGGGTACTCGGATATCGGGAAAGGGGGTTACTTCAGTGGGGATCAAGGCTGGTCGGTTCCCGGTTCCGTGCTCTGGACCCTCAGTGGCGGGATGGGGATGATGATGATCTGGGAATTGTAACCTGACGCCACCTGTGGTACTTGGTAATAGGGTTACCAGCGCTGCAGCCAGCTGCTGAGGTGATGGGAATGCAGCTTTGGTAGTACAACTCCCCACAGGTGGAGCTTTACCTCAGGGCAGCGGGGTGGAAGATGGGAGTTGTAGTCCTCCACTCTGTGATGCTATAGAGGCCCTCCGGGCGATGGATGAAAGGAGAACAGACACCAATTCAGCTCAAACAGTTCTTTACTTGCACCAGGTGGAAAAGGTACACGGTGCAGTCTGGTTTAGCAGGAATTGTAGCCGCAGATTTTGGAGGCTTCTCCAGAGTCTGTCAGAGGTGTTTCCACAATAACCTTCTTGGTCTGTGTTTTGCTGTAGCTCTCCTGTCAACCACACTAAAGAGCCCGATCGCTGGTCCCCAGGTCTGTTACTAAAAAGGTACTCCTGACTCCTTTCCGGTACGGACGAGAGCGGTGAGAAGACGAACCCTCCCGCCATCGGTATTTAGTCCTTCCCTTGTTAGTGTCTTGGACCCAGTTTGGGACATAGGTAGGATTTAGTCTCGTGGTGCTGTGGCTTCTTTTTGTCGGGTCCACAGCCTGCCGGTCTGCGGTTAGGGATAAAGCATTGACTAAGTGCTTTGGTTCCGGTGTACCGGTGTTGACCCAGACTTTCTCCAGCCGGCTCTGACCAGTCCTGGAGTGTCCCCTTCATTGTCTGGGTCACCTCTCCTAAGAGGTGCCCTCCTGTCACAGTCGCAGGGCCCCCTGCGTCCGTCTTCCTTGCTGTCTTTCACTGTCTGACTAACTAGCTTCCTGACTGTCACTCCTCGTTTCCCGCTCATCTAGGCTTCACCCCCTGGAACCTACTGAATATACGGTCCTCTGTACTAAGGTGACCTACTGTGTGGGTCTTGGGTACAGACTCTGTAGATTTCTCCATATCCATGGCTACGGAGGCACTACACCTTCTGTTTGGGGTGCAGTACCTCCCTGTGGCACCTTGCCATATTCTTTTTGGGTGTCAAATATCTGTGCCAAAACACAGGTGCTGTACAAAGAACAATTCATGGCTATTGGGCAAGTGAAGGTCTAAAAATTATCTGTTTTTGCAAAGAAGTAACAGGTTTGCTGTTTTGAAAATTTAAGAGAGGTCACACCTTATTAACAAGCCTTCCATAAATTATCATGTAAATTTGACAAGCAATGCCTTTTTTAACATTTTAGGGTGACCTTTTAATCCCTCTGGACTGATTGCCTGAGTACTTCTATTTTGGTCTGATTTCCTTGGCTGACCCGCACCTTCTGGGGTACTGATATCTGTATTCTTTATATACCACTCTGAGTCCTTAATTTTCTTGTGCATTTAACATCTTTAATACTCTAATACATTTTTTGTTCTATTCTTCGGCACGCTTTTTATCGGATCATGTAGAATAGTTTCATTATTATTGATATGAATATATTTATGTATCTATTTATTTCTCCTTATTATGGGCAGTTGATATTTTCCTATTTAAAGGGAGAGTGCAATAACTTGCTATGTTCTTCAATTCAAGTTTCTAGTTATGGATAACGTGAGGTTTCCTGCTTTAAACCCATGAATTTTTATCAGCTTCATTTTTTCCTTTGACGACCTCTAGTGATCATATCTTAGTATCGCATTCTTCTTATTAATATGGTGGGAATTCAAGTTAGTTTTCTGCATTTGCAGTTTATCTTTACATTTTGTATTTTTTCTTTATTCATATCGCACTGCATTTATTTTGTTTTGGTGCAGGGGTTAAATTCATTGTGTATATCCCCTTTAACATTTATTTTTAATTTTTGTTTCAATAAAGATTCATATGTTTATCTAATTTGGCTTAGTACTCTTATGGTTTATATGATAATCTGACTTTTATTGAACATGTAGTGCAAAAATTATCCCTATTTTTAAGGGGAAGCAACAGAATTGCTGTTTGGAAAGTGAAATAGCAATAGGGTATTAAAAAGATATGAAAGAGTTGTCCTTTTTATGCCAGCATTTTCACACTTATTTTCCATGTGCAGCATATGGTTCCCAATACCCAGGGGTAGCCCGATTCTGAGTACCCCACAGCCCTGGGGTGGGGGGGGGGGTGTCAGGTGCTGAAGTTGGCACCTATTTCATTTAGATGTGTGTCTGGGGATGCACATTAAGCCAAAATGCATTGTGGTGCAGAGACTCACCAGGCCCCTGCTTTGCACTACATGCCACCAATACATTGGCCAATCAGACATCAGCAGTTGTTGATGTTGGTTGAGCCCGCCACTGGCGGAGGATACCGGTGACATCATGTGCTGCCCACTGCAAGAATGTTAAATTCAGCTTCCGGCCTCTTGGCTGGCTATAGAAGAAGAGCCAGCGTGTTGTAGGAGTGGGGGAAGGTATACAAAGAATGATTTATTTTTTATTTTATTGTGCTTGAAAAGGGCAGCAGAATGGGGGATATAATACTTAAAGTGGGCTAGCATTTGGCACATTATTATAGGAAGGGGCCCGGATGGAGGACGTTAATACTAGAACAGGTCCAGTATGAAGTACATTAATACTGGAAGGGGCCCAGTATGGGGGGGAATTATTATGTTAAAGGACCAGGATCACGGGCATAAATCCTGGATGGGGCACAGAATGAAGGACATTATCACAGGAAGGGGCCCAAGATGGGGGACATTATTACCAAAAATTGCAAGGATGCCATACAATGTTTACAGAAAGTTGAAGGACATGATTACAGGAATGTGCCAGGATGCAGGACATTATTACAGGAAGATCCCAGGATGGGAGACATTATTACATGGGGTCCTCATACAAGTGACCAACAGTGACCAGGTCCAAATTTTGAACCGTGGCCTATCATACTCTAGTTATGCCACTGCCAGCAGCAGTACAATATTGCTATGGAACACAATGGACAGACAGGAGATGTGGATTGGTTAAAATAAAGATAATGTGGCCAGCTACGTAAACTCCGTCTGCAAATGGTGACAATGTAATACAGCAGCTTCAGCAAGCAAATGGGGGACATTTTTATTGAAACCCAAGTAAAAAATTATTTTAAGCCTTAAATGCATGTATTTAAGCAGGAAAAATGGCGACAAAAAGTGAAGAACCCCTTCACTGACGTTACCTTAGACATTAATTTGCAACATTTGGCACAGTGTGTGACTACATTCATCCTTCTTGATGGGTGCTACCCCAGGGCCTGAAATATCATTGGGGTGACCAGTGAAGCCATACAAGGGCACAAAAGGTAAGGGGGGCACTTCTACCTCCAAAGCAGATGGAATTGGGCATATCAGACCGCAAAAAGCCCATATATATTATTTTTCACAGAGACAATCTTCTGACTGTGTCTGTTCCTGAGCAACACAATTGATTGAACTGTGAAAGAAAATACACTCTTAGGCCACATTTTTGCAGAAGTGCCAAATATTTCCCAAATATATCCAAATGATATGGAAAGTTCTTCATTCAAAGAATGTGACATAAACTATGAAGTGCCTCATTGTAATGAACATTCATTATACATGAACCCTGTTAATGTAAGAAATAATATTCCTATACTAATAACACAGAGAGCGTTCTAAAACCAAAACCTACCCCTCAAAATATGATTCATTAGCTACAATGTCATGGCTTCTAGAATGTTCATCTATATATAAATGTAGGGAAAAGTAGCTTAAACACACATAGCAATAACTACCGTATATATGAGACAATATATGATCCATTTTCCATAAATTATATTTCTGTACCTTACATAAATTAGGCATCTCACAAACTTTTATTTCAAATGTAGGTTTCTCATCCAGAGATAGGATAATACAAATGAATTCAACCCTTTCTGGAACCCTTAGAGTATTCTCTCTTTTCATTTGCCAACAATACAATCTAATCATTTCTTCGACAGGGCTGCTAGGCAAAAAAGTGATATTTCTATCACTTATGTACATAACTGCAATGTACTATTCTCACTTTCCATAGAAGATGTTAACTTTCACAACACCTTTGGAGATGTCCTGTATCCTTAAGTTTTATGCTATATAAAGTCATACAATTTCTTCTTGTATCTGTATCCGATCATAGTTTTATTTGTAGTGTTTTTAAGTCATGAGCAAATAAGGTAATTCCAAATACTTACTGTTTGTCATTGTATACAATAGTTTCTCCTGTAGTATAAATGTGTGTAACATCTATTTATCTATTTATATATATCACGCACAGATACACTAAAGTTGAAATGGTTATTTAAAAAAAAAAAAAAAAATACAGTTAATTTTTCAATTGCCTTGATTGTCATTGAGTTGCAAACACACACAGTATACAGTGTTGGCCAAAAGTATTGACACCCCTGCAATTCTGTCAGATAATACTCAGTTTCTTCCTGAAAATGATTGCAATCACAAATTCTTTGGTATTATTATCTTCATTTAATTTGTCTTCAATTAAAAAACACAAAAGAGAATGAAGCAAAAAGCAAAACATTGATAATTTCACACAAAACTCCAAAAATGGGCCAGACAAAAGTATTGGCATCCTCAGCCTAATACTTGGCTGCACAACCTTTAGCCAAAAGAACTGCGATCAACCGCTTCCGGCAACCATCAATGAGTTTCTTACAATGCTCTGCTGAAATTTTAGACCATTCTTCTTTGGCAAACTGCTCCAGGTCCCTGATATTTGAAGGGTGCCTTCTCCGAACTGCCATTTTTAGATCTCTCCACAGGTGTTCTATGGGATTCAGGTCTGGACTCATTGCTGGCCACCTTAGAAGTCTCCAGTGCTTTCTCTCAAAACATTTTCTAGTGCTTTTTGAAGTGTGTTTTGGGTCATTGTCCTGCTGGAAGACCCATGACCTCTGAGGGAGACCCAGCTTTCTCACAATGGGCACTACATTATGCTGAAAAATTTGTTGGTAGTCTTCAGACTTCATAATGCCATGCACACGGTCAAGCAGTCCAGTGCCAGAGGCAGCAAAGCAACCCCAAGACATCAGGGAACCTCCGCCATGTTTGACTGTAGGGACCATGTTCTTTTCTTTGAATGCCTCTTTTTTTCTCCTGTAAACTCTATGTTGATGCTTTTGCCCAAAAAGAGAGAACATTCTTCCAAAACGTTTTAGGCTTTCTCAGGTAAGTTTTGGCAAACTCCAGCCTGGCTTTTTTATGTCTCGGGGTAAGAAGTGGGGTCTTCCTGGGTCTCCTACCATACAGTCCCTTTTCATTCAGACATCGACGGATAGTACGGGTTGACACTGTTGTACCCTCGGACTGCAGGGCAGCTTGAACTTGTTTGGATGTTAGTCAAGGTTCTTTATCCACCATCTGCACAATCTTGTCTTGAAATCTCTTGTCAATTTTTCTTTTTCGTCCACATCTAGGGAGATTAGCCACAGTGCCATGGGCTTTAAACTTCTTGATGACACTGCGCACGGTAGACACAGGAACTTTCAGGTCTTTGTAGATGGACTTGTAGCCTTGAGATTGCTCATGCTTCCTCACAATTTGGTTTCTCAAGTTCTCAGACAGTTCTTTGGTCTTCTTTCTTTTCTACATGCTCAATGTGTTACACACAAGGACATAGGACAGAGGTTGAGTCAACTTTAATCCATGTCAACTGGCTGCAAGTGTGATTTAGTTATTGCCAACACCTGTTAGGTGCCACAGGTAAGTTACAGGTGCTGTTAATTACACAAATTAGAGAAGCATCACATGATTTTTCTAACAGTGCCAATACTTTTGTCCACCCCATTTTTTATGTTTGGTGTGGAACTATATCCAATTTGGCTTTAGGACAATTCTTTTTGTGTTTTTTTCATTGAAGACAAATTAAATGAAGATAATAATACCAAAGAATTTGTAATTGCAATCATTTTCAGGAAGAAACTGAGTATTATCTGACAGAATTGCGGGGATGTCAATACTTTTGGCCATCACTATATATTGTGCACTGTATTTCTACCGACATATACTATCTTCTGGTAAACAAAGAAATATCAACATTAAGGATGAACAGACCTGTGGATGTTCAAGTTTGCTGGGTTCAGCCAAACTGTGGGTAAAAGTTTGGCTCCATACCCAAACTTAACTCTGAGCGCCCAACCCCAGAAAAGTTAATGTGACCCAAATGTTAGGGTGTTATATGGCTGTAAAATGGTTGTAGTAAGGGCTAGAGGGCTGAAAAAGGAATCAAAATGGTAGTAAGACCAGGACAATCACCTTGCAAAGAAATGTGCATAAGGAAATTACTTAAAATGGTTCTGTCACCATAGCAATCATGGTTAAATAAAAAATAAATTAATAATATTAATTTGATGAGTGCCCTCACAGAGCCTGTTTTCAGAAGTTCCCCACAGAGCAAACATTTTAAGAAGCGAAAAATGTAAGAGTGCCTCTACAAAGCATGTTTTCAAAATTCCCCTATCCAGCAAAAATGTTGAGTTCCTCCAGAGAGCCTTGTTTCAGAGGTCCCCCACCTAGCAAAAATGTTAATAGTGCCGCCAAATCCTATTTTCAGAGTTTCAAAGCACCACCAAAAATTTAAGAGTGCTCCTCCAGAGACTGTTTTCAGAGTTCCCTCACAGGGAAATTGTAAGAGTGCCCCCAAAGAGCTAAAATTTCAAGAGTAGTGATGAGTGAACTTGTTTGCAAAACGTTCACCAATTTCAAATTTGGTACAAGTCTTGCTCATTCAGATTCGGGATCAGATTCCCCAACACTTTTCAGCCTTTGTTAGGTAGAAGAATGCATTCGTGCATTTACACTAATGCTTTTCTACTACTTTGGCTAGGATAAAGGTGCTGTATGATGAGCTGGGGGATGTGTTTGATGAGGGAGGGGGTGTTGAGAGGTCAGTGAAGCAGCGTACTGCTTTTTTTCCTGAATTTACTGTGTGGATGTTCCTGTACCCAATCAGGGTGCAGAAACCATCCACAATGTTCAGACACAGTGGCATGTGTCATTGGCTGCCTAAGGCTGCCTTCACATTTGCGTATGGGAACGCAGCGTATGCTGCGTTCCCATAAGCATTCAAACGCATGCGCACTGCGGTTCCTATGTTTAACATAGGAGCGCATAGTGCCTGCGTTTGCTGCGTTCGGGTGCGGATGCGGACGATATCTGCTCCTTCCGGTGTCCAGCATCCGCACCCGGGACGCAGCTTGCAGCATTTTTTTGTGCGTTTGGGGATCTTGGAAGATCAGCAAGCGTCCCCAAGCGCACAAAAAATGCATTGCCGTCAATGGGTCCGCAGTGTTCAGCGCTTGACACGCGCGGAGAACGCTGCGGACCCATTGAAAAATCTCCCGGTGGCCGCCGGTGATGTCACAGGAGCTCACCGACGGCCACCGGGAGATCAGCTGACCCTCTGCTGTCCTCCTTCTCCCCGCCGCCTGTAATCTCCTAGCGATGTCGGCGGGGAGAACAGCTGATGTGACAGCTGTTTGAATCTTCCCGCACCGACATCTCCTCACAGTGTCGGCGCGGGAAGATTCAAACAGCTGTCAGATCAGCTGTTCTCCCCGCCGACAGTCCCGGAGCTTACCGGCGGCCGGGGGGCGGAGACCTCCGGCGCTGATCTCCGCCCCCGGCCAGCGCCGATTGGCTGCCGGGCTCCATAGTGATGTGTCCGCAGGCGGACATTATCCGCTGCGGACACATCATAAGGACACTGCTTCTGACAGCGTTTGTGTCTGCATGCCATCAGCATGCAGACACAAACGCTAATGTGAAGCCAGCCTAAGTCACTTGTTCTTCTGCATATAAGATGCAGACTTGTGTCCTCGTGCCTTTTGAGAGTGTTATAGCTTAGGGAAAGTGCTGCTGCTGCTGTGGGCTACTAGCTACTCGATTTTTTTTTCTTTTAGAAAGGACAGAAGGGTGAGAGTCCATCCACAAATAGGCCTTTCTGAATAAAAAAAACTGATTTCCAAATCTATGTGCATTCCCAATTAGGCCTTTTTTCATAGAAAAACTGATTTCCAAATCTGTATGCATCCCCAAATAGGCCTTTCTGCATATAACAAATGATTTTCAAAACTATGTGCATTACATGTGTAATACATATTCGTTCCATAGTGCATAGTGAGTACAATGCAAGTCAAAGGGAAGTGCAAGTAATTTTCTGCTGGACCCAACAAAGAGGTCTGGGGCTTGAAGAAAAGGCTGAAATTAATGAGAAAGTGATTAAAGGGGAACTCCAGTGAGAGAAAATGTTTTAGTACACTTACTGCCCTGCCACATGATGAGCTGCACACTGCAGTTTTAGGATCTATAGATCGCTTATAAATTGATAAAATCAGAACTGCTCATCAGCTCTGACCCCCACCTCATAGAACAAAGAATCTTCAGCCTGACAGTCTCATTTAGCTCGTAAGAAGAAGAGGTGTGTCGGGGGCGTGGATGCTGGGTGCTGCAGGATCATCCTACATTCCAACCCCCTCACATTTCTGTATGGGGAGGGGCTGTGGCATGGACATGGCCACTAGCCCCATGCTAACACATACAATCCTGTCCTTGATATAGCCTTCTATGTGACAGGGGGTCCAGGCCTGAAATAGCAATCCTGTCACCAAGCAGATACAAATACCTGCTGTGATCCTCTGCTGTATGACGATGCATAATGTGTAATGTTATTGTGAGGCTCGGAGCACAGGTAAATTATTACATTGATCAATTCTGCTCTGCTTGGTCTCCCCTCCCCCACAGGAACATGGTATCTACCCATCACTTCAACTTTATATGGATCATCATCATCACTGGAATGTAGGATGGTCCTGCAGCTCCCAGCATCCACTGCCCTGACACACCTCCTGCTTTTTGTTCCTACATGAAGCTGCCTGGCTGAAGATCTACTGCAATTCTGAGGTTGCTTTAGGAGATGGCACCTTGTATACCCTCAGGGCTTACCATCCCCAGTGTCCCATATGTCTCGAGTAGCTCACCTCATCTCCAGGGTATAGGTCTCTACCGGGTGTCCTTTACGCAAGTAGGACTCAATGTCCCTATGGCTCACAAACACCTCTTCATCCAGACTGGGCTCCTTAATGAAAACCCACCCGATTCAGTAGGTGGAAGTTCACCACTTCTCCCCATCGCCATTTGGTCCGGTCTGCTGTCGAGGCCTTGTGGGTGCGTTCCTTCTCCTTAAGGTTGGTCTCTTCCTGCACCCACCATCTGGCTTGGCATTGTTGGTGCTCCTCCTCGGCCATTTTTCTTTGGTGCCACTAGACATCCTTCCCGCTAGTCTCAGCTTCACCTTGTACATGAGCCTCCTTCATTTGAGCCGCCACCTGCAGTTCTGTCAACTCCTCCTGTTGCAGCACCCAGTGAAGCTGCAGGGTACCGGTCTTTGTGGGCTTCACCGGGGGTTCAATCTCCTCCTCCGATGGGACTGCCAAGTCATCCTCCTCTATTACCGCTCTGCCCATGTCCTTCCGCTCCCAGCCCGGGTTGCCAGTCTAGGGCATGCGGGTTCAATCCAGGTATTTGTAGAGTACATTCCTCTACTGGGGTGGCAGTATGACCCTTTTATCTGAGGCATGCTCTCCGCTTTCTCCCTCGGTGGCACTGGGTTTTCAGTGCTGCTGACCCCTGGGCTATCTTTGCCAGCACATTCTTTCTCCAATTTCTCACAGTCCATATCTGGGTCTTATGCAATTACAGGTTGAGGCCATTTAGTGCGGTGTTCCAAAACTGCCGGTCCACCGGCAGCGACACGTCTGCGCTCCCCTCTGTCTCACCGGTACACCTGCTCCTGCTCCCCTGCCTGCCGGACCTTCTGAACCATCGGATGCCATCATGTCTCTTCCGCACATTCCACTCCCTTCCTTCTTTCTGGCCTTTTTCCCGCTTTTTCTTCTCTGGACCTCCTCCATCCGGTTGTCACTCACCTCCTAGGGCGGAGTCATCAAGACCTCAAGCAGGCCCCCATGGCTTTTTGCTGGCTCTTGGGCAAGCCTGCTCTTTCCGCCTTGTGTGGGCTCATACCATGATTGGGGGTCCGGGGCATGCCCCTGGGCCAGCACATGGAGTTTGTCCTCCATAGTTGCCATATCCAAAATATACACTCAGTCTCTTAAAAGTCTTTCTTAAAGCGCATGAGACCTGGTATCACTTGGCCATTCGCATCCTGTTCGTGACACCAATTTTGACTCACCCACCCCGGGCCTGTGGGGCATTTGGAACCGGGCTCAGGTACTGCAGGGTTGAGACCCGGCTTCCATGACCCAGGGGGAGTCAATTTTCGGTGAGGGGGTTTTTGAAAGGGGGTGAAGTTTGTAGAATTAAAAGTTTGTGATGACATCTATGGTTCTCAGTCAAGAGGGACCAACGCTGCGGGTCAGACCTCCGGGGCTGTTGGTATTGCAGCCTGATGTCATTGCTCCCTGTAGATGGAGCAGTACCCTGGGGCAGATGTGTTCAATTGCAATGGATGTGCAAGGCCTTGTTCAAGCTGGGCTTTTGTATCTCTTCTGCTTTTGCAGTCTGCGGCTCCGCAGGGAAATAAACAGTCTCACAAGTGTTGGAATTCTGTACCCGGTTTACTCACTGAAGCTGCAACTGATTGCCGGGTGCTTCTCTCTGCCAAGTTCCAGTCCAGTCAATCCCCAAGGGACTGAGATAGTTTGTCCGAGATCCCCTTTGTGTGCCTTTCCTTTCTCTGGTCTCTCTCTCCCACTGCTACTTATTCAGCTCTCCTGTCAGTGTCTCTGCACGCAGAGCTCTGATCCAACAGCCACGGGTGCGGTTGGGCGAATGGTCCCTGTCTCCTGACTCTAGTTTGGCTACCTTCTCAGCAGGTGCATCGGGTTGTGGCCACAGCTCCTACAGACTTTGTGGCCTTTGGTTCTGTGGTTTGGGCATACAGCTTCCATGCCATGTTTAGGGCCGGTCCCTGGTTCTTGACCAACCCCTCTGCCTGACTATGGTCAGTCCCGGATTCGGGTGCACAGGTCATTCTCACTCCACCTGTGCCCCTGGGGTTTTTCTCTGTCCTCAGCACAACACCTTCCTTCTCTCTCTCCTATCAATCACTCACTCACTCACTCACTCACTCACTGCTTTTCCTCCTACTCACTGCCACCCTCCACCTTTTCTTCCCCTGTCCTCTCAAATGGGCCCTCCCTCAGGGTCCACACATGGTCCCCTGGATCCTAAGGGTGTGTTGGGTGTTTTGGTGGGTGTCTGGATTCACCATACCGCTTTCTCGAGAACTGAGATACTACAACAGTGGAGTGGGTGCTGTATCCCTGGTGGCGACCAGACTGGTGGGTAGCCACACCTCCAAATGACTCATTTTTCATTGGCAATATTCCCCACCATCATTTGAATGCTCAGTGGGAGGTAACTACCTCTGCTCTAAATAAGGTGAATTGTATTTTTACAAAATGTAATTTCATGTTTGTTCAATAAATTTTATTTGTGGATAAGAAGTTTCAAGAATCAGTATTACGGGGAGCATGGCTAGCACAGAATTGGATTATTTCCCTTATAATATTCCCCAGATTATATAGAAAGAGAAAACTTGTTGTTACTCTAGTACTTGGTCAAGTGCAGAATGTGCATTGAATACCTAAAAATGACTCCTGGGGGCTGTGTCATAGACGCAGGAAGACACCATGACAAGGGCCTCCCATGACAAACACTATATACGCAGGACTACTGTAGTAGTTGTGGCCCTCAATTCACGTTTTCAGAGGGCCATCTGGTGGTCATCAACAGTCACTGTAAATTTTTATCGACTATGTATCCCCTATCTCAGTCACAATGCGGGATAACCCAGGTCTGTTTTTTTGCCACCTATGGTGACTGACAGCAGATTTCTATTGAATATGTATCCCTATCTCAGTCACAATGTGGGAAAACCTGTGACAAGGTCCTCAAATGACACACCATCACCCCATCATTTTTTCTTGGAACATACCACGATCCAGTGGTAGGTGGAGGTCCTGCAGCAGCTTGGAACGTTGATTCCTAAATGCCTTCAAACCAGTTGTGGGGATCACAACTGGACCAGGTGAGCGGCTACACAGCACCACCGTTTTTCCACACTAGTGTCACTAGTGATAGGGCACTATTGCGCCTCTTTCCCCCCCCCCTTTATATTTTGCAAGGTCCTCAAATGACACATAGTAGTTAGCAAGAGCAGGAGTACTGTCCTGGATTGTCCACTGCACAATGTGCATTGTGTTTGCAAAAATTTGCCCTATGGGCTGAGTCATGGTTGACGCAGGGAGACACCGTCACAAGGACCTCCAATGACACATAGTCGTTAGACTGGGGTAGGAGTACTATCATGGTTTGTCCACTGCACAATATGCATTGTGTTTCCAAAAATTAGCCCTATGGGCTGAGTCATGGTTGACGCAGGAAGAAAACGAGTTTCTATGGGAAAGGGTGGACATTAACAGCTGTAGTCTAAATCAACAGTTTTGGTGAATTTAGGTTGGCTTGCTCTCATCTGGAAGGATTACAAACTGTGGACAAATCCAGTCCTTGTTAAATTTACTCAGAGTAAGTCTGTTTGCATTTTCTGTGGAGAGGTGTGTGTGCCTATCAATGAAAGTTGCCCCAGCAGAACTGAAAACACATTCTGACATCACACTACCAGCCGGGCAGTCCAGCACATCCAAGCCATATAAGGAGAGGTCGAGCCAAGTATTCAGATTAGACACCAAATGATTAAAGGGAACTGAAGCGTCAGAAAGGACACAGGTATGGTCACTTAAGTACCCCTTGACCATGTTGTGCAACTTTTCCCTCCTTGGCATTGCTACAGACTTATTTAAAGCTTACAATACGGCAGAAAATACCCCTAGAAGTGATCTGCTGAAACCAAAACAAAAGGAGGAGACCAACATCATGAGGGTTATTGGCAAATATGACACTTGCGCTAAAGAAGTAAGAGAACTTTTGTCTAAACATGGCGTATCCTAACAGCCGATCCTGAAATCAGTGACCTGATCCCAATAACACCATCCATAACATATAGGAGAGGAAGAAATCTTAAAGATCAACTCATTCACAGTACTTATGAACCCCCCAAAACAACTAAAAAGACGTGGCTAGATAACAGAGCGAATGGCATCTTTAGATGTGGGAGATGTGTAGCCTGTAGATATATAAATACTGACAAAACCTTTATCAGTAGGAACACAGGCAGAACGTTTGAAGTACGTCACTTTGCAAACTGTAAAACAGCCGGAGTGGTGTATTACTTTAAATGTTCATGTAATTTGGAGTAAATCGATAAGACTAAGAGGGAGTTCAGAAAAAGAATTGGAGAACATATAGGTGATATCAGAAATGAAAGAGACACCCCCATAACGAGACATGTGAGACACAAACATGGGGGGAACCTGGAATGTTTCTCCTTCATGGCAATAGAAGTGATGACTCAACCTCCTAGGGGAGGTGATTGGAACAGAAACATCCCACAAAAAGAGTGTAGGTGGATACACCGACTTAAGACGGTAACGCCAGATGGTTTACATGAAGTACAAAATTATACTTGCTTCATCTGACTTGTTTAACAATTATCCATAGCCGGACCAAAAAGGGGGGGTGCTCCAGTCCTCCCTATTTTAGAAGTGGACCTTTGAAACTACCATTCCCCAAACAGATCCAGAAGGAAAGAAATGGGGATGATTGGAACTTAGAGAACGAGACTCTAAGATTATCTTTTCGTCATGTGTTATCCCATGAAACCATACCAGACATCCACAAGTTGAGGAATACAATGGGAAGTTGAGGTAGTAATTATAAGTAGTATGTAGGTTTTTCAATAGTAGGCCATTCACGCTAAATGAAATATAGAAACTTTCCCTTCTTGTTATCCACCCATTGAACATATTTTTAACTGTTTAATCTGCTCACTATATGTAACAGGCTCCATAACCAAAAATGTGACACGTAATCCCTTTTCCATCCAAACTCCCCCCCCCGCCCCCATAAAATAAGACCATTCGGGATAATAACATATAGCAACTTTCCTTTAAGATCGGGTTTTGCACCCAATTGATAAAGAAGGCCCCTCTTGATGAACTTAATAATTATATAGAGCTGTTATTCTATTCTAAACGAACTATCCTCTGGATATGGTCCCATTATACCCTTAAAACTATAGTTCTGTGGTGAGGCAGTGTTTTGCAGTAAGATAGACAGCAGGCGTCTCCAAGGAGATGCTTGTGGACCTCAGGACCGGAAGTGCGCGGGCTGCGCATGCGCGGTGCGTGCTTCCGCGTTCCGGGGTGGAACGCACGCCGATGATAAAAATGCCAACCACATCCGGTGGGAGGGGATTAGAACCGAGGGAGTGCAAGGCGAAGGACTATATTAAACCACAAAGCAGCCGGCGGCGCACATAGCTCTGGAGCCAGGAGCTACTACATAGATCTGGAAGTGCGCCCCAGGCTGCAAATAAGGTAATTGGGAACTCACATATAAACTCCACAAGTAACTTGGAGAATTATGGCGATGGGAAGGAACTGCAATGATCACATAGACATAATACTATTACAGTTGTGGCCAAAAGTATTGACATCCCTGCAATTCTGTCAGATAATACTCAGTTTCTTCCTGAAAATGATTGCAATCACAAATTATTTGGTATTATTATCTTCATTTAATTTGTCTACAATGAAAAAACACACAAAAGACAATGAAGCAAGAAGCAAAACATTGATCATTTCACAAAAAACTCCAAGAATGGGCCAGACAAAAGTATTGGCACCCTCAGCCTAATACTTGGTTGCACAACCTTTAGCCAAAATAACTGTGATCAACCGCTTCCGGTAACCATCAATGAGTTTCTTACAATGCTCTACTGGAATTTTAGACCATTCTTCTTTGGGAAACTGCTCCAGGTCCCTGATATTTGAAGGGTGCCTTCTTCAAACTGCCATTTTTAGATCTCTCCACAGGTGTTCTACGGGATTCAGGTCTGGACTCATTGCTGGTCACCTTAGAAGTCTCCAGTTCTTTCTCTCAAACCATTTTCTAGTGCTTTTTGAAGTGTGCTTTGGGTCATTGTCCTGCTGAAAGACCCATGACCTCTGAGGGAGACCCAGATTTCTCACACTGGGCCCTACATTATGCTGTAAAATATGTTGGTAGTCTTCAGACTTCATAATGCACACGGTCAAGCAGTCCAGTGCCAGAGTCAGCAAAGCAACCCCAAAACATCAGGGAATCTCCACCATGTTTGACTGTAGGGACCGTGTTCTTTTCTTTTAATGCCTCTTATTTTCTCCTGTAAACTCTATGTTGATGCCTTTGCGCAAAAAGCTCTACTTTTGTCTCATCTGACCAGAGAACATTCTTCCAAAACGTTTTAGGCTTTCTCAGGTAGGTTTTGGCAAACTCCAACCTGGCTTTTTTATGTCTCGGGGTAAGAAGTGGGGTGTTCCTGGGTATCCTACAATAGAGTCCCTTTTCATTCAGACGTCGACGGATAGTATGGGTTGTACCCTCGGACTGCAGGGCAGCTTGAACTTGTTTGGATGTTAGTCGAGGTTCTTTATCCACCATCCACACAATCTTGCGTTGAAATCTCTCATCAATTTTTCTTCTCCGTCCACATATAGGAAGGTTAGCCACAGTACCATGGGCTTTAAATTTCTTGATGACACTATGCACGGTAGACACAGGAACATTCAGGTCTTTGGAGATGGACTTGTAGCCTTGAGATTGCTCATGCTTACTCACAATTTGGTTTCTCAAGTCCTCAGACAGTTCTTTGGTCTTCTTTCTTTTCTCCATGCTCAATGTGGTACACACAAGGACACATGACAGAGGTTGAGTCAACTTTAATCCATGTCAACTGTGCTATGCCTCTACAATGCTGGTCCCGGATGCAATGTATGCAAAATAGTGGCAGGAGGGCTTTTATAGACCCTATGACATTGCATGGTCAGCCAATCACAGTAATGCCACAACCTAGATTGCAACAGCATTACTGTGATTAGTTAAGAAGCCCAGCACGTTTAGTGACTGCAAATCAGGCACCAAAACTGCTAAGCGGAATATACGAATATCGCAAGGTAAGTACAGAAATACTCGCTATGTAACGAGTACCCCGAATACCATACAATCCATGTGAGTAGCGAATAGTAATGATTAGACTCACTGATCACTAGTTTTGTCCCTATCCATATTTGTTTGCAGAGCAATTGATGTGCTCTTACCACTATTTTACTTTTATTTCCAGCCCACTAGTGCTTACTTTGAAATTTTGCAGCCATTTTTCAGTCACCATTGCCTCATGTGGGATTCTTTGTTTGGTGTTAAGTTCAAGTCAAGTCTGGTTGCCGAACCCATTGAACTCGAACATCCACTAGTTGGCTCATCACTACTTACAATAGGGCTGGGCGATATTGGAAAAAATCAAAATCTCGATTTTATTTAAACCTATGGATGATTTTCGATTTAAATCTCGATTTTTTTTTATATATGTATACAGCATACACAGTATATATCATACACACAGTATATGTATACAGCACCCCCATCTTCCTCTCCTCTGTCCTCCACCACCCCCGTCCTCCTCTCCCCTGTCCTCCTGCACCACCGTCCTGCTCTCCTCTATCCTCCTGCACCACCGTCCTGCTCTCCTCTGTCCTCCTGCACCCCCGTCCTCGTCTCCTTTGTCCCTCCTGCTGCTCCTGTCCTCCTCTCCGCTCTCCCTCCTGCTGCTCCTCCTGCACCCCCGTCCTCCTCTCCTCTGTCCTCCTGCACCCCCGTCCTGCTCTCCTCTGTCCCTTCTGCTGCTCCTCTTGCACCCCTGTCCTCCTCTTCCCTGTCCCTCCTGCTGCTCGGCTGTCCTCCTGCACCCCGTCCTCCTCTCCTGTCCCTCCTGCTGCTCCTCTGTCCTCCTGCACCCCTGTCCTCCTCTCCTTTGTCCCTCCTGCTGCTCCTCTGTCCTCCTGCACCCCTGTCCTGTTGCTCCTCTGTCCTCCTGCACCCCCGTCCTCCTCTCCTCTGTGCTCCTGCACCCCCGTCCTCCTCTCCTCTGTGCTCCTGCACCCCCGTCCTCCTCTCCTCTGTCCCTCCTGCTGCTCCTCTGTCCTCCTGCACCTTTGTCCTCCTCTCCTTTGTCCTCCTGCACCCGTCCTCCTCTTTGCTGTCCCTCCTGCTGCTCCTCTGTCCTCCTGCACCCCTGTCCTGTTGCTCCTCTGTCCTCCTGCACCCCCGTCCTGCTCTCCTCTGTCCTCCTGCACCCCCGTCCTGCTCTCCTCTGTCCCTTCTGCTGCTCCTCTTGCACCCCTGTCCTCCTCTTCCCTGTCCCTCCTGCTGCTCGGCTGTCCTCCTGCACCCCGTCCTCCTCTCCTGTCCCTCCTGCTGCTCCTCTTGCACCCCGTCCTCCTCTCATTTGTCCCTTCTGCTGCTCCTCTGTCCTCCGTTGTCCCTCCTGCTGCTCCTCTGTCCTTCTGCACCCCGCTACTCACACACAGACACATGACACACAGAGACACATGACACACAGAGACACATGACACACAGAGACACATGACACACAGAGACACATGACACACAGAGACATGACACACAGAGACATGACACACAGAAACATGACACACAACTCACACAGAAGACACAGACATGACACACAACTCACACAGAAGACACAGACATGACACACAACTCACACAGAAGACACAGACACATGACACACAACTCACACAGAAGACACAGACACGACACACAACTCACACAGAAGACACAGACATGACACACAACTCACACAGAAGACACAGACGTGACACACAACTCCACAGAAGACACAGACACATGACACACAACTCACAAAGAAGACACAGACACATGACACACAACTCACACAGAAGACACAGACACATGACACACATACAGACACACAACTCACTCAAACACACATTTTACAGATACCTCACACATACACTTCTTTCTGCTGCAGGAAGGGGCTACATACCCAGCTTCTCCTGCTCCCAGCAGCTGTCCCCGGGCAGCCCCTCCCCCACTCACTCCTTCTCTCTGCCTGCACAGCACAGTCACAGCAGGAGGTCTTTCACCTTTTTACCCGGAGGTTGGAGCTGCTTCTCAGTTGCTTCTCCTTCCTCCACCACAATCCTCTTCATCGGCTCTCATTTCTTCTCTTCCCGCGCAGTGCAGGGGGCAAGAGCACGGGCCAATGAGCGGGCCTGATGATGACGAGGGGGGGGGCGGGGACGGTGTATGAGGGGGCGGGACTTACAACCCGGCCAACACAGGCAACGTCTGCTGGGAGTTGAAGTTCTTTCCCTGTACATAGTGACGGCTGCTCCTCCTAAGAAACTACAACACCCACAATGCAAAGCGGCGCCATTTTAAATCGAATTACACGATTGTTAATAAAACCACAATCGTGGCCACAGCAGGGGGCGAATTAATCGAATTAATTCGATTAATCGCCCAGCCCTAACTTGCAATAAAAGAGAAAACTTTGCATGTGGACAAGGGAGAGATGGAGGAAAACAGTTCACAGGTTGATACTACCCAACCCAGCCTCATCTCCTCATTTCTGCAGGAGAAAGAGTAGATGGTTGCATGTACTACAAAGGGTACCACCCACATGTCATCCGTTCAGTGTGGATGGGCTGTGGATGAGACGGAGATGGAGAGTAATTCTCCTGGTGGGGACAGGCAAATCTTGCTTGTTGTGAGTCTGGCACACTTGGTTGACATTATGTCACACAGTCTTTCCCATGACTCTCACATTATACACATTTTGTCCTATACTGTCTACTGGGTATTAAGCCTTTTTGACCCACACTACAAGGTGAACTTTCCATCTCTCCTTCCTGCGGTGGAGAGGGATAGTAAAATGGTGCAATACCAGAAGGACCTACTCGGACAATTAATACAAAAATTCCCATCTGACAATGTTAGCGGCAGAAGTCATACTTCCTTGGGCAACCAAGAATGAGAGTTGAGAGAGACACACACCAGGTCCAACATAGACAGGGGAACACTATCAAAGGTCTGGGACATTTTGATTAGACCCTCCCAGTGGCAAGGGATAGTCTGACAAGGAGGGAAAAATTTTGGAAGATGGTGAAGGAATGTGTAGACTGTACCAGCATCCTCCGTGATTCCTCTGTGCTATATAATTATTGGGTATCCAGGCTAAAAATGTGGCATGAACTGTCCTACTATGCCTTGGAGGTGCCAACCTGCCCTGCCACTAGTGTTTTGTCAGAGAGGTCTTTTAGTGCCGCGGAGAAGATAACAACTGATAGGTGCATCTGCCTGTCAACTGAAAATGCTGACAAGCTGACTTCTATAAAAATGGACAATGCCTGGATTGGTTAAGGCTTTCAACCCCGCACAATGTCATCAGTATAACATAAAGTGAATTCTAATTTTCCTTTTATTCTGGTGTATTCTCATGCACCACTTCCCACACTTCTCGCCCTCCTCTATACATGTCATTGTTGTATTGGAGTCCCTCCCTCTAATTTTTGGCAGCACTTGCACATAGTGCATAGGCTTTACTATTCTAGGAACACCACTCCTTGATAATGGGAAATAATAATTTCAGAAGCCTTCCTCTACATGTTTTCCAGGCTGTATTGTAATCCTTTCTTCTAATTTTTGGCAGCCCTTAAATTTAGTGCATAAGCTTTACCAGCCTAGGAGCCCCACTACTTAATAATAACATAGTAACATAGTATTTAAGGTTGAAGGAATACCTTAAGTCTATCTAGTTCAACCCATAGCCTAACATGTTGATCCAGAGAAAGGCAAATCCCTTCCTCTACACGTCTTCAAGGATGTATTAGAGTCGCTCCTTCTAATTTTTAGCAGCCCATGCATATTGTGCATAGGCTTTACAGTCAAGGAGTCTTACGCTTTAATAATTGGCAAAAAATGGCTTTCTGAGGCCCACCTCTATGTGCCTTCCAGAGTGTATTGCAATCCCTCTTTCTAATTTTTGGCAGCCTTTGCAATTAGTACATAGACTTTAGGAGTCTAGGAATCTCAAAACCTAACAATTTTTACAGAATGTGTATGAAGCCTTCATGTCTCATAGAGGGTATATTGGAGTCCCTCTCCCTTTTAATTTTTGCTAGTTCTTTCATTGTCTCCATTGGCTTTGTGAGGATCAGAATCCCCCTTTTATAAACTAAACAGGAGGTGTCTGACCATGTCACACACACCACATGACCAGATAAGGTAGAAAAATGTTAGACATGCATCCAGTCATCTTTACAATGCTGTTTCCATACCATTTGAGCGCTGTTTCCATCCATTTGAGCAATTATTTTTGCCGCCTCCTTCCCCGCCGCCGCCCTCCTGTTAAGGTCTTCCGGAAAAATACTTGAGCTTTCCATTGACATCCATTATACATGTTATTTGAATAAAGCCCGTCTGAGTGTCCAACCTGCTTGATTTGAGTATCGAGCACTCTAGCATTTTAGTGGTCACTCATCACCAGTTGTTGCGCATGTCAAGCGGCTATGCCAAAATAGGTAGAGTTGGAGAGGAGTCAGGGGTGAGACAGGGTAAAACTATATCAATTTTTTAAATTCATCCAAATTTCCTATATTTTTTACTCCACACCATGAATGCTATTTGACAGACTGGAGTAAGAGTTATGGCCACGCGCAGGGAGGCGCATGTCACTGAGAAAAAGCAAATTAATTAAGTGGCATGAACATTATACTAAAGCAAACCCTTGATTAAGACTGGCATGCGCGATGACAATCCTAATAACTCAGGTCCTATGTGTTTTAGAGATGCTGGTCATTCTATGTTTTTGGACTTGTGGATGTAAAGAATTAAAAGTTGTGATTCTAGCTTGTTGGAACTACTTTACTTGAATGTCCAACCTAGAGACAGGATTGAATAGGCGATGTTCGAGCTTATTTAACATTAAAATTTAAATTCCACACCAGATCTTCAAACACTAATGGGAGTAAGTTGGTTCTCGGCCAGCCGGACTTTGATGCCAACACTGAACTTTGTATTAAACCTTGAAGTCAACATTAAAATCAATATTTACTTTCAAGTTAACTTCAAAGTCCATTCTAACTGTGGCACAGAATTCTAAATTCCTCACTCCACCGGTATCTCATTACTTTTTCCAATCCCACCGCTCCTATGTTTCTGTTTCTCCTTTCCAACTTTATTCTTAATTTTATTCTTTCATTATCAATGTCTCCTTTACTCTCCTTACTTGTGACATCTCCAATTTTCCTTATTGAACTGTTTTTTTTCCTTGTGTCATCATATAGCAGTGGCGGCCTTTGCACAAACACCTTTCATAAATGAAAATGAGCACAGTATGGACAATGTACATATTAAGTGAACTATCATTGACATGCAAGCTATTTCCCAGATGATAAGGAGATTATGAAATATTACATTGTATGCAATTTAAAATACCACTGAACAAAAATAGAAGAATAGAGGAGTTCAATACTTCACCTTGCCATGGCTGCATATACCGTAAATGTGCAATGCAGGGGTCTTCTAGTAACAAGACGTTTGGATAGCTTTTGTTCTCAAATTCCTAATAAACGATCATAGTAACCGTTAAAAACACTGCACAGTGCAGCTGGGTTACAATGTCTCTTCAGTGTCCCACAGTGAAGCCATACATGAATAATACACATTGAAACAACAGGCTCTATAGAAAGCTACAATTGCTATTTTATCCTTCAATGAAAAAAGAAATGTTCCATTTGTATATTGAGTCTTCCATGTTCTCTATGGTATGTATTTTTTTAATAAGTCGCTACATATTTATTACTGTACTGTATTTCTCATGCTTTAGCAATTTCTTTTTTTTCTATTATAGTCCAACTGTTAAAGTATACATGTTTATTTAAGTTGGAAAAAAAGCAGTCATTATGGAAACATATGATTCTGCTACTATTATTTAACTTCTATAACCATTTTTTGGCATAATTTTTGTCTAGCGTTTTAACACTTGTAATTTTTACACTGATGCCACTGCTCAGAGCACATCTGATGGGGGCAGCAACATGTGTGTGCAAGGCAGGGATGCCCACCTGGAAAAGAAGTGGCAGCTGGGAACAAGATGATGTGGGACAGCCACCGATATCGGTATTTTAAAACTAGCCATCCAGATACACCAGAATGGCAGCATTTCAAAGGCCAGGAGTTTTCAAATGTTTGTATTTAGGCAAAGAGGGCTTGTGGGTGGGAGGGGTACTTCCTCTTTCTCCTCAGTGTTTGGGGGATAGACAGCTGAATGCTTCCATGGGACGGTGTGGAGATACTTGCTTACACTGCTGGTGGTTGTGGTGCTGTCACATCCACTCTTTGTGAAGAGCCCAGTTGATTTGAGCTGGGGATGTGGCTAAGACCACAACAGAAGATGGAGCAGGAGGGCCTTAGATCTTTCCTGTTTTTTTAGTTGTGGACTTCACTGCAGTTCATGCTTGGAATTCAAATGCCTTCTCATGCAGGTGGTGCTGCTCAACAGGCTCAGAACATTTATGCCTGGACCCATTTCTTATCTTTAGCACAGTGCCTGAAGGAAATGCCATGCCATCGAGCTACTTAGAGATGGCTTAGGTATGCTAATTTTCTCAGCGCATTGGGCAGTAGCAGCTAACATACTTGCTAGGCGCTGTTCCTGTGCTTTTGAAAGCTGCTCCCTCTTTGCTTAGATGCTGGGTCAGCAATACCACCTCCTCTTCCTTTGAACTTTGCTAGGATGGCCTTTGCTGAATGTGGGGACTAGGAACTCATCATTCCCCACATCATCTTCCACCCACTCCTCACCCCTAATCTACTTGCCGATCTGACACTGCCAAAAGCAGCAGAAGTTGGCATCTGTGTTCCATCTTCCTCAGAGATGTGCTGTGCTTGTCAGCTGACCATGTGCACTAGCCTTCCCACATACTCAACCTTAAACACAGCAAGTGGTTGGGCATCTATGTACTCTGTCTTTTCCACTACTGAGACAGGGCCAAGTGGATGGGTTATGGAAACCCAGCCACCAGAGTCATCAAAAAGCATAAGTGACGTTTCATAAGTTGGGGCTCACACTACTAGGCTGATTTTCTAAGGGATGAGGTGGAAGAAAGATGCTCCTATTACTCAGGTGCAAACTCTGCACTTTCAAGAGGGGAACGGGTGGAAAGGCAATGTGAAGAAACTGGAGTCACTGTTATCCATCCAAAGTAAACCGCCTTTATGGGGGGTCCCACTAGTCTGGACGCCACGAGGGGTACTGCACCCAAGCCAGGGTGTGGTTCTCCAGTAGTCAGGACATGGGGGATGGTAGGTGTAAAGATCCTCAACACAGACAAACACTTAGAACCCAGGGGAATCATGGGCAAAACCCGGGGGGGGGGGACCCAGTGGAACAACAGGGGTAGAGAAGTGTGGGTGGAAGCAAAAAAGACAGAAGACAGTTTCACTTTGGAGCGGAAACAGTAAACAGCTAGCATGCAGAGCTGAGAGAGTGGAGAAGTTGAGTCGAGTGAGGAGAACAGCTAACCTGCAGAGATGGGGACTTGAGCTGTGCTATGCTTGTCCTGGGAAGCCAAGAGGAAGGAACACTAGGGGCACCAGTGGAGCTAAAGTTGCCCATGCACCCGAATCCGGACTGGTGATACCAGACGGAGGGGTTGTAGTCTAAAAACAGGGACCGGACCTGAACGTGGCACGAGAGTCTAATTCGAACCGCTGAACCGGAGGCTATGAGCTTCATAGGAGCTGTGGCTCACAAACCTGGTGTATACCCAGAGAAAGCAGCTGGACAAGGGTCCGGGGACAAGGTACCAGTTGCCCACTAATACCTCGAGGCTGCCGGATCAGGGCTACGCTGTCAAGCACAGGTGCTGATGACCAGAGACAGGGAGAGAGAGAGGGAGACCAGGACAGGCACACCACCAAGGATCTTATACCTACTACCCCGATCTCTTACAAACTTACACAGGCCGGAGCTTATCTGAGAGACTTTGTAACATCATATGACCTGTTGAGGAGTGCTGTGATTAAACCTGGGTGCAGAGTTGCAGAACTGTGTGAGACTGTGTTATTTGTGCGGCAACCGGCTGTGAAGGCCATTGAGCAAAGTAGCGAGGCCCAACGTTAACCCCTGCCTGTCAGAGACTATCAATACTCTATCTCCTGCCCTGTGGATCTGCTCTACCGTGGGGAGCCACTACATAACAGCTGCCTGTCCATCGTTCCCATAGTTCTGCAGCAACGGCTACCCCTAGCTGCAAACCATGGGTGGCATCACAAACAATTTTTCCTTTTAACCATCCTAACCCTATACACTCCCCAAGAACGCTTTAACACTGAACCCAGGGTCACGGAGCAGGGTCTCGACCCCTGTGACTCCCCAGAAGAAACATTAAAGCCCGGTTCCGAGTGTCCCACTGCCCTGGGGCCCATCATTTACATGTTCTGGCCTCACCATTTGTCCAGCAGTACTTGGGCCTATGAAGAAGGTGTTTTATTTGGACACATAGCAGGCACAGATTGACCACATTCCCTCCCTGCAGCAGCTACATCACCAACACAGCAGCAGTATTGCCATGTCCCCTATTTTATGCTCTTTTATGTTTTTCTCCCCAAAAATTCCAAGTATTAGGGCTGGATGCACCACGCTAGATTAGAGCAGCATGCACAAGGCTGTATTAGGCCTGTACAGACCTCGTTATATTAGGGCTAGGTGCTCCAGGATGGATTAGAGCAGCATGGAAATATATGTACAGTTGTGTTCAAAATAATAGCAGTGTGTTGAAAAACATGAGTTTAGCCTAAAATCTTTATAATAGTTTTTGTTTCCTTGCTTTGGGAACATTGCACACTGTTTTGTACAACGAAACATGGATAGCAGTGTCTACATTTTTCTTTACAAACTCAAAATATGTTCTTTATTTTAGGATTTAGCATTTCTATGTATCACTAACCAAATATTTTGTTGTTTAACCACAGTTCTTTTTTAGAACTGCTTCATATCTATGTTGAATTGAGTCAATCAACTTCTGGCACCTGTTAATTTTTATTCCAACCCAGGATGCTTTGACTACATTCCACAATTTATTTGTATTTGTTGGATTTTCATCGAAATGGCATTTTTGATGTCACTGCACAAGTGTTTTATCAGAAAAAAGTCAGGGAATTGGGCTGGGCACTCCTTAATCTAAATGTTATTGGACTGGAACCAAGATTTTGCTTGTTTACGTTTTGTGTGTAGGGTCTTGTTGAAACACCCATTTCAAGGACATTTCCTTTTCAGCTTAAGGCAACATGACCTATTCATTTGTTTTGATATTTGTAAACTTGTCCATGATCCATGGTATGTGGTAATTAGGTCTCGCACCATAGTAAGGGTCCCAACAACCGCCAAGATCGTTATACGGATTGTCGTATCATTCCTGCATCGCTGATGAGATCTGACAGTTTGACATCTCAGCAGCGACCATGTAGCGATACACCAGCGATCCCTACGAGGTCATATCGTTGTTGTTATCGCTGAAGCATTGCTATATGTAACAGGGCCCTAAGAGTAACATGCCTATCAAGATGCTAGTACCACCATTCTTCACTGTCTTTAGAGTGTCTTGTGGCTTCCATTAAGAGTTTGGGGCTTTTCTAATGAATTGTCTGCAACCCTTGGACCCAAAAAGAACAATTTTACTTTCATGGGTCTACAAAATGTTTCTCCATTTCTCTTTAGGCCATTTGATATGTTTTTTGTCAAATTGTATCTGCTTCAGTATTTATCTTTTTTAACAGTGGGACTTTGTGAGGACTTCTTGCTAATAGATTAGCTTCACACAGGAATCTTCTGTCACAGTACTCACAAGTAACTTGAGACTATCTTTGATCATCCTGTTCATTGGCAGAGCCTTTGTCATTCTGGCTATTCTTCGATCCATTCGAATCTTAGTCTTCCACGTCTGATTTTGCTTTTCATTTTAAAGAATTGTAGATCATTTTAGCTGAACAACCTATCATTGTCTGCACTTCTTTATAAGTTTTACCCTCTTCAATCAACTTTTTAACCTAAGCTCGCTGTTCTTCTGAACAATGTCTCGAACGACCCATATTTCTCAGACTTTCAAGAAGAAATGCATGTACAACATAAATAAGGGCCACCTGATTCAAATCTGTTTATTCACAGAATGATTAATCTTACTAATTGAACTCCTCACTGTTATTATTTTGAACACACACCCTTTCAATTAATTATTTAAACACACAGACTCAAAAACATGCAGATCATGAATGCTGAACCTGTTGGTCTTCTAAGAATCTACTGCAACAACTGGTAAGTTGACATGTGATAATATAAGTTATACTTATAACAGTGAATAATCTGGTTAGTCATATTGTACTGCTATTATTTTGAACACTTCTGTATAAGGGCTGGATGCACAAGGCTGGATTAGAGAAGTATGACCAGATTTTATTAGGGCTGGATGCATGAAACTGTATTAGGCCTATATGGACCAAGCTTGGAAGTTCTCAGAATGGCAGCACAACCCATAATATGGTCTTTTACATTCTAAGTCACATGGAATGCCAGCCAATAACAGACATGCCAGTACTCTACATGGCTGTGATGGGTCTGGAAGTATCCACAGCCAAAGAGCTTGTTGATTGGCTGCACTGCAGCCTTTCAGCTAGCCTTATTCGGCTGCAGATCATGAACCATAACATGGACTTCCTCTTCGATGTCCATGTTTGCAGTTGAGCTCCAGACACTAGGTTTTCGGCATGAACACCAAACTTTACTATTCCAGCTCATACCTAGTTGTGACTTGGTTTCAGTCATGCTACCAGGTGACATTATATTCCCCCACAGGACCCAAAACAAAGAAAAATTCCTTTCCACAATTACAGGATTCAACAATCCTTGACCACAATGATTTTAAGAGACGTAATACTGCAGTCTGTGCTTTTGTTGATGCAGGATACAGGATAATTTTGGGGTCCCCATTTATACACATGATACCAATCAACTTTGCGGAACATGTAGGAGTGTGACTTTTACTAGGGTCACTGAGTCCAAAAGTCCAGTTACTTGCACATTGCTCACTTAGCTGGAATGACTTAGGCCCTTTGCCAGGATGAGAAACTCACTACAGACAGGATAGTTTAAGAAAGATTAGCACCAGCCTATGCTGCAATCCATTGACTCTGAGTTCATGGGACAATGGGTGGCCATGACACTTTCGGTAGGTAATGGCATGGGAATAACCACTAGGCAGTGATTTCAATGCCTCCAGGGACTTTATACTCTCCTCAAGTGTGGATTTAGTCCACTTCTTTTTGTGTTTCAGCCCCCCTTTTTGGAACCCCAATAAAGTGACCTTAACCCCACCTGGACCAACCAGGGAACACTCAACCAATCAGTACATCTCCACTAAGCCCACCAGGTATCTTTACTCTCTGGGGTCACATCAAAGTCATGGTGCACTGTATGGCAGATGATTGCCATACAGTGCACCATCAGAGACTACTGGAGGAGGACTGTTGATCTTTCACTGAAGTCTGTGGATGTAGCAGAGGTAATCGAGCATCGTGGGAAAATCGTTGTGGACTATGTCGGACGGCAAAATAAAGATGGAGTCTAAATTTGTGTTTGTGTTTTTTTCTAATAAAAAGATTTTTTCTCTGTGTGGTGTGTTTTTTTTAATATTTACTAATGGCCGGGTCTAACATTGGCTCGACATTATGAATCTTTGGCTTAATGCTAGCTGCCAATAAAAAAGCTGTCATTAACCTCTTTAATACCCAGTTTGCCACCGGCACCAGGGCAACTGGAAGAGACTGGAAGAGTCTGGGTACAGCGCCAGAAAATGTAGCTTCAATGAATGCGCCATTGTCTGGGGCGGCTGCGGTCTGCAATTCACAGCATGGGAGGCCCAGAACGCTTGGGCCTCTCCATGCTGAGGTTTCCAGCCCCCAGCTAACCTAGTTGTACCTGGCTGGTGACCAAAAAAACTGTGAAGCTACACGTCATTTTTTAAAAAATTCTTTCTATAAATAATAAAAGAAATGATGTAGTGGTTCGCTGTATTTTTGGTTGCCAGCCAGATACAACGAGGCAGCTGGGGGGTGGGTGGCAGTCCGTAGCTACCACGTTATACCTAGCTGGCAACCAAAATTACGGCGAAGCTCCATGTCATTTAAAAAAAAAAAATATTTCTACAAATACAAAATAAAAATGACAGGTACAACTTGGCAGCTGGGGAGCTGGAATCCTCAGCATGGAGAGACCCAAACATTCTGGCCCCCCCCATGCTGTGAATTGCAGACCACAGCCACCCCAAAAAAATAACACATTCATTAGAGGTGCTATTTTCTGGTGCCGTACTCTGACTCTTCCAGTTGCTCTGGTGTCCGTGGCAAACTGGGTAATAAAGGGGTTAATGCCAGCTTTGTATTGGCAGCTGGCACTAAGCCTGAGATTCATAATGTCGTGCCAAAGTTAGATCTGGCCATTAGGAATTTATAGTAAATAGTAAATAATACACAAAACTCAGAGAAAAATAATTTTATTAGAACAAAAAAGAAACATCTCAGCTCGATCTTTATTACTCCCACATAACCCCCATGATCCTTCATCCAGAATATGCAGTGAGAGAATAAGCATCCCCTCCATGTATAGTCTCCAATCACACCGACCGCAGGGACTCAGTGAGTAATGTCACCCACGCAGGGCCGCACCGTCCATTGGACAGTGTGAGCCCCGAGGATCAAGCGGCAGCCAGGCTGGGGAGCGGCAGTGTAGAAGGGGGCGGTGCCAGCATCAAACACTGGCTTCCTGTGTGATGGGCCCCGCCAGCTTCAGCAGGTAAGAAGGACCCGACAGCCCCCCGCCCCGCTCCTCACCTAAGTCCTAAGTCTGCAGTGGCGACTGAAACCTGACAGCACCCCCACTACCCCCCCCACTCCTCACCTAAAGGTGCAGGTGCGGCGATGTTGCAATCCGACAGCACAACCCCCCCCGCTTCTCATGTAATGCTGCAGGGGCGGCGTTGCTGAAACCTGACAGCTATCCCCCCCTCTCCTCACATCGGCTCAGGCGGCAGGGGGCCTTGATGCACCCCTGCACCCACGGCAGTCAGAGACTTCCACAGGTGAGTAGTGATGTCACTGTAGTGATGTCAAGAGGGATCCCATGGCAGACAGCTCAAAATGTTGTCACTTGTGGGGGGCTTCTGCTGTTTAGGCACATCAGGGGCTATCCAAGCAGGACATGACACCCACAGACCATATCATCAAAATCTTTGCTCGAAAATGTCACTCCCATCTTTCAGAACCCTGCCTTGCGCCCAAACAGTGGTTTTACACCACATATGAAGTATTGGTGTACTCAGAAGAAATTGCCCAACATATTTTAGGATTCACTTTATCCATACATGGTGTCTGCTAATGATTGGAGCTAATTTTCTATTCACAAAGTCAAATGGCGCTCCTTCCCTTCCAAGCCCTGCCGTGCACTCTAACAGTGTTTTTTGACCACATATGGAGTATCGGCGTATTCATCAGAAATTGCACAATAAATTTTAGGATCCTTTTTGTGCTTTTACCTTTGTGAAAATGCAATAATTGAGGCTGAAATAACATTTTTGTTGGAAAAATTAAAATGTTAATTTTTTCCTTCCACGTTGCTTTAGTTCCTGTGAAGCACCTGAAGGGTTAATAATCTTTTTGAATGTAGTTTTGAGTAGCTTGAGGGGTGCAGTTTTTGGAATGGTGTCACTTTTGGGTGTTTTCTGTCATATATATCCCTCTAAAGGTACCGTCACACGCCGCCATATCGCCGGAGAGATCGCTGGCAATTCCCGAATTCGGCAATGTGGAAACCACATTGCATGTGCGTAGTGGTGTGTGACTGGGCGATTCTACGGGGAGAAATCGCTGGTGGAGCGTCGCTTGATTGCCCTGCACTGAATGAAATCAGGCGATATCCACCAGGCGATTTCAGCGGATCGTACCGTGTGACAGGGCGATAGCGATGTACACAGTGATCCCGTAGGCGTGCTTGGATGTTGTTTTTTTCACGCCGCATCTACGGTGATTGGTGGGTGATATTCTAATTGGCTGGCCGTATCCGAGACGCCTTATGTGATGACCTGTGCGTTCACGCAAGGCTGACCAATGGGAACGTAGTTCCTTCCTCCAATCGCAGTGATAGGGGTGCGGTGAAACCCGCTGTAGCACGCCCCTATCAAAACAGTATGCCTACATCGCTGCTATGATTGGGGCGTGTGACATGGCGATGTGTGAAGGGAAGAACGCTTCAGGTCTTCTGCAGGCGATTTCCGGAACGTAGGATGGCCGAATATCGCACGTGAGATCGCTGCATGTGACAGCTCCACAGCGATGTGAAAAAAGTGACCGAAATGTGCGAGCTCACATCAAATCACCAGCAATATGGAAGCTATATCGCGGCATGTGACGGTACCTTAAGGGACTTCAAATGTGATGTGGTCACTAAAAAAATGGTTTTGTAAATTTTGCTGGAAAAATGATAAATTGCTAATGAACTTTGAACCCTTCTAACTTCCTAACAAAAAAAAATTGTTTCCAAAATTGTGCTGACTTAATGTAAAGTAGACATGTGGGAAATGTTATTCATTAACTATTTTTGTGTCGCATAACTCTCCGGTTTAACAGAATAAAAATTAAAAATTTGGAAATTGCCAAATTTCTGATCTTTTCACAAATAAACGCAAAAATTATTGACCTAAATTTACCACTAACATAAAGCCTAATATGTCATGAAAAAAAAATCTAAGAATCGCTAGGATCCGTTGAAGAGTTCCAGAGTTACTGCCTCATAAATGGACACTGGTCAAATTTGTAAATCATGGCCACATCAGTAAGCTGAAAACCTACTGAGTGGTGAAGGGGTTAAGAAAGACATTTGTGAAGTCCGGGTACAAAACAAGTAAATTGGGAATAATGGATGTAAAGCAGAATTTCAGAGAAGGTGGTAGTAGTAGAGCTTTGAAGCAATTACAAAGCAACAATGATCCTCACTTGGTTATCTGGTCAGGCAACCACTCAGTGACCAGAACATGTAGTTTTAGCCACAGAAGTCCAAAAGGAACAAGCGTGTCAGAAAGTGGCAAAATTAAAAAAGAAATGGCCTCAACAATCTGAAGAATCACCTCCTCAGTCTATTATTGAATACGACCACCAGGAATTGTGGAACCATTTGAAAAGAAAAGCTTCAAAGTTGAAAAATGTTAGCCTTTGTGGCCTGGGAAAATTCAATAAAATTTTCTGCAGCTCTGGATTAATAAACGCTTTTCCCATTAACATAGAGGAAGTGAAGGAAATAGACATAAACGAGCATTTTGTGTTAGTAGAGAATAGAGTTAAACCCCAGCCAAACCTTCCAACTTCACCTCGTGCCTGAAGTTCCCTTCTTTGGCTTTCAGTTTAGAACAATTTATACGAGAATGATCCCATTCACCATAATATAAAGACTTTCAATAAAGATACAGGATCTTTTGGTTAATAATACTCTCTTCTGACTTATTTTATGGGCTCTGTTATGGCCACCCGGGGTGGAGATTTTGAAGATGATTTGGAAGGTGGTACACAGGAATCTGGAGTTTTTTCTCTTGACAGCTCTTTAAAACACAAGTCTACTCTAATGCAAAACAAATTAAATCATCAAGGGTGAAAAGCATATTTGCTAGCAAGTGCATCTTTGGTGTGACTGGATAGACTGGCGTAGAATGTAGCCAGGAGAGCATCGTTGAAGAAATTCAGCAGTGAAGGTATGAACTAGATGGCATAATGTCCAATTGAGTTAGTCCCTTGTTTAAGCTGCAGTATAGAATCAGCAGATAAGTGGTCAAGACTTGGTTTGTCAAACTATCTGTGGAAGGAAGTCAAGAAAGATTGAAGAGAATACATGATAGGATTGTCCCGCTCCCATAATGATGCAGCCAACACCAAAGCACCCCCAGATAACAGCCAAAAAATGTATACCAATTTCAACTGGTTAAAAATAATAAGTGTACGGTGCAATGGTTTACAAAGCTCCAGCAGGCCTTGGCATTTCCATCAAAATGGGCACAAGTAGGTATATATAGAGATGTTTGCCGAGCAGAATGTCACAGAGAGGAATTAGGTTGTAGCAGTTGTTGAGGAATCAGTGGTTAAACCTCTGAGACAGTGCATCTATATGGGACGAGATCAAAACAAAACAAAAGAACAGCGGATGTAGCGGGCGCTTAGACAGGACTGCAGGAGATGTAATTAATACTCCAAGGATTTAATAAAATTGCAATAAATAACTGGTCATTTCCAAAACATGTTTCGGCGATTTGCGCCTTCCTCAGGGACGAGAGGCCTTGCACCGCCTAGACAAGCTCTCCTAGGCTCACAGGATTTAGCAAAATCAGTACGGATAGATCCTTTGTAGCCAATAACACTGGTGTATTTGCTGCTGCACCTTTGTTCATTCACAGACCCATAGTGTTGGAACTGCATGCTGGAAGTCAACACAAAAAAACAGATGGTGATAATCTCATTACCAAAATCAACTCAATACATTACAGTCTCAATACTTCGAGACAGGGTTGTGTTCAACTAGGCATCTTTAACCGCTTCACCCCCGGGCAATTTTTTGTTTTTCATTTTTCCCTCTCCTTCTTCATTATTTTTATGTCAATATAGACATAGGAGGGCTTGTTTTTTGTGAGATGAGTTGTTCTTTTGAATAAAATAATTTATTTTTACCATATAGTTCACTGGAAAATGGGAAAGAAATTACAACTGCTGTGAAATTGCAAAAAAAAGTGCAATTACGCAATTGTTTTTTGGGTTTTTTATTCACCATGTTCACTATATGGGAAAACTGACATACCGGTTTGATGCCTTGGGTCGGTCTGAGTTCATAGATACTAAACATGTATACTTTTACTTTTATCTAAGTGGTGAAAAAATTCAGAAGCTTTTAAATAAATGTATTGCAGATTAGTGTCACTTTCCGGGATCCGTAGCATCCTCATTTTTCAGGAACTGGGGCTGTGTGACTGTTTTATTTTGTGCGTCTTGAGCCGTTTTTTTTTTTTTTAATTACACTCAGTTCTGCACAGTCCGATCGCTTCTGCTATGTAGAGACATGCTGCAGGATCTCTCTACATAGCAGAAATCATCACTTCATGTTGATGGCGGCACTTACAAGTCATCCAGAGGAAGTGATTGCAGACAGTATTCTGGGTCATCACAGGACCCCAGGCTTTCTAGGTAACAGCGGAGATCCCATGATTATTTCATGGGACTTCTGATACCGGTAGGGAACAGCATACTGCAATGCATTGGATCGCACTGTCAGTGATTGACAGCACAATCCAAAGGGTTAACCATGCCAATCGGATCACTGATCTGATCGGTGCTCTTAGCTACACATCTCAGCTGATCAGATAGGCTGAAATGTGTGAGGGATATGAGCTTAGCTCGTGAGCTCACATCAGGGGGAACAACACGCCCAAGGGCATATATAGTACAAATAAGAAGAAACATTTCAGCTCACCCATTCAGAATATCCTCTATGGCAACATGTGTGATCAGAGCAGTCTGCTGGGAAATAAGATGATAGCCATGGGCACCACAGCATGGTTAATGCTTATAGAACTCTCTGCTGTGCAATCCTCGGTAGGGAAACTGGGTATACTGCAGACACTGAGGGCAGTGTGGAATGGTCTCCCGGGTGCTTGCTTTGTATTACACTGCAACTCAGCGTAGCTTTATTGGGATTACCTTATTCCAGAGAGATGTGAGGAAATGCACCATGCAATTTCATCCAGTTTTGCTCATCGCTTGCCTTGTTCTGAGGAAAACCTTCGATCCACACCCAGCAACTGAGCTATGCAGGCCCAGGCAGGAAAATAGACTCAGTATGATGAATCCAGCACTCGAAAAAAAGCAAGCGTTTTTTTTTAAACTTAAAAAAAAAAATGGATTAAATACATATTAAAAAATTCTAGCGTGCAGACGGCCAGAACTGAACATTAATTAGCTGCATGTAGCATAGATGATCCTACGCGTTTCAGCATAGAGCCTTACTCATGGATACAAAGTGAATATCTTTCTATCCATGAGTAAGGCTCTATGCTGAAATGGTTAGGATCGTCTATGCTACATGAGACTAATTACTGTTTAGTTCTGGCCGTCTGCACGCTAGAATTTTTTTATTATGCATTGAATAATTTTTTTAACTTTTAAAAGCGCCAAATTCATCATACTTAAGGGTGTATATACAGTATATATGAATTTTTATATATATATATATATATATATATATATATATATATATATATATATGAAAAAAAAAAACAGGCAGCACATCCAATAAGACTAATAAAAGGGACACCCTTTATTGGAGCCCTCAGCGGTGATTGATTTTTTTTGGATATGCTGACTGTTTTTTTCTTTTATTTACTACGTTTGAACACCGTATACAGATTTTTGCACCCTATGTTTACCTGAAGTTTGTGCTGATTCCCCTTTCCGTTATATATATATATATATATATGTATAAACTAAGTAAAAGTCCATGCAGCACACAGCTACCACCAATGATGCACAGTGCTAACAAGCCATATGTGTTTGAGGAAAAAAATTCAAAAACTTACGTTTTTTTCAAAAAACTCAATAATCTTTCTTTTAATCTGGAGTTCTTAGTACATACATTGGCCAATGTCTGCTTGCTCATCAACTATGACAAAGTGACTCCAGGTATGATGAGCCCTATCTGACATCCCTGCCCTCCTTGTCCACCCCCCACCTCGCGGTGGGCAGGCACCATCTATACCCTCCATCACCTGTAGGTTTAATGAGGGTGCAATTACATTGCAGCAAAGGAGTCTGCAACTCCATATAATATATAGTTTAGAAAAGCTGCACAGCACACAGCAGACCAGTGTGAACTGGTGCAAGCATAGGACGCAGAGATTAAACAAACTAAGTAAAAGTCCATGCAGCACACAGCTACCACCAATGATGCACAGTGCTAACAAGCCATATGTGTTTGAGGAAAAAATTCAAAAACTTACGTTTTTTTTTCAAAAAACTAAATAATCTTTCTTTTAATCTGGAGTTCTTAGTACATACATTGGCCAATGTCTGCTTGCTCATCAACTACAAGAAAGATTATTGAGTTTTTTGAAAAAAACGTAAGTTTTTGAATTTTTTTCCTCACATATGGCTTGTTAGCACTGTGCATCATTAGTGGTAGCTGTGTGCTGCATGGACTTTTACTTAGTTTGTTTAATCTCTGCGTCCTATGCTTGCACCAGTTCACACTGGTCTGCTGAGTGCTGTGCAGCTTTTCTAAACTATATATATATGTATATATATATATATATATATATATATATATATATATATATATATATATAGTACCGTATATACTCGTGTATAAGCCGACCCGTGTATAAGCCAACCCCCCTACTTTTGCCCCCAAAACCTGGGAAAACCTATTGACTCGTGTATAAGCCGAGGGTGGACCCCAGCACAGGTATACAGCCCCCAGCAATGTGGTATACAGCAGCCTCCCCAGTGGTATATACAGCAGCAGCCCCAGTGGTAGTATACAGCAGCAGCCCCAGTGGTAGTATACTGCAGCAGCCCCAGTGATATATATAGCAGCAGCCCCAGTGGTAGTATACAGCAGCCCCAGAGGTATATACAGCAGCCCCAGTGGTAGTATACAGCAGCAGCCCCAGTGGTAGTATACAGCAGCAGCCCCAGTGGTGTATACAGCAGCAGCCCCAGTGGTATATACAACAGCAGCCCCAGTGGTAGTATACAGCAGCCCCAGAGGTATATACAGCAGCCCCAGTGGTAGTATACAGCAGCCCTTAGGTAGTATACATCAGCCCCAGAGGTATATACAGCCCCAGAGGTATATACAGCCCCAGAGGTATATACAGCAGCCCCAGTGGTGTATACAGCAGCAGCCCCAGTGGTATATACAGCAGCAGCCCCAGTGGTAGTATACAGCAGCCCCAGAGGTATATACAGCAGCCCCAGTGGAAGTATACAGCAGCCCTAGGTAGTATACAGCAGCCCCAGAGGTATATACAGGCCCAGAGGTATATACAGCAGCCCCAGTGGTAGTATACAGCAGCCCTTAGGTAGTATACAGCAGCCCTTAGGTAGTATACAGCAGCCCCAGAGGTATATACAGCCCCAGAGGTATATACAGCAGCCCCCCCATATCAGTATACAGGCCCCCCCTTGGGTATCAATCCTGTAAAGGAAGAGATTAGTATACTTATCCCTCCGCTGTCCCGCTGCCGCTGTCCCGCCACCGCCATCGCTCTCTTCCGTCTTCATCCAGCGTCTTCCGTCTTCTTTCGGCTTCCTCCTCTGGCGCGCAGACAATGACATCATTGCCTGCGCCCACCGGAAGAAGCCGGTAGAAGACGGAAGACGCTGGATGAAGACGGAAGAGCGCGATGGCGGCGGCGGGACAGCGGCAGCGGGACAGCGAAGGGATAAGTATACTAATCTCTTCCTTTACAGGATTGCTACCCAAGGGGGGGGCCTGTATACTGATATGGGGGGGGGCATTGTATACAGTATACAGTGACTCGCGTATAAGCCGAGGGGGGGACTTTTCAGCGCAATTTTTGGGCTGAAAAACTTGGCTTATACGCGAGTATATACGGTATATAAAGCTGAATGTGTGTGTGTATATCCGGGATTGGCATCTACACCGTCGCAACTACAGCCACAAAATTTTGCACAGTCACACGTCTGGACCCCGAGAGCGTCATAGGCTATGTTGTGAGGCGAAATTTTAACCCTGCGCGTTCCAATTCACCAACCAATTTTGGCTTTATCTACATAATGGGGAAAAAGTAAAAGGAAACGTGTGGGAGGAAAATCGACAGCTGCCAGCTACAGCCACAAAATTTTGGACAGTCACACATCTGGAACCCGGGAGCGTCATAGGCTATGTTGTGAGGCGAAATTTTAAACCCGCGCATTCCAATTCACCAAACAATTTTGGCCCTATCTACATAATGGAGAGAAAGTGACAGTTATCAGTTGACAGTTGTGAATGAGAGGGGCTTAATGACAGCGCCAAAGATTAACAGCATATACCAGCATATAGTCACTAAGGTGGGGCCCTGACATGGAATATTCACCACACACGGGGACATGTATGCATATCACATGCACACAAAGAGTAACAGCTAAAGTGCAGCCCCAACATTGGATACTCACCACGTACCCGAACACAAACACACACACACCACAAAGAGACACACACAACACAGAGACACACACCACACAGACACCCCCCCACAGGGACACACACACATACACACCTTATAAGGACACATGCACTCACCCCACAGGGACACACACACCACAGGGACATACACACATACACACTCCATAGGGACACAGAGACACACACACACCCCACAGGAACACACAGACCCCATAGGGATGGACACACACCACAGAGACACCCCTCCCCCCACAAGGACACACACCACAAGGACCCCCCCACAGGGACACATGCACACCTCTGGGACACAGAAACCCCCCAGGGACACACACACCCCAGGGACACACACACCACACAGACAGACACAGATGTGCACAAATCGCCTCACACAACTCGCCTCATACATCTGGTATGTTTAATTTCCAAAAATAAACATGTGATTAAAAACAGCCAATGTGCAACACATGTGCCATATAGGGAATTAAGGCAGATGTCAGTCACATGAGCTGTCTATTATGTGTATGTGTGAGGTAACATATACTGCCCGGCCGGGGGGAGGGTTTACTATTGGCTGGAGATTTATCAGGCTGCCTATAGCAACCAATTACAGCTCAGCTTCTATTTTCCTACAGGTCATTAATATGACATATTCAAATTCTATTTTGTTATAGCTAACAGCAGTTATTTATTAACCCGGATGTAGCCGGGTACTACAGCTAGTATATATATATATATATATATATATATATATATATATATATATACATATATATATATACACAGTGCAGACCACAAGTTTGGACACACCTTCTCATTCAAAGATTTTTCTGTATTTTCATGACTAGGAAAATTGTAGATTCACACTGAAGACATTAAAGCTATGAATTATCACATGTGGAATTATATACTTAACAAAAAAGTGTGAAGCAACTGAAAATATGTCTTATATTCTAGGTTCTTCAAAGTAGCCACCTTTAGCTTTGATTACTGCTTTGCACACTCTTGGCATTCTCTTGATGAGCTTCAAAGCAGCAGGGCACCCCCACACCATCACACCTCCTCCATGCTTCACGGTGGGAGCCAGGCATGTAGAGTCCATCCGTTCACCTTTTCTGCGTCGCACAAACACACGGTGGTTGGAACCAAAGATCTCAAATTTGGACTCATCAGACCAAAGCACAAAGCACCAAAGCGATACCGCACTTGCCGCACCTGCCGCACACTTACCGCAAGCCCCATAGACATTGTATGGGGCTTGCCGCAAGTGTGCGCGATCGCGGACGTTATGCGGTAATCGCGGCAGTTGCGGTTTTTTCACTGCAACTGCCGCGATCAGCAGAAACCACTGATGTGAAAGGACCCTAACAAGGGTAAAAGATGGTGAACAATTTCTTACAGACAAGTGTCTATCATATGTTACATCCAACAAATTACAATAAGATATGAGTCATCTATAACAAACCCCTTAGTAAAATTAGAGATGCATGTATACACACATAAAACACTTTTTATGGTCTGTATGGTAAAAAATGTGTCTAGAGGAAATCCCCATGAAAAAGCTATGTTGGTAACAAAGCAGGTTGATGCATTACAAAAGGATGAAACCCTTATCAGATGGAAAGTTTAGTTGTATACCCATAGCTTTTAGTTCTCTAGGAATCCTGGAGATGTTAGACCCAGTGACAGACAGGACGGACAGAAGACCTCCAACGGACATTTTGCTATGCAATCTGTTGTTGCTTCATCCCTGATGAATAGCTTTTTCCTGCGTATTTCCTCTAGACACATTTTTTACCATACAGACCATGAAAAGTGTTTTTATGTGTGTATACATGCATCTCTAATTTTCTAATCTCTAATGTAATTAAGTCATATAGTTACCAAATATGGTGACCAAAAAATGCTCAAAAGAAAAATGTCCACAGGGTTGGGGTTAGGGTTAGATTTACGAGTTAGGTGTTAGAGTTAGGTGTTAGGATTAAGGGTTAAGGGTTGCCTGTGGGCATTTTTCCTAGTGGGCATTTTTCAGGGAACCACCAAATACCACTATATAAATAAAAAGCTTAATTACCATACTGTTACTGACCAGAATCCAATTTGAAGACCAATATTACCAATCTTGCTAAAGAAGAAATAATAATATCACCAGACCAAGAGCACATATTGTCATATTCTGCTGATATGCCAAAAATGTATGAGATTACATAGGAATAGGTCCCATCTCAAGGTGACATAATGGAGTTAGTGGCTAAACTGTGATCTTGTATCCCGAATTCACAGATATAATTGAGAGGAGTAGGGTTGGCTGAAGAGTATCTAGCTGAAAAATTGGGGCACACGTCCAGTGTACATGGCCTAGCATCTTTACCGGTGTGAATTACAGTCTGATAATAAACCTACTCTTGTATATGTTTTTAATGGTTTATAAAATAAAGTACATAAAAAAATAATTATTTAATAATATTTAATTTAGACATACAATAACTATTCCAATTATATTAATTTCAGTGTATGGCATTAAAAATACTTTCAGAGCAAATTACTTTCACTTATTTAGTGACTCTAATTTTATCATTTCTAGGATATTTTTATATGTGCCCATGCCTAAATCATGAAGAATTCCCGTTATAGCAACAAAGATGGTCCATCATTGTGCTGCATGCATGAATCCCTTCGTTTTCTTCAAGAGCTATATAATGCTTGTTTGATATATGAACATAATAATTGGACATCTCATGAAAGAAAAAGGTCAAGAAGCTAGGAACCTGGATCCTGCATAGAAATAATAGCTATAGCAAGGGACTTAATCAAAGTGCTATTGTAAAGCACATATACTTGTATTTCAAGAATTAAAATCTCCTGCTCCATATGGTCATCAATTAGTTATTCTGCAGCAATCAAATTAAAGCTCCCATGTTATGCTTTTCCTACCACAATAGACACAATGTAGGTGAACTGTGGCTACCCATACCTGACAATTATAATGAATATTCTTAACTTACAACCGTGGTAGTAAAAAGTGTTCTATATTTTATTCTTGCTCTTTGTGAATTAATGGCATTTATGGTTCATTGAAGGATGACATATTGAATATGGCATCATGCGTTATTTTTCAAGTAATTGAAGTGAAAACTATATTCATATAACTGAATATATAGAGATACCATAATATTTTCTTTTCAAAGAGTATAATGGGTAAAATATCTAACTGTGGATAGGGCTAGTTGGCCTAAGGGAAACTCTAGGCCGTGCAAATGCATTGAATTTGGCTCTGTCCCAAGGAGAATATTTACCCTGTAAATCACTTGTCAGTGCCATTTCACACAGCCAACCAGTTCTTTTGCTTTGCCCTGATGAGGGGTAATATCTTATTCTATGGGCCTTTTAATGGGTTGAAATTGACTTGATACCACCAACAGAGTTCTTCTTGTCTTCTTCTCTGAAGACGCTATTTGACCTTTCAAAGATACACATAGTGCTGTAGGTGACTTGTTCATGATGATTGAGTTACACTTATATCATATGTCATCATGAAAATGAATGAAACACATATGTCCTTGTTGAATGTAAATTAACTAATGAGCTTGGATATATACTAATGTACCATAAAATTGGCTATTTAGCCTTCATTTTCACTTTGCGTTATTAATTTAATATTGAATGGAAAAAGGCATTTAAGAGTGCTACTTGGCTTAAAGGATTTTTAGCATGATCAAAGTTAATTTAAAGTTGATTTTAATCAATTGATTTTGGAATGATAATAATTTTCACAATTGGATGTGTTTAAACAATCGCCATAGATGATTCTTTTTGTGAGGTAAAGTATGTCCCATACTGTTTTTTGAACAAATGTTTTAACTCAAAGAAAAAATAATTTGCTATCCCATGCTGTAATGTCTATATACTTTTTTACTTTCTCCCCTGCCCAAGAAATGTGGTATGATCAGACATTAACTCAGACACAGCCATTACACAATACATAACAGGGTCACATTTATAAGATTATCTTAGTACAGGAACATTTTTTAAACACATCCAAATATAGACGTTATTATTATTCAAAGATATATCAATTAAAATGAACTTTGTTCATAGGACAACCATTTGACATAAGAGCATACCGTATATACTCGTGTATAAGCGCCCCGTGGTATAAGCCACCCCCTACTTTTGCCCCCAAACCCTGGAAATCTATTGACTCGTGTATAAGCCGAGGTGGACCCTGCACAAGTATACAGCCCCAGCAGGTTGTATACACCAGTCCCAGAGGTAGATTCAGCAGCCCCAGTGGTAGTATACACGCCAGCGCCCAGTGGTATATACAGCCCCAGTGGTAGTATATACAGCCCCAGTGGTAGTATACAGGCCCCAGAGGTATATACAGCCCCAGTGGTAGTATACAGGGCCCCAGAGGTATATACAGCCCCCAGTGGTAGTATACAGTGCCCCAGAGGTATTAAGCAGCCCCAGTGGTAGTATCAGGGCCCCAGAGGTATATACAGCCCCAGTGGTAGTATATACCAGTGCCGAGTATATACGCAGCCCCAGTGGTAGTATACAGGGCCCAGTGGTATATAGCAGCCCCAGTGGTAGTATTACAGTGCCCCAGTAGGTATATAGCAGCCCCAGTGGTAGTATACAGGGCCCCAGAGGTATATATACAGCCCCAGTGGTAGTATACAGTGCCCCAGAGGAGTATATAGCAGCCCCAGTGGTAGTATTCGGGCCCCAGAGGTATATAGCAGCCCCAGTGGTAGTATACAGTGCCCCAGAGGTATATAGCAGCCCCAGCTGGTAGTATACAGCAGCCCCAGTATATGCAGGCCCCCCAGGTTCTCGGTCACTGTAAAGCCAGCTGTACTTATCAGTGTCCCTGGTGCTAACCGCCCAGCTGCGAGCATCCACGATCCTCCATCTGTATGCGACTCTCTTCCTTTTCCTGTGCGCGTCGCGGAATGACGTCACAGAACAGTAAGAGTAGTATCACCTGGTAGTATACACACAGCCCCAGTGGTAGTATACAGCAGCCCAGTGGTATATTCTGCCCCAGTGGTAGTATATAGCCCCAGTGGTAGTATACACACAGCCCCAGTGGTAGTATACAGCCCCAGTGGTAGTATATAGCCCCAGTGGTAGTATACAGGGCCCAGCAGGGCCCCCTCATAATTTGGCGCCCCCACCTCACGTTCTGGCCCCCCGCATGCAGCGCTGCGCATATACTTTACCTGTCTAGCAGCTGTCACCCTCGATGGCGCTCGCGGCCCGGCTCCGGGCTCCATCTTCCTCGCTGTCTTCCTGCTGTGTGACCGGGGCGCAGCGCGATGAAGATGGAGGATCGTGGATGTCGGCAGCGGCGGGTGCGCGAGCGGGACACTGATAGTGATAGCTTGCTTAACAGGTGACGCGAGAGACCTGGGGGGGCCCTGCATTACTGGGGATGCGGGGGCTGCTGTATACCGATGTTAATCGTATGTACGATGTAACATCGGTATACAGCACTGACTCGCGTATAAGCCGAGGGGGGTACTTTTCAGCCCAATTTTTGGGCTGAAAAACTCGGCTTATATACGCGAGTATATACGGTATTTATTTTGTTAGAATCTCCATTTTCCCTAAACTATTAAGAGGTTACTTATGTTACGATATTTACACCATGTTTATTTTGAACTGCATGTCTGCAATACAGTTAGGGCCAGAAATATTTGGACAGTGACACAATTTTCGCGAGTTGGGCTCTGCATGCCACCACATTGGATTTTAAATGAAACCTCTACAACAGAATTCAAGTGCAGATTGTAACGTTTAATTTGAAGGGTTGAACAAAAATATCTGATAGAAAATGTAGGAATTGTACACATTTCTTTACAAACACTCCACATTTTAGGAGGTCAAAAGTAATTGGACAAATAAACATAACCCAAACGAAATATTTTTATTTTCAATATTTTGTTGCGAATCCTTTGGAGGCAATCACTGCCTTAAGTCTGGAACCCATGGACATCACCAAACGCTGGGTTTCCTCCTTCTTAATGCTTTGCCAGGCCTTTACAGCCGCAGCCTTCAGGTCTTGCTTGTTTGTGGGTCTTTCCGTCTTAAGTCTGGATTTGAGCAAGTGAAATGCATGTTCAATTGGGTTAAGATCTGGTGATTGACTTGGCCATTGCAGAATGTTCCACTTTTTTGCACTCATGAACTCCTGGGTAGCTTTGGCTGTATGCTTGGGGTCATTGTCCATCTGTACTATGAAGCGCCGTCCAATCAACTTTGCAGCATTTGGCTGAATCTGGGCTGAAAGTATATCCCGGTACACTTCAGAATTCATCCGGCTACTCTTGTCTGCTGTTATGTCATCAATAAACACAAGTGACCCAGTGCCATTGAAAGCCATGCATGCCCATGCCATCACGTTGCCTCCACCATGTTTTACAGAGGATGTGATGTGTCTTGGATCATGTGCCGTTCCCTTTCTTCTCCAAACTTTTTTCTTTCCATCATTCTGGTACAGGTTGATCTTTGTCTCATCTGTCCATAGAATACTTTTCCAGAACTGAGCTGGCTTCTTGAGGTGTTTTTCAGCAAATTTAACTCTGGCCTGTCTATTTTTGGAATTGATGAATGGTTTGCATCTAGATGTGAACCCTTTGTATTTACTGTCATGGAGTCTTCTCTTTACTGTTGACTTAGAGACAGATACACCTACTTCACTGAGAGTGTTCTGGACTTCAGTTGATGTTGTGAACGGGTTCTTCTTCACCAAATAAAGTATGCGGCGATCATCCACCACTGTTGTCATCCGTGGACGCCCAGGCCTTTTAGAGTTCCCAAGCTCACCAGTCAATTTCTTTTTTCTCAGAATGTACCCAACTGTTGATTTTGCTACTCCAAGCATGTCTGCCATCTCTCTGATGGATTTTTTCTTTTTTTTCAGCCTCAGGATGTTCTGCTTCACCTCAATTGAGAGTTCCTTTGACTGCATGTTGTCTGGTCACAGCAACAGCTTCCAAATGCAAAACCACACACCTGGAATCCACCCCTGACCTTTTAACTACTTCATTGATTACAGGTTAACGAGGGAGACGCCTTCAGAGTTAATTGCAGCCCTTAGAGTCCATTGTCCAATTATTTTTGGTCCCTTGAAAAAGAGGAGGCTATGCATTACAGAGCTATGATTCCTAAACCCTTTCTACGATTTGGATGTGGAAACTCTCATATTGCAGCTGGGAGTGTGCACTTTCAGCCCATATTATATATATAATTGTATTTCTGAACATGTTTTTGTAAACAGCTAAAATAACAAAACTTGTGTCACTGTCCAAATATTTCTGGCCCTAACTGTATGTGCTGACTTCTTCCATATGTATGCCATTCAGTAAAAGGATTTGTGTAACCCATTTTGAAGAAGCTATATTGCTATGCCTTTGATGCAGAAATATATATATACACATAGTACACAGAGCATATACATTGGTGTCACGGGTTCATACTCTGGTATCCCACAATCAACAGAACAAGAGATGAGTGAACAGCCCAGGAAACTTATTAGATGCAAAGCAAAAGTTCCAGAAAACAATCCACCACAGAAAGGGTAAAATAGTCCAGAGACACGAATATAGTCCATTAATGTGATAAATGCCCAGGGAGGTAATAGTAATAATCCTCTGCTTATGTCAGTGTGGCTCCAGATATTTCTCTGTATGAGGCTCCTCCAGCAGTAATTTCCATAGTAAACAGGATTTCCCCAAGTCTCTTTGGGAAGCTGGCTGTAGTCTCAGCATCCCACAAAGAATATACTGTATTTAATTGCTCTCCTTGTCCTGCTCCAGCCCCTCCATACAATTGTGGCCGAAAGTATTGACACCCCTGCAATTCTGTCAGATAATACTCAGTTTCTTCCTGAAGATGATTGCAATCACAAATTGTTTGGTATTATTATCTTCATTTAATTGGTCTTCAATGAAAACACACAAAAATAATTGTGCTAAAGCCAAATTGGATATAATTCCACACCAAATATAAAAAGGGGGATGGACAAAAGTATTGGCACTGTTAGAAAAATCATGTGATGCTTCTCTAATTTGTGTAATTAACAGTACCTGTAACTTACCTGTGGCACCTAACAGGTGTTGGCAATAACTAAATCACACTTGCAGCCAGTTGACATGGATTGAAGTTGACTCATCCTCTGTCCTGTGTCCTTGTGTGTACCACATTGAGCATGGAGAAAAGAAAGAAGACCAAACAACTGTCTGAGGACTTGAGAAACCAAATAGTGAGAAAGCATGAGCAATCTCAAGGCTACAAGTCCATCTCCAAAGACCTAAATGTTTCTGTGTCTACCGTGTGCAGTGTCATCAAGAAGTTTAAAGCTCATGGCACTGTGGCTAACCTCCCTAGATGTGGACTGAGAAGAAAAATTGACGAGAGATTTCAACGCAAGATTGTGCGGATGGTGGATAAAGAACCTCGACTAACATCCAAACATGTTCAAGCTGCCCTGCAGTCCGAGGGTACAACAGTGTCAACCCGTACTATCCGTCTGCGTCTGAATGAAAATGGACTGTATGGTAGGATACCCAGGAAGACCCCACTTCTTACCCCGAGACATAAAAAAGCCAGGCTGGAGTTTGCCAAAACGTACCTGAGAAAGCCTAAAACATTTTGAAAGAATGTTCTCTGGTCAAATGAGACAAAAGTAGAGCTTTTTGGGCAAAGGCATCAACATAGAGTTTACAGGAGAAAAAAAGAGGCATTCAAAGAAAAGAACACGGTCCCTACAGTCAAACATGGTGGAGGTTCCCTGATGTTTTGGGGTTGCTTTGCTGCCTCTGGCACTGGACTGCTTGACCGTGTGCATGGCATTATGAAGTCTGAAGACTACCAACAAATTTTGCAGCATAATGTAGGGCGCAGTGTGAGAAAGCTGGGTCTCCCTCAGAGGTCATGGGTCTTCCAGCAGGACAATGACCCAAAACACACTTCAAAAAGCACTGGAAAATGGTTTGAGAGAAAGCAATGGAGACTTCTAAGGTGGCCAGCAATGAGTCCAGACCTGAATCCCATAGAACACCTGTGGAGAGATCTAAAAATGGCAGTTTGGAGAAGGCACCCTTCAAATATCAGGGACCTGGAGCAGTTTGCCAAAGAAGAATGGTCTAAAATTCCAGCAGAGCATTGTAAGAAACTCATTGATGGTTACCGGAAGCGGTGGATCGCAGTTATTTTGGCTAAAGGTTGTGCAACCAAGTATTAGGCTGAGGGTGCCAATACTTTTGTCTGGCCCATTTTTTGAGTTTTGTGTGAAACGATCAATGTTTTGCTTTTTGCTTCATTCTCTTTTGTGTTTTTTCATTGAAGACAAATTAAATGAAGATAATAATACCAAAGAATGTGTGATTGCAATCATTTTCAGGAAGAAACTGAGTATTATCTGACAGAATTGCAGGGGTGTCAATACTTTTGGCCACAACTGTATATCCAGGGGTACCCAGACAGGTTGTATTGTTTTCAGCCCCCCCCAGACCTTGGAATGATGCCTTGTGATCAAGGACTACAGGTGGAGATTTGAAGCATTTTTAGAGCAGAGAGGTCATGAATAGACAAGACAGGAAATGTCAACAAGGGTTCATCAAGAGTCATGGACAAATCCCTGCTGTAGGTGATAACAGACTAATTAAAAAATCGGACTCTCTGCGATGTAAGTCTGACGAGATGGGATGGGGAATACACAAAATAGCAACCAGACAACATTTCTAAAATCAGGAAAAATATCATAAAATTATCCCCAACCCACCATATCACACCATCACAACTTCATCCCCCCTTTTAATACAGTAGGTGAGCACGCCATGAGGATTACACAGACCTCTGGCCATCTAAATTTACTCCACATTGCTCAACTGTTGACAGTTCCTTCTAGCATGAGGGAGTCTATGATATTGGCTGCCTCAATTGTATAGGATGGAGAAGCGGTGTGGTTATAAAGACAAGCTTCAACACAGCAATTTTCCATTGTTCTATGATACTTGGATTAGAATTGCAAGGGGTTTGTGGTCTGTTACAATTGTAAAGTCTCTGCCATACAGGCCAAATTGCAATTTTTGTAGTGCCCATATAATGGCAAGGCATTTCTTTTCAATGGTGGCATAGGCAACTTCCTGATGCATTTGTATCTGACTGGCAAAAGCAACAGGATGTACCTCTCTAACACCTGGTTATGAACTGCCCTAATCCCCAATATGGATGCATCTGTCTGCCCGAGGAACCTCCACTTTTTGTCTGGGTTGGCCAAGACAGGAGCAGTGCTTAGGGTAGTCTTTAATGCTGAAAAGTCATCCTCGCAGGCAGTTGTCCACGTTATATTGCTATGCATGTTCTTGAAGGTCAGGTCGGTTTGGAGCTTTGGCAATGTGCTGAAATTAGAAACAAATTTTTGATAGTAACAAGCAGTTCCCAAAAAACAAGCACTGGCTTCTTAGTCTGGGGTCTACACCAGTTACTAATGGCTTCCACCTTGGTAGGCTTAGACTTTAGGTTTCCATCCCCTACTATGTGCCCGAGGTACTGCACCTCAGCCACTTTCAACTGGCATTTATCAGGGCAAATAGTCCGTCCTGCAGTCAGGATATGGTCTAGCACTATGCCCAAGTGTTTAATATTGTCCTCCCAGGTTGTGCTGAAAATGGCAATGTCATCCAAGTAAGCATAAAATCCTGACATTGTTCTAACAGTTGTTCTACCAGTCTCTGGAAATTAATGAAAGGCACAGATACACAACCCACCTCATATTCATTTCATGTGGACATAAATATCCTGTGGGTTTAATTTGAGATTTGACCGTATGGTCTTTCTCAAGCAGTGACACTGCTTGAGAAAGACCATACGGTCGAAACGTCGCGGTTCCTGGGAATAAAGCCCATATGACTGAATTTGAAGGAAGTGCTCCCTCTATTTTTTCTTGGATCTATGGTACCTGTCTGGTAGGAGGGCTTTGCACCCGTTGAATAACAGTTGTGCTGTTTTTTTTTTTTGGGTATACCTTGTAGCTACAGTATATATTATATTTTCATAACTATATTCCTGTATGCTCTGTCTAAACCTGCTGAGTGGTTTTTATAATTGCTTCCCATTTTTATACCTTGCACATGCACATCTAACTGAATAAAATTAATTTTCACTTCCAGTTCCGGCGCCATCGTGGATACACGGGGGTGAGGAGCTCCCGGCGCCAGCCAGCCCTAGACCGGCAGATATAGTCCCCCAGCGTGTGTGCTGCGAGCCCTGGACGGTGCACGGAGGTCCCCGCAGCGTTTTGGCACCGTGGATCACTGGCTGCGCAGCGGGGGAGGCGGCCAGCATTCTGCTCCACGACCGCCATCTCAGCAGGCGGGCAAAGGCAAGATGGCGGCGGCCGCACAGACAGCGGCGGGAAAGAGGAAGGACCGTGGCTCCCAGGAATCCCCGCAGCCACAGCCCCAGAGAATGGACCGCAAGGAGAATGGCAGCAAAGGTACACAGGGGCAGCCTAAAGGAGGGAGCACAGGAGCAGCAGCGGCGGTGCAGTGAAATTCGGCCAGCCACAGGACAGCATTATGGGGGCAAAGGAGGCATTTGAATCCCTCAGGGCTGACATAACAGCAGCGGTGAGGGAGGCAGTGAGAGATGCACTGGAGGATATCAGAGAGACTACTGCCAGACATGCAAGCAGGCTTGACCACCTCGAACAGAGGGTATCAGACCTGGAGGACAGGCTGAATGTAAAGGAACAGGAGCTGGAGGAGATGCAGAAAAGAAATGGATGGATGTCTGACAAGCTAGAAGATCTAGAAAATAGATCAAGAAGAAATAATCTGCGTCTTACTGGATTGCCTGAATCTGTACCACCCCAGCAATTGGACACCATTTTTGAGACAGATATTCCTGCAGCCTTGGGCATTGAGGAGTTGTGTAAAGTGGAAAGAGCACACAGGCTGGGACCCCCGAGAGGATCTGCCCAGGGAGACTCTACCGGCAAGAGAGACACCCGGAATGGTCAATTGTCCAGAGGCCCGAGACAGGCTATAGCCAAGTATCTTAACTATAAAGACAAAGACAGGCTTTTGCGGGCATTCAGGGCCAGGAGACGCCCTCTGGAGATACTGGGGCACAAAGTGGTCCTGCATGAGGACTTCTCAGCCCTAGTGGCACGACAACGGAGAGCCTTCAGTGATGTCTGTGCCATGCTGTATCGGAGGGGTGTTCAGTTTCAGCTCCAGTACCCAGCCGTCCTTAGAACAAGAGGAGATGACGGCTCTTTTCGAAGATGGCGGGACCCGGATGAGGTGATGCGGGCATTCATGAGATCTCCTCGTCTTTCGCCATCAGATCGGAGGGACGGAGGAGGCTCCCCGAGAGGAGAGTCGTCGAACTTGACCGAAGCCCCTGCTTGAGGGAAGGAGGAATGTTGATTGTGTTTGTTTTCTCTAGGCACTGGATGTATACATTTACATTTATTGCCCGTGGGGAGCGAGGTGGCTACCTGTCTGGTTGTTACACAGCCATCTAGAGTTGATATTAATCGAGTTTAAGGGGAATGTTATATAATATAATATACTAGCAAGGGCTAGGATGGTGGGCGGAGGAGGTATCTGCGTTGGAAAAAAAGGGAGTCGCAAGATGTTTTGGTACTATGTTGGGAAAAGGGGGAGAGGGGGGATGAGACGGGGCAGGGGAGGGAGGGGGGACTTAGCAGTTACTTTAAGGTTAAAGTTATTGGAATGGGGGGGGACTACGTTTTTGTGGTCAGATAAGTTGGCCACTGGGGATGGGTTGGGAATGTTGAAATGTCAATTCTGCTACTTAGATTGCAAAGTATTCACTGATCTCAGGGAGACCAGTCCAAGAAAAACTGCGGGCAGCTGGCTTAAGCGCTCAAACACAGTGAATTCCTAGGCACATTGCCCCCTGGGAAATATTAATATGCAAATAGAGTCTGTGGAGCCTCGGTTAGGAGTCTCAAACACAGGACTAGCCATATATCCCTCCAGGGGAGGACCCAGCCAAGGGGTGGCTCCTTGCGGAGAACACCATAACCACCATATGAAGTGGCCCTTTAAGTCAATATCCAACTCTTTTACAAGTTTACAGATATGACAAGGGAATACCAAGGCCAGGTATCCATCCACATACAGCTGTTTCAGGGTGTTGCCCCTCATCAGTGTGGAGTAGGATTCTGGCTAGGTGGGAGCAAGGCCTAGTAGACCAAGATTGCAAAGTATTCACTGATCTCAGGGAGACCAGTCCAAGAAAACACTGCGGGCAGCTGGCTAAAGCGCTCAAACACAGTGAATTCCTAGGCACATTGCCCCCTGCGAAATATGAATATGCAAATAGAGTCTGTGGAGCCTCGGTTAGGAGTCTCAAACACAGGACTAGCCATATATCCCTCCATATTTCCCAGGGGGCAATGTGCCTAGGAATTCACTGTGTTTGAGCGCTTTAGCCAGCTGCCCGCAGTGTTTTCTTGGACTGGTCTCCCTGAGATCAGTGAATACTTTGCAATCTTGGTCTACTAGGCCTTGCTCCCACCTAGCCAGAATCCTACTCCACACTGATGAGGGGCAACACCCTGAAACAGCTGTATGTGGATGGATACCTGGCCTTGGTATTCCCTTGTCATATCTGTAAACTTGTAAAAGAGTTGGATATTGACTTAAAGGGCCACTTCATATGGTGGTTATGGTGTTCTCCGCAAGGAGCCACCCCTTGGCTGGGTCCTCCCCTGGAGGGATATATGGCTAGTCCTGAATTCTGCTACTTGACTTGTATTGAAAATATCTTGTGTTCACAATGGGGTGTGTTGCCTGCGGGGTGCTTGTCAAATATTGAAATGTTTTCCTTTCTAGATAATGGTTAAGATTGTTTCATGGAACATTAAGGGACTAAAATCCCCAGAGAAATGGATGATGGTGCTGCGACACCTCAAGAGGTTGAGGGCTGACATAGCGCTCTTGCAGGAAACGCACCTACCCCAACAGGATATATTTAGGATGAACAGATTATGGGTAGGGGAGGTTTATGGGTCTGGGGCAAAGGGTCGACAGGCAGGGGTTCTCACCCTGGTGAGTAAAGGCTTTCCTCATAAATTGATTCATTGCCAACATGATGATGAGGGGAGACATGTGCAGGTGGTTCTCGAAACTCCCAGTGGGACATTAGATATACACAATATATATGCACCCAACACTGACAGAAACACCTTTGGTACGATAGGAGAGAAGTTGATGGGAACTAGTCTAAATACTCTAATCATGGGAGGGGACATGAATGAGGTTCTGGAGGTGTCAGAGGATAGATTGGGCTAAAGAGAGACTGGAGTGAGTGGGGTCGGGGGGATGAGGGCGGGACCTCTCCGGGAACTGGTGGAGGACTTGGGTCTTCATGACATTTGGCGACTCCAGCATCCATTGGATCGCCAATATACCCACTTCTCACATCCACACGGCTCGTGGTCTAGAATTGATTTGCTGATGGTCAGCGGTGATTTACTGACAAAGGTCACGGACACTGACATTTTGGATCTAGTAATCTCTGACCACAGCCCGGTGGCAGTGACACTGGGTGAAGCATTCCCGAGGGGTTCTGACCTGATTTTGCGACTCCCCCACTATTTGCAGACAGATAAAGACTTCGCCAGGCTTATGGGGGAATGGTGGACTGACTACGTAACCTGCAACCGCCGGACACCTTGGATTCTACATTGTTCTGGGAGACGGCAAAGGCGGTACTAAGGGGGAGGGTAATAGCACATGCAGCGGCACTCAAGAAAAAAGCTCAATGCTATTATTTATCGTCTAGCAGGCAGGTGAGGGAGGAGTACAAGAAATACCAACAAAATCCGACTGAAACTAACAAACGGGGTTGGTTGGAGGCGAAGGGTCAGTTTGATGCGTGGGCTCGGAGGAGGGAAGTCATAGGTAAATCGGCACGGGATGCGGAGTTACATAAATATGGGGACAAAGCCGGGAGATTACTGGCTCATTTGGCTAAGGGTAGGAGTTCTACGACCCAGATAGCATCTATTAAAAATACAGATGGGGTTCCCACCTCCAATCCCAGAGAGATTAACACCATTTTGGGCAACTATTATAAGACTCTATATGACAGACGCCCAAATGATTCGACATTGGGTCAACAATGGCAGGAGGAGGTGGGGATGACATCTGTCACGGAGGAGGAAATGGAAGAATTAAATAGAGATATCTCAGAGGAGGAGGTGAAAAGTGTTATCAAGGGGTTAAATATACATAAAGCTCCGGGTCCAGATGGGTTTGGGGCCAGTTTGTACAAAATCCTGAGTGACCAAGTTACCCCGCATTTGAAAGTCATGTATAATGATTTCTTGAAGGGCAAAGGGATTCCCGAGCACTTGAATACGGCTTATATTAAGCTCCACCCAAAAGGAGAGAAGGTGTCGGATGACCCAGCTGTGTTTCGCCCAATTTCCTTGATCAATCAGGATTTAAAGATACTCTCTAAGATAATGGCGGATAATCTGGCTGTCTTGATGCCGCGATGGCTGGGGAAATAACAGACTGGTTTTGTTAGGGGGAAAGCGGCTGTCAGTAATGTGAGAAGAGCCATAATGGTACTGGAGGCGGTCCGCTTGGGTGGACGGACGGGGGGGGGGGGAGAGGCTCCAGCCATGGTCATTCTGGACGCGGAAAAGGCTTTTGATAGTGTGGGATGGCCATGGCTGGAGAGGGTCCTCGATAGAATGGGATTTACGGGAAGCTTTAGGAGGTTTTTGGGGGTACTATATGACAACCCTAGGGCCCGCGTACATACTCCCGGTTTTCTGTCAGATTCAATCAAACTTGAAAGAGGGACGCGCCAGGTGTCCCTGTCGCCTTTGTGTAACTTGGCCGTCGAGCCTCTCTCCAGGTACCTCAATGGGCCTGATAGCTTCTCAGGAATTAAAGTAGGAAACAATTTTAAAATCAAATTTGTTTGCCGATGACATCATATTATATATGGCAAACCCGGTCGGGGACCTGGAGAGGGTGCTGGAGAGATTTAGACGTTCCACAGGATCTCGGGGTTTCACCTGAACTTAGCAAAGTGTGAGATTCTGCCTCTAACTGAGAATGGTAGACGAGTTTTGCAAGATGAGTGGCGGCGGGGCACATACCAGAGTATAAAAGTGGCAACTTGTCACGTCCTACTGACGGACCCCACACGTGGACCCACTGGACCGCGTAGAGCGGATGCTGATACCGGGTGATAGAGAGGCGGACCAGTACCGTAGAGTCAACAGGTTTATTTAGAACAACAACAACAACACAAGACCCCACGCCCCTGGGGAGAGCCACAAGGTCGAAGCACTGGAAACCCACCGAAGGAGGCCCCGGAGCGCTTAACCCCTATACAGGGATCCCGCCGGTACCAACCTCGGAGGGACCAATGAAGCGGGCACGAGTGTTAAACCGACCCCAGGCAGCGTGGTAACAAAACAGCAACCGGGTATACAATAAGAAACGGGACCGGGAACACAGAGGATCCGGAGCAGGGCTGGAGGAAGCTCTTCAGCAGGGAAGAGGTCCGAAAGCAGACCGAGACCACTGGAGTCAGCGAGGAGCCGGCACAGAAGGAATCTGCGGGAAGGAACAAGAGTAATCAGATGTCAAGCCAATAAAGGAACAACCTGACCAGACCAGGATTAGCAAGTTCTCTACATAGAAATTGCCCTGGCAATGAGTAAGAGAAAACAGGAAGCTTATATCATAGCAGGGTACTCCTGATTGGTAGAACACAGAGACCTGGTGATTGGCTGAGGGGAGGAGCAAGCTCCCTGCAGTTCTCCAGCAGATACTAGTTTGGAGATGGATTGTCATAGCTCAAGCAGTGGTCCCGGAAGTGAGAGGAGCAGTGTTGCTCAAGCAGAGGGTGCTGGACCCCTGCGGCTGGAGACAGGTGCGCGCACTCGGGGAGCATACGGTAAGGAAGACGCTACCCGACCGACGCCGTTGGCGGATGGTCGAACACCCGGGACCCTTGAGGCCGGACAGAGGCGGTAGGAGCCGAGGGAGTAACGGCAGCATGCCGCGGGGCACGGGCGGCCGACCCCCGGGCGGTGACACAACTAAAGAGATTAAATATTTGGGAATAGTGATGGGCGCAGATGCCACAGAAATTTATCGTAAGAATTTTCCCCCTATTATAATGAAGATTGAACGAGAGCTGGAGAGATGGAGAACCCTTCCACTGTCTCTGCTGGGTAGAGTCCACCTTATTAAGATGGTTAGTTTCCCACGCCTACTGTACCCCCTGCAGACGATTCCACTTTTATTGAGACATACGGATATAGAAAGACTCAACAGGGCTTTTTCCAGGTTTTTGTGGAGGGGGAGGAGGAGCCGAATCAAGTTGCGCACGCTGATGTTCTCTAAAGACGAGGGGGGTTTAGCCTTCCCCAATGTACGTGGGTACAATCTGGCTTGTGTCTTCCGACATGTGATAGACTGGTTGAGGGGCACGAGTACACACTCCGACTTCGAATTGGAGGGGCAATGTTGTGCGCCGTGGAGATTGGGGGCAGTCTTGCAGGCTCCGGGGGGGGGGGGGGGGGGTTCTGGACCCACATATTAAACAATCTGTTTTATTTAGAGACACTAGGGCAGCCTGGAAGGCGGTTAGGTGTAAACTGGGGTTGGCTTGGAGAACAACGAAATACACACCACTGTGGGATAACCCAGATTTTCCCCAGGGGATGGATAATGCCCTATTCCAAAAATGGAGAGAACAGGGGATTACTACCTCCAAGATCTGATAAAGTCCTCAGACAGGAGGTGGATGACGGTCGGGGAGGTGTTAGAGACTTGGCATCTGGACTCATCTCACGTCTTGCAGTATGCCCAGATAAAACATCATGTGTTGGTGAGATTGCGAGACGTTAGGGGAGAGTGCCAACCCTCGGTGTTGGATGATTTTATATCTCAACAAGCACCTCCTGCCACCATATCCTCTCTTTACCTGGCGTTGAGGCGTTGGCTGCTTCCTTCGGGGCCCATGTGTCTATTTAAAGGTTGAGAGAGGAGATTGTCGGAAGAGGGGGTAGGAGAAGTGATACTGGAGGGTTGGAATGCCTTACGTAGACATGTGTTGAATGAGAGATGGAGAGACACCCATTATAGATTAATTCATAGAGCAATCTTAGGGTTTAATATCCCAACTACATCTACTACACCAGACAGATGGACGACGTGTCCAAAGTGCGGGGTAAGCAGACCTGATATGTTTCATGGGATATGGGATTGCACACAGATACAAGCAAAATGGAAAGATGTTAAGGGGTGGATTAGGGAAATCTTGGGTGTGGACTTGCCGATGGATAAAATGCTATGGGTGTTCCACAATTTCTCAGACTATCCAGTGACTAGGGGGGACGAGCCTTCCTACATATAGCCATACTCTCATACAAAAGACTTATACTACACCATTGGCTGGAGGCTTCCTTGCCGAGTTTACCTAATCTAATCTTAGACTTGAAACGTACATTGGGGCTTGAAAAATTGGAGGCAGAAACGGACAAGGAAAATAAGGTGAAGAAACTTTTCTCTGTATGGAGAGAGTTTATCCTGCATAATTTATCTAGACCAGAAATTGATCAACTGGTGAGGCCTTTCTTAATACTCAATGGTACTGCTTGGAGGATTTGGGGGGCACCCTGGGAGGATTAAAGGTTACCACTTAACACGTTATTTCCACGTATGACGGAAGATAGTCACTAGCAGATTTGTTGTTTAGTATTGTTTGTTTACCGGGAGGGTGGGGGGGGGAAAGGGTTGGGGGAGGAGGGGCCTCTCTTTTTCTGTCTTTTTTTTTGCTATGCAATATATTTGTATCTGATTATGTTACTGCATAACGCTGTATGGGTTAATGATTTTGTTGATGTTGACATGATTAATGTATGGAAATTGAGGGGATTAATACTGAAATTTCAATAAAAACAATTTTCAAAAAAAAAAAAAAAAATTAATTTTCACCTATTTAGACCTTTGTGATCGCATTATTTCTTTTTGTGTTTGCAGTCTCTGGAAAGTAGTGGGGGCATTTTTCATCCCAAAGAGCATTGCCAGGAACTCAAAAAGTCCAAATGGAGTAATGACGACTAAGCGCACCAGAGCATCCTCCATTAGGGTTATCTACCAATACCCCTTTCTAAAGTCTATAGTGGTTACAAATTAGTACTGACTAGCTGACCCAAGAGATCATCAATCTGTGGCATGGGGTGAGGGTGGCATCGTTTAATCTCTGGTAATTGATGCTGAACCGTGCTATACCATCCTTTTTGTGAATTAGAATTGTTGTGGGAATTAGTATACGGAGATATCCAAAGATTTACCAATATACCTGTGTTGCTTATTGAAATTGTATAATGATTATATTGACTATCTGTATTGCCAGGGCTGGCCAGTGGCAGAGGCAGATGCCCCCAGGCCAGTGGTCAAGCAGCAGTTTTGGGGCCACCTGGCTATCTGTCATGTTGGTCTAGGCTCACTGCTCATGGGCCACTGCTGTGTGCTTGCCCCCCAGGCCGAAATTTGACCAGCCAGCCCCTGTGTATTGCTTATGATCTGAAATGTTTAGAGCCAGAGTAGTTCACATTAACTATATTTTGCACACATACTATAAGGTATGTTACAAAACACTAAGACAAGAAAGTATGTGTTTCTCAAGGGAGCTAGAATCCGTGAGAAAAGAGGAAAAGGCCAACCACACAAACTATAAGAGATTGCGTCACAAATCTCTGTAATTTTCCAGACTTTATCTGTCTTAATGAGTTATTATAAATGAATAATAATTGATTGTATGTCACGCTTATCCAATCATAAGTGACCCTGGTGACAGGAAGCTCTGCCCAATTAATGGCTATAAAAATGTATGCAAAAAGCAAATAAACCAGAATTCTGCTTTGATCAAATTTGACTCTGAGTGGTGATTCCATGTGCACGTAAAATATTATTACTGATTTATTTGGGATGTAGACAGATAAGGTGGAGGCATATTTTATGCCCGGTTAAATTGATTTCCTGATCAACTGCCTTAACATGATGACAGGAGAGACCCAGGAGCTGTGAGATGGCTGAAAATCCTCCAGTTGTTTCATCTTCTCCAGTTCATTCTTTATCATGCCTTGAACAGCCTCCAGAACCCGGTAGGCAGCCTGCAGAATGGGGTGTTGTTCGTGGGTTTCCACATAGTGGCAGGTGAGAATTGTCCACCCCAGCTTTAAGAAGAAAGCAGAAGCCCTTGCTCTTAATATGGAGAAAATATCATCCTTTAGTATATCTGAGAAATGGGAGCCCAGGGATACTTGTATTCCTGGGGAAGATTGAGGAGCTATTCGTCCTCTGAGTTATCCCTAGGGGGGTAACAGATGGAGATCAGTTGTGATATTCTTTCAGCATGTTGATGTGATCAGTCTTCTGTCATTGATCACTTAAGGTCCAGGGCAATGAAGTAGTTCAATTACTAGAGATGAGTGAACTTTTCTGAACAAGGTTTGCAAATTTCAAATTCAGCACGAACATTGAAGGTTCGGTTCATGATTGGAAACCAAACAATTTACTAAAAAAATTGGATAACTTGGCTTTGTTTGGGAAAAAGTTTGAAACTTTAAAATGGCTCTAAAACTTTCTTTGAAGGTTTGGAGTCAAATGCTCATGGCTGAGAACTCTGCTAAAGTATAGGTTAAATATATCCTTATGGTAACAAATGATTAGGCAAAGGTATTTTTACCAATTTTAAGCCTATGCGGCTCAACACAAAAAGCTATGATATATACAAGAAAAATAGTGCAGCATATATGCTTCCAAAATTTACAATTTTATTGGTATCAAAAGGACAGAGACTTACATAAAACACTTAATAGTGCAGGATAAAATATTGGTGACAGTTACAGCCTGCAGATAGTACATACTGATCCAGTTGGTGATACAGAATATCTAACCTGTCTCATATACAGCAATGCTACTACCAGTTATGCATAATTCCCCTGATACATAATTATTCCCAGGATATCTTGCTTAATTTACTTGGGTGCATATTACTTGGCATATGCATAAAAACACTCATGACATGACCTTAGTATACATAGTCAATGATGGTTCCAGTGGATATTAGGTCACAAAACACGGTATTTTATAACAAGGACAGTCAGACATGGGGTAGTAGTACGGCTGCCATGCTCATGTACAAGCAATCACCGTGTTTATAAATTAATCTAAGCTCCATAGCAGTAGGAAAAAAAACAAAGAAATGCTGACATATTTGTTGCATTAATAGTAGGTACAAAACAAAGCATAGCATATCGCACTGTCCCTTAACAGCTATCAACTGTATGGTTATGCCCAAAGATACCTGATGTTTTGGGGGCATAGTGGCTGTGGACTAAAATGTCCTTAAAGTTTGGTAATCTTCTTGAGGTCATTAAAGGAATTGCAGACAGGAAATCTCTCAAGGCTGATCGCTTGGCAACTGCTGGGCGCCCGGAGGAAAACTGGTGATGCTGGCGGGGGCGGAGTCGACCGTGGCAGTGTGCATGCATGCGCCGAATACCGCTCCGTGATTGGCTAATGGGTGGCATGTGACCCGCTGCCGTGATGTCATTTAAGGTCCTGAATGCACAAGGATAGGCATCTCCAAGATTAAAGGGATCCTGTCACCCCCAAAACACCTGTAAACCTATTAAAACCTGTCCCTAGAGCATATTAACACTTTCCCTACACTATTTCTACCTCCTAAATGCAGTAAATGACATTGACTAAAAACGTTTTATAAGTACCTGCTTAGTGATGATAATGAGTGACTATCTATTCATAGTCACTCATGAAGACTGTCCCTCTGCTTCATAGCACGCCTCCATAGGCGTGATCGTCCTCCTAGATTAAAATTGCAGCCTCCCCGCTGTGCCCTGTGTCGTAGGAGGCTGCAGTGTGGCTTGTGACGCGATCCGCGTCATTCCCGGCGCCCTGTGACGTATTTACAGCGGTGCCGCGCTGTTAGCTTCAAAATGTGCACTGCGCATGCGCATTGGGCATGCGCAGTGCGCATTTTGAAGCTAACAGCGCGGCGCCGCTGTAAATACGTCACAGGGCGCCGGGAATGACGCGGATCGCGTCACAAGCCACACAGCAGCCTCCTACGACACAGGGCACAGCGGGGAGGCTGCAATTTGAATCTAGGAGGACGATCACGCCTATGGAGGCGTGCTATGAAGCAGAGGGACAGTCTTCATGAGTGACTATGAATAGATAGTCACTCATTATCATCACTAAGCAGGTACTTATAAAACGTTTTTAGTCAATGTCATTTACTGCATTTAGGAGGTAGAAATAGTGTAGGGAAAGTGTTAATATGCTCTAGGGACAGGTTTTAATAGGTTTACAGGTGTTTTGGGGGTGACAGGATCCCTTTAAGCATCCTAATTGAACATGCAAAATGTACGTAGGGGGTAATCTCTGTCCTGGTGGATGAATCCCAGCCGCCAAGCCCGTAGTTGACCCACTGGTGATAGCTATTAAAGGACAGTGCAGTATACTATGCTTTGTTTTGCACCTACTATTCCTGCAACAACTATGAATCATGTAGCAATTTCAGATATACAGTAGACCCGCTGTTTATCACAGTTACCAGTGATGTGGAGGTGGCTCCCTGGACCATAGTCGCTAGGGAGATCTGCCTGTTTGACAGCTCCCCAGCAACCAGGTAACGACGCACCAACGATCCCTACAGGATCGTTATCATTGTTAGGATTGCTGGTGCGTCGTTGTGTGTGATGGGAGCTTTAGAAAGAGGTCTTTTCAAGTCAGCACTTGACAACAAGGCTAGTAGCCAAAATATCAAAGTGTCACCACTCGAGATTTAGGCCGGTCCATATGTGGACTCCTCCCAGGATTCCTTCTCCGGACAGAACTGCTCAAGTAAAGCCTGGACCATTCTGTGGGTATAACTAAAATGCTCTCTTTGGGGTTCTCTCGTTTCCCCGACAGGCTCTACTCTGATGTTTGAAGTGGTGGTTGGGGGTCTATCTGCCATAGTACCCTAAAGTGGATGTCCTCCACGCGATTCCCAGAGATGATCACCACAGTAGCAAGAGCTATGGATGTGGTGGGTTGATTACTCGCTGCACCTGAGGCAGTTGTCCTCTCTTCTGCAATCATAGGAGGAGTTTGAGTACTCCAGCGAGATCCTTGTTGAGGCAGATTTGCCTCCTGATGCCGGGTATACTGCCGATGCTTTCTCTTTTCCCATATAGCCTTTTGCTCCCAGTCCTCTAATACCTCAGAGGAAGCAGGCCTGGTTACTCCCACCGCAAACCAGCCCTTGTGAGTCTTCGCATTCATAAACCGGACCCGCTGCACCATGTACAAAGTAAGGAGCCAGGAAGGGAGGTTGTGCCTCTGAAACAGTGACTGGGTAATGAAACATTGGTGAATTGTCCCTTTTTTGAAGATGAATCCGCAGCCCTTGTGCTGCTGGAAGGTGACTACGTTGCCCCAGGAACACTGCCAGTCAACCTCTTGGCTCATGGACCCCACCATCCACTGATAGGCCAGGGTCTCTGCTTGTCTCCTCTCCTCTAACAGGGATGGCCATTGGATAGGTGGCGGCTTATAAGGCTGTAGGCTGGGAGGAGGTAGGGGTCCCCACTCTGCTCTCTCCCAGTCAAACTCCTCAGGTAGGGCCACTCCAGGGATGGAAGCCACTATATGGACTTCTAGACCCCCAGGGCTTACCTCCTTTCTACATCAATGTTCATCAACTCCAGAATTGGTGGGGGTAAAGCCTGTGCTCTTCCTCTGGCCACTCTTGCCTGCATGGAAATGAGTGCCACCCAGAGCCTGAGACCAGCATTGGATGCGGATCTCTTCACATGCCAGATGCAACTCGGGTTGCTCAGTGGTGCCCCAGGACACTGTGGAATACTGGTGCTGACAGACTCTGGAGGATACAGAGGATGAGAAATTGTCCACTGCCCCAGGAGTTAACAGGGTGAAGATTTCTTCCAAGGGAGGCATCCCGCTGAACTGATCCATTTTCTGTTGTGTCATGAAGAGCAGCTGTACATTCCAACACTAAAGCCAAGATGTCACTGGCCGGCATGGTATATAGAGAATATTCTGGCACACTTAGAACCCAAATATAGGGTTATGCTTAAAAATAGATATGAGGAGTCTCAAATAAGTTCACAAAAATCTTTGCCTTTGTATACAGAATAGAGAATTATAATGTTCAACGTTTCGGCTTTCACAGCCTTGATCACGATATTCTTTCATGAATGTATGCAATAAAACAAAAATAAGAAAGACATCAAAGATAATACAAAATCAATCACAAAGTAAGATGCTTAAACATACATGTGGCTTATAGTCATCTCACAATGAAAATAATATATACTGGAGTATCAATAAAGTATGTATAGCCATATAACAAGAAAACTGGGTCTCAATCCTATATCCAATAGTGATAATAGAACAATAAACAAAGTATAGAATTACCTCTAAGGGTACCTTTACACGCCGCTACTGGCGGGTGGATACAACTGGATACATGCGAGAAATGTATCTTGCATCGGCAATATACACCTCGTAGTAGCCGGCACCTGTTTCCGAGCACTGCCCTGAAACAGGTGGCTACACAGCCGATTGTAGCGACCTGTATCGGCGTGTAAAGAAGCAACAGAAGGGATTTCTGGACACCAGCCTATGTACCTGGTATGTAGCTGGGGCGTGACACAGGCTCCGGGTTACCGCGCCCCATCAGTGATCATTGGAGGAAGCTCCTGCATTACGATTGGTAGACGCTGCATAGGGAGGCATATTTAAGGAGCTGACCAGTCACACTACACAATTGCTCGAGCATCATGTATTAAACAGCCTCCTGCGATGCCTGCCCAATCATGATGTTCTTGCTTTGTCCTATCAGCGTACGGACGTCTCGTAATCCACAATTGTGGCACGCCTATGTGTTGTCCCTGCTGCACCAGGTCCGCCCAAATTAGCTTGTTGTAGCGGTGTGTAAATGAGGTAAGGTGCTCGGCAGAAGGTAACTTGAGACATCCGGCGGTGTATCTAGAGATAGATGTAACCTACTGTAGCGCACCTTGTTGCGGCGTGTAAAGATGGTGCGATTACCGTTTGCAACCGTTTGTGCGTGCTCGTGCACGTGAAGTATCTGGTTGTATCCACCCGCCAGTAGCGGCGTGTAAAGGTACCCTATGGGATAAATGTATGATTACAAGGCAAGAGAGCATATGATGCAGGTTCCAAATGGTGAGCTCAATGGCTAAAAGGAAATCAATAAAGCATTCAAGTGAGGGAATAACAGTGTCCAGCCTGTTTGGATTAACACAGTATAGTATAGTGTGCCAAGTGGCTATATCAAAGATAAACTATGACCATACATGTCACAAGTGTCAAAATAATAACAATAAGGGCACTATGAGTTCCATAGTATGTAGGATATGAGTGAACAGGGACTAAGTGACACTTACTGAATTAAATAAATGGGCTGTATATAGGTCCATCCATGGACTTTAGAGCATAAGCCTTGAGCCACCAGAACCTGTATGCAGGATATACGATACCATTAAGTGCAGTGCTGCTAAAGTGAACAAAGCGGCGGGTAAAATCAATCACTTTACCTGTAGTGAGAGGCAGGGAACGCTGATGTGAGCGGTGCGATGTGCGGCGGTGGGCGCCGCCATTTTAAGTCATGTGACGACGTAACGTGTGACGTAATCGCGTGCCTGTGCATGCACGGAGCAGTAGGAGGCGGGCCCCCGGACAGAGCCGGAGATTTCCGACCTCTGGTGATACTAGCTGATGTCACGGTCCTGGGCAGAACCAGGAAGCCTTGTTAACCATTATGCATCACTGGGGGAGTGGTTTATATCATGATTCTGGAATCTAAAATAGAAAATACAAGAAAAGTCAGTAATATGTCATTACTACGGAAAATCAACGTAGAAAAAAGATTATAATCACCTAGGGAAAATGAAGAATCTATGTATATATAGTATTTTATAATAATGACATAAAACAAAATTAGATATATGACATAGACATGTCGGCCAGAACCCCTTCAGGATGGAAAAATGAACATATATGTAAATATATATATAAATATATATGTGTTTCAAAGAGATGAGTGGTTCAACATGAGAACAAGTCATCACATAATGAAGTAGTAACATGTAATTTAAAAGGTGACCTCGTACTCTCTATTGAGACCCCTTGGCTCCAGTGTATCCAAAACATGGATCCAGTAGCTCTCGCTTTCTTTTAATCGCTTGACCCTATCACTTCCTCATCTAGCGGGGTGTACATGGTCGATAACTTGAAATTTTAACTTTGACACGCTGTGTCCACATGAATTAAAGTGGGCAGGTATAGGTAGTAGATTCCTTTTACATCTAATGGTGGATTTGTGTTGACTGATGCGGTCTCGGACATGCTGGGTGGTCTCCCCAACATATCCGAGACTGCAGGGACATTTTATATAATAGACTACATAAGAGGAGTCGCACGTGAAGAACTCATGTATTGGAATTTTTTTTTATCTGAGCAAGGATGATAAACTGGCCGGCATGGTGACACATGCTTCCTTCTTTCAGGACCCCACCTCTTATGGTGGCTGGGTCCAACCGCCTCAGTTGTCCGTCCCCCAAGGCACTTCTCCATGCATTTGTCTGTCACATAAGGGGAAAAGGAGGGAAACACTTAATGGAGGCACTGGTTCCCCCCCTACAACCAATCATGGGGGTAAGAATTAAATATGTATGAGGTTAATGAGCTGCCCTGGCCTGGAAGCAGGGTGACAGTGGCGCTGAAGCTTGGCAAGTATAATAGTCTAGGAAGCTAATGGCTGTACCAAAACAGCTGGGCCCCCCTGAAGGTGTTTTCTATACTTTTGATTTTGTGTCCCATTGAATTCAATTGCGTTTCAACGGTTCGGTGAACTGTTTGCTGAACATCATGGATTCGATGAACCTAGACCGAACCGAAGCTAGGTGTTCACTCATCTTGTCTGGGAGCGTACTATATGCGTTTGACTGTTGTTGACCAAATTAAGTTTATCATTATGTGGTTTCCTCACCCTGTGTTGTGTGAGTAGTGTTCTGCCCACTGGGAAGGAGCGTGAGCAATCAGTGGGATGAGTCCTGGTCCTTTCAGTCTTTGTAAAAACAGCCCGGCCAGCAGACGTGAGTACCGACTGACTGTCGTGTCTCCACAATGGCCAATTTTTTTTTCACCTCAAAGACAACCTCTGAGCTGTTGGCAAGGGTACGAAGATTTTTGAAGAAGCGTCTCAGAACCACAGATTTGAGGAAGGACACATGGAAGGAGTTGGCAATATGGGATGAGGTAAGACGTTTCAGTTTATAGGAGACATCATTGATTTCAAAGGGACCAATATAGGCCCAAGCAGGCCCAAACTTGTAGGTGGGAATCACCATGTGGATATATTTAGAAGGGAGCCACACCTTATCTCCTGGATAAAATCTCAAAAGATCCAACCACCTTTTATTTGAATATCTCTTCATCTGCTGGGATGACTTTTCTAGAATGGACTTAAGCCCCCATCACACATAACGAGATCGTTAGCGAGATCGTTGTAACGTCACAAGTTTTCTGACGTAACAGCGATCTCACTAATGATCTTGCTAAGTGTGACACTTAACAGCGATCAGGCCCCTACTGTGAGATTGCTGATCGTTACAAAGTGCTCTGGGTCATTTTTTGATCGTTGGTTTCCCGCTGGTCAGCACGCATTGCTGCAAGTGACAGCAGGAGACCAGCGATCAGCGATCTCACAGGCTGGTAACCATGGTAAACACCGGGTATCTAGGCAGGGCGCGCTGCCTAGATACCCGGTGTTTATCATGGTTACCAGCGCTAAGCAGGGAGGACGCTGGTAACTATGATAAACACCGGGTATCCAGGCAGCGCGCACTGCCTAGATACCCGGTGTTTATCATAGTTACCAGCGTCCTCCCTGCTTACAGGCAGCACTAAGCAGGGAGGATGCTTGTAACTCTGATAAACACCGGGTACCTTTATACCCGGTGTTTATCATAGTTACCAGCGATGTGGAGGTGGCTCCCTGGTCCCTGGTCGCTGGGGAGATCTGCCTGTTTGACAGCTCCCCAGCGACCATGTAACGACGCACCAACGATCCCTACAGGATCGTTATCGGGATCGCTGGTGCGTCATTGTGTGTGACGGGAGCTTTAGGCTATGCACCCACCTAGTGGTTTTGTTTTTGTGTTTTGTTATCCGTTTTTCCTAGAATCTGCAAGGGAAAACGCATGCCGGCAAAGTCAATAAGAATTCTGAAATGCTGTGCCTACTTTCAGATGTTTTCCTTGCAAATTTTGGAGCAGAAAAAAGAAGCAACATGTCAATTGTTTCTCTGTTTTCCCCTGCATTTTTCTCATAGAATATATGATAGAGATACATGGGAAATAACACATCAAAAAGCACATTAAAAAAGCACAAAAAAATGCATGAAAACGCAAAAAAAACAGTGCCTTTTCTGCAGCGTTTTTCCTGCCAGTAGATGCAGATTTGGTGCAGACATAATCTGCTTGGTGGGCACATACCCTAAAGCCCCCGTCACACCTAGTGAGATCACTAGTGAGATCGCTGTTTCGTCACAGATTTTGTGATGCAACAGCGCCCTTGCCAGTGATCTCGCTATGTTTGACACGTAGCAGCGACCAGGCCCCCACTGTGAGATCACCGATCGTGTCGAAATAACCTGGACAATTTTTTGATCATCGGGCTCCCGCTGGGCAGCATGCATCAGTGTGTTTGATGCCTTAACAATAACCTCGTTGGCGACTCAGAACTTAGCCACGTAGGTCTGAGTTGTCAGACTAGCTGCTGTGTAACAGGGTCTCAATGACCGCCGAGCTCGTTATACGAGTCGCCGTATTGTTGCTGCGTCTTTGAGTAGATCTCAGGGGCGGAACTACCGTGGTGCAGCTGGTGCAGCTGCACCAGGGCCCCGACCAGCTAGGGGGCCCCTGGAGCTCCAGCGGCAGTTCCGTTCCCCTGACTGGCCCTGCGCGAGATCCCCCGGGGGCCCCGACACTTTGGGGCCAAACCCACTAAGCCCCGCCCCCATACCCCCCCGGGCGCTGTAGGGGGGCCCGGACGCAAAGGGGGGGCCCACTGGTCCCCTGAGCGTCCCCACATGTACTAGGGGGCCCCTGACCGCTGGCCCCACACGCTATCCTCGGGGCCCCCTTACTGCTGCCTACCCCCTCTCTCCATTACCGGCAGTCGCGCTGATCTGCCTGTCACGTGGGCTGTAGCCAGCGCCGCTCTATTTCCTGTATCGCGCCGGCTGCAGCTCCACACCACATGACAGGCTGCGGCGCGCTCAGCGCGACTGCCTGTCGGTAATGGAGGGGGACGCAGCACTAAAGGAGGCAGCGGTAAGGGGGCCCGAGGATAGCGTCAGGGACCCCCTTGAAAGACGTGGGGGTGCTCAGGGGCCAATTAGTGTGGGGGCAGCTCTCATGGGCCCCCCCCCCAGGATGAGTGTGGGGGCAGCTCTCATGGGCCTCCCCCCCCCAGGATGAGTGTGGGGGCAGCTCTCATGGGCCTCCCCCAGGATGAGTGTGGGGGAAGCTCTCAGCTCTCATGGGCCCCTGAGGCTGAGGTGTGGGGGCAGCACTCAGGGGCCCCTGAGGCTGAGGTGTGGGGGCAGCACTCAGGGGCCCCTGAAGCTGAGGTGTGGGGGCAGCACTCAGGGGCCCCTGAGGCTGAGGTGTGGGGGCAGCTCTCAGGGGCCCCTGAGGTGTGGGGGCAGCACTCAGGGACCCACCAGAGCCCCCTGGTGGTGCTGGGCCCCCCTGGTGGTGCTGGTCCCCTCTACTGGTCCTGAGCCCCTCTGGTGCTGCCGGGCCCCCCTGGTGGTGCCTGGTGCTGCCGGGCCCCCCTGGTGGTGCCTGGTGCTGCCGGACCCCCCTGGTGGTGCCTGGTGCTGCCGGGCCCCCCTGGTGGTGCCTGGTGCTGCCGGGCCCCCCTGGTGGTGCCTGGTGCTGCCGGGCCCCCCTGGTGGTGCCTGGTGCTGCCGGGCACCCCTGGTGGTGCCGGGCCCCCATGGTGCTGCCGGGCCCCTCTGGTGGTGCCTGGTGCTGCCGGGCCCCCCTGGTGGTGCCTGGTGCTGCCGGGCCCCCCTGGTGGTGCCTGGTGCTGCCGGGCCCCCCTGGTGGTGCCTGGTGCTGCCGGGCACCCCTGGTGGTGCCTGGTGCTGCCGGGCCCCCCTGGTGGTGCCGGGCCCGGCTGTTTCCACCTCTTTTTGAAACTCCCGTCTCCTGTGGTACTCTGATGTATGGTTTCTGGGCAGTGTGTTGGGTGCTGGGAGTTGTAGTTCTCCTGGGCGGGCTCAATGTTCTCCCGCCGCCTGTCTGTGGTTATTGTGCCTCTTCTGGGATGTCCTCAGCTCCGTGCTGTGCACAGTGTACCACCATGTCCCCAGCTCCGTGCTGTGCACAGTGTACCGCCATGTCTTCATCTTCGTGCTGTGCACAGACAGTGTACCGTACACTGTCTGTGCACAGCACGGAGCTGGGGACTTGGTGGTACACATGTCTTCCGCCGCCTTAAAATCGGTCTGTTTCTCATCCAGGAGAGTCGGATGAGTGACATCCGTTTTTTGGTCTGTTTGGAAACTGCTGTGCGAGTGGCCAACATTTTTCTCAGATTCTCAGATCACATCCGTGTGCAATCAATCTGTTCTTTCCTCAGCAGCTATTACTGTGGAATTATTTACAGGAACATTTTACAGTGTTCTAAGCTATAGAATGATAATGTATCCGTGAAAAAAACGATGCCTCTCGGATGGTTCGTGTGCTGTCAGTGTGCGGTATGTAATTTTGTCGGACCCATAGACTTGCATTAGTGAGTCCCATACTGTCGCAGCATGTTGCAACTTTTTTCTCATCCTGAATCTGGATGAGAAAAAAGCGGCCGACACTCACCAATGTGCTCTCAGAGATTGATTGCAATGTGAGAAAATCACACATTGCACTCATCAGAGTTTCACCCCAGTGTGTCCGTACCCTAATACTAAAATCCATATAGTAATCCTACTGGTGTGGGGAGGGTTTATGGCACAGTTAGTACACTCCATACTTCATGGTATGAGGGGTTTATGGCGCAGTTTGTACACTCCATACTTCTTGTTATTAACCAGTTAATGCTCTCTTGTCCACCGCACTGCAGTGTCAAAAAAGGACGACAGCGAGACAGACAGCAACATGGCATCAGAGAGCCCCTGACCTCGAAATAGAAGATCCTCAGATCCCGGTATTGTGACATAATATTAAGAATAAAGGTTTTTTGCATTTATATTACATTATGAACTCCACAGCACGGCGGCGAAAATTGCTCCGGCCCTGGGCCCTCCTTCACTCCTGCTTGTTGCCATACACTGGGGTTGTGCAGAGGTGGCAATTGCACTCCTTCTCTTTGTGTTTTAGTATAGTAGTTATATTTTTGTATATAGGGGCAGACAGTGTATGCTATGTACACTTCCAGATTATCAACAACCAAAGTGGCGGCAAATTTTCGACCGCCCAGGGCGCCACAAACAGTTGCTACGCCGCTGGCTGTGCTGCACACCCACGGCACTATTCTGGCACTGAGTTCCAGGAGGGGGGGCCCCAAAAAATTTCTTGCACCAGGGCCCACTACAGTCTGGGTCCGCCCCTGGTAGATCTGACTGTTTGACATCTCACCAGCGACCACGTAGCGACGTTCCAACGATCCTTACCAGGTCGTATTGTTGTCGGGATCGCTGGAACGTCGCCAAGTGTAATGGGACCCTTAGATTCTCCCCAGATCAGAGAGATCTCCTTGGAGACAGAGTTGGCTGCAGGAACGACACAAGCTGTACACACCGGGAAAGGGATCTTGGGCTGTTGGCCATAGACAATAAAGAATGGCTATTTTGCCAAAGATTTGCTGACATGGTTAATGTAAGAGAATTCCACCCACAGTGGACCTGCAATCTTATAAGAGTGGCACCACTGTAGTACCAATCTTATGTCCACTTCAGCAACGAAGGTCTTTCCAGGTGGTGCCCGAAGCAAGCCTACAGGAGCCACAGTGAGCATCTTAGAGGACTTCATGATGTGTTGAGGCTTCTCTTCTCGGTCAGCAGGTGAAAAAGACCTAGAGAGTGCATTCGCCCTGACATTCTTGTTTGCTAGCCGGAAATGGAGAACAAAGTCGAAGCAGCCTAAGAACAGCAGCCAATGGGCTTGGCAATGGTTCAGCCTCTGTGCAGACAACAGGTGTGCCAATTTTTTTTGGTCGGTGTAGATAACAATGGGATGAACTACTCTTTTTAGTAGGTAATTGATGTCCTCCAAAGCCATCTTGTTGCCAATAACTCTTGGTCCCAATCGAATAGTTGCATTCAGGAGCAATAACAGGCATTGGTAAAGAAACCACTGATTATTATTTGCACAGTAGAAGACTTCTGCCCCAGCCCCGAAAGAAGAGGCGTACCTACCTCCAGGAAGAATTGCTTACTGATCTGGGTTCATACAGCATCGGGGCTGTTGAGAAGGCCTGCAGGGAGATGAAAGAACTCTCAGCCTCTGGAATTCCCTTCTTTGGGTTAACAACCTTATGGATCATGGCAATGATTGGGACAGTTCAGGACAAGAAGTGAAGTATAAACTGGCTGGATGGCCTTCACACTGTCAAGATGAGATCACTTCAGGACTGTAGACACTTTCTCGGGATCCATCTTTAACCTGGTATATTAACTTCAGGACTGCAGATACTTTCTCGGGATCCATCTTCAACCTGGTATCTAAGATTATGTGCTTCAGGAAGGACAGTGAGGTCTGCTCGAAAACACACTTCTACATGGAATAAAGATGGTACTCCTTCAGTCTCTGCAGGACCTGGTGAACATTCCTCCTGTGTGTGGGCAGATTGGGAGAACACCAAGATGTTGTACGACCACACAGGCAGATTCCCTTAGGCATATTCCCCTTAATATACTCTGGCATGGCTTGGGTCTCCGCCTGGAACTAGGTAGATTCAGCCTCGAAGAGAAAAATAACCTAGACATACATCAATAGGACAGTTATACAGTCTGTGTGGGTGACATCTCTGCTTCCTTTTTATTGAAGATTTCCAAATAAGACCAATGGGAGGGTGGCTTGCCAGGAAGATTAGATGGAGTCACGAGTGTGAGCAGGATGAACAGGAATGAGATGTTTCACATGGCAGGATTGCCCCCATCAAAGCACCTCATTGGTTTTCCAATCCAAGAGAGGCTTGTGCAGTTGTAACTATGGCAGTCCCAGGAGCAGGGAATGGGACAAGGCTGTAAGTACATAGAAGGCATTCTTCTTGGAGTGCAGCATTCCTACCTGAAGCTCCACTTGCTCCATTATGAAATAGATAGCCTTGGACATGACTCTCCCATCAACAGAAGGCACCACCAAAGGACTTGGAAGATGCTTATTTGGAATCTGGTACTCATCCACCACAGTGTGTTAAATGAAGTTTACTTCACCAGAATCCAGTTAAGCTGACTCAGAAAATTAGGTTTTGCCACAGGTTACAGACACCGACATAGTCAAAGGTGTAGAGGACTTGCTCTCACCTAGGGTAGCCTATCCTATGTACGCTAAGCTTGAGAATTTCCTGGCTTCACAGGACAGAAATGGATAAAGTGTTCAGGACTTCCAGAGTGGAAGCATTTCGCTATGGTGCCACGGGCCTCCTGGCAATGCTTAGCAGGGTTCATACGATTAACCTGCATGGGTACTGAAGACGCAGTAGGAGCCACAGGCTGTGGCACGATAGATTTCTGTAAGGTCAGAGCAACACACAACAACCTCTCTTGGCTCATCACTCAATAGCTGTTTTGGAACCAGAGTTCAATCTGGATAGCCAAAGATACCAAGTCATTCAAGGAACCGCTCCAAGGGAACTCTCAACTCTGTAGCAGCTAACCCAGAGGTTGGGAACCCAGGCACGGATTCTGGTGCAGGCAAGGTGGCTGAAATAAGCAGGCAGGATCGTACAGACTGGTGGATACTAACTGTGTTGTGCACAGGTTACAGGAACAAGAAGCAGGTGAGGGGACCAGGATAGATACTGCAGGACCCTGCTGCAGGGTCATTGGCAAAAGTGTAACACTCTACGCTAAGTTCATACTGAGTGGTATCATTAGACAATTGAATCAATTTGAATTAGCCCTGAAAAGAAATGTTGGTTTAATTTAGCACCCGTAAGGACTGTAAATCAGTAATCCCTGACTAGATGTCTCTAATATGATATACCTTCTCTAAAAGGTGAGCCTATGTGGTGCCCCACTGGTCAGTGCAGCCATAGCAGGGGTACTTGTTAGCAGCGCGTTAATCAGCGTGATGTCCACAGCGAGCAACAGAGAATGTTCATTTATTCAGAATTAACAACATCCAGCTTATAACATGAGAATAGGATCAATCTGGTTTCTGGGAAGGGAGAGAGAAATCTGCTGTGACCTTCAGCTTCAGTTCCACACTAGAATGTGCATGCAGGGAGCAGGGGGAGGGACATTCTGTCTCTGACTGAGGACCTTTTTTTTTTTTTTTAACTTTGTTGACATCTGAACAATATGCATGCAGACATAAAATCACATCATATTAAACAAACAATAGTTGTTGCAATACATACAGATCAATATGCATTAGGCCAACACCCCCACTCAACAACTACTTATTCTGTTAGTCCCATAGCGGTTCTCAATCCTTGGAACCTAGGTCGTGGCAATGGCTTGGTCAAAATGTCAGCTACCATCTTATCAGTCTCACAATAAACAAACGCAATTATGCCACGATCTATCAAATCACGTAGATGATGACATCTGACGTGGATGTGCTTGGTTCTAGCACTGATCTTCTCACTGCATGCAAGTTTAATACATCCTTGGTTGTCCTCATATATCACTGTTGGCTGAGTTAACGGTTTACCAAGATCATCGATCAGTTGTCTTAGCCAAATGATCTCCTGACTTGCACAGGCTGCGGACACATACTCAGCTTCTGTGGATGACAAAGCAACAGATACTTGTTTTCTACTAGACCAGGAGATTGAACTTTCTCCAAGTTTAAATACGTATCCGCTTGTGGATTTACGATCATGCAAATCACCAGCCCAATCTGCGTCAGCATAGCCTGTGAGTTTTAGATTTCCTGCTGCAGATAATTTTAAATTTACCCCTTGTGTCTCTTTTAAATATCGGAGAACTCTTAACGGCGTTCCAGTCCTTTTCTCCACATATCTGCACAATATTCCAACTGCTGTTGTAATATCTGGTCGAGTCATAGTCGATATGTATAGAAGTGCCCCCACTGCCTGTCGATATTTCTCATTGCTAGGCAACAGGTCATCTTCTTCCAGTTTCAGGTAGGATGATTCCATTGGCGTTGATACACCTTTGGCTTCTGTCATTCCAAACTGATTCAAAATTGAATTAATTTTTGCACTTTGATTTAGAAGAAAACTTCCATCTTCCTCTCTCTGGATATGGATTCCTAGATAATATGTTACATTTCCAAGGTCTTTTGTTTCAAAATGCTGGTTCAAAATCTTAGTAATTTGCCCAATTTCGGCTTCTTCTTGATGAACTACAATTACATCGTCCACATATAAGAGAATATACATCTGTGGCGCCCCTGCGTCCATGAGGCCACAAAAGGGAACTGCAGCCAGGCAGGTAGGACACTTGTTGCACAACAACACCCTCACAGCCCACATACCCACGTGTAAGAGAAGGTAACATCCAGCCCTGAGATTAGAGACTCTATGAGATTGAGGGGTGGTGGATTTAGAGGAGTGGGTTGGGCACACCCGTAGTCAGGTGACTTGACAGTATATAGGAAAGGGGGAGGAGGAAGGTGTTCAGTAGGCCACAGTGAGCTGAGATGCAAAGACCAGAAGCTGAGGAGCTCAGGCCAGAAAACAGCAGCAGGTTGAGCTGAAGCTGAGCAGGAGAGAGCCACACGTCCTGGAAGAGTGAGGGTATAAGGAACGCAGAATCTGTACTGAGCCAGTGCGAGCCAGAGGAGAGAGAAAGCCTATCCAGAGCCGGATCCCCAGGAGTGTGAGAGAGCCGAGAGTGACGATGATACCCGGGGCCCTAGAAACACAGCTAAAGCAACCGACTGCAGGCGGAGTAGCCCTCCTATGATACAGAAGAGGAACAGAAGGAAAGGAGCCTGGTAGAGCCTCAGACTTGAGGACTGCTGGAGGCAGAGGGGACCGTAGTTTACCCGGCATCCCCAAACAACACGACGGGGGGTCTTAGTTCCAGATTGAGATCCCTACCCTAAAGGACAGGCAGCTCAGTGACAAACTAAGGACCCACAGGGGCCCGAGTCACCGCCATACTGTCCAGTGTCGCACAACACGAAGTAAAGAGAGAACGTAATAGCCCGGAAAGGACACAGAGACTGTGTGAGGGGCCACAGAGAGAGAGGCCTGGCTGCAGGGAGCAAAGGGAACCTGGAGAGGGAGAGAGTGCCCGTGTACTGTAACTTGTAAGAACTGCACTGAACTGCAAATAACTTGTAAAGTGACTGAAAGAACTAAGAGTAAACACGGAAAACCCTGGAACTGCTTCCCTTGTGTTTCTGCATAAAAGTGATTCTCTCCATACAGGATACAGCCTGTCAGCACCAACAAAGAGGAGAGATCCCTGCAGCAGCGGCGGCCCCCATCACTGGCCGCATCAAGTGGGTGGTGTGACGACTGACAACCCCTGTAAATATCCCCTTTTATTGGTGAGCCCGGGACACAGACCGGACCAGGACCACCTGTGACTTCCCCAGCAGCAGACCGGTCCGGGTACCGAGTACCCACTTTCCATCTGTATATCTCGTATATAGGCATGGATCCGCTTGACCTCTTTTAAATCCTTCTTCCAACAAGACTTTGTTCATTTTGGTGTTCCATGCTCTTACCGATTGCTTAAGACCATAAAGACCATAAAGAGATTTTTGTAGTTTGCAAACAAGATTCTGTTCACCTTCCTTTATATAACCTTCGGGTTGAGTCATGTATAAGTCCTCCTCAATGTCACCATTTAAAATGCAGTCTTGATATCCAAATGTCTGACAAACATCTTTTGTACAGCAGCTACGACCATCAAGGCTCTAAATGTTGTCTGCTTGGCGACTGGGGAAAAAGTAGCATCATAGTCCTCGCCATATTTTTGGGAATATCCTTTTGCGACCAACCTCGCTTTAAATCTGTGGACTTTACCTTCAGAGTCATATTTGGTTTTAAATACCCACTTGCACTTGATTGCCTTTTTACCCTGTGGTAACTCAGTGAGTTTCCAAGTTTGAAGTTGATGAAGCGAGTTCATTTCTTCATTAGCGGCATTGATCCACTTTGTTCTTTCATGAGCAGGTAGTTTTTGCATTTCATCCCATGACTGTGGCTCTGACTCAGGTAGTGTCTTGACAATGTAGGATAGACGTTTAGCTGGTATCCCTCTGTTTGATCTTGACGATCGTCTGATTTCAGGTTCACTTAGGCTTTTTGTTGTTCCTTCAGTGGTTGAAGAATCTAGCCAGACTTCTACATTCTCCCTTTCGTTGTCTTGTGATTGTGACTGAGATTGTTGTTGTTGCTTCATCTGGACTACTGGCATAATATCACAAAACTTGGGTGACACAAAATTTTCATCAATCACTACATCTTTGCTTATTGTGACCTTGTTTGTCTCTGGGTGTAGAATTCTATAACCTTTCTGGGTTTCACTGTAACCTACCAGAATGCCTTCCTTAGCGTGAGATTCCCACTTAGTTCGTTTTTCTTTGGGAATGTATGGAAATGCTTTGCTTCCGAAAATCCTTATGTGCTGTAGTTTTGGCTTTGCACTATTCCATTGTTCAAATGAAGCCGTCATAATAGCTTCGCCCCAATATTCTGTAGGCAAATTTGCATCAAATAACATACTCCTTCCGCTTTCACAGAGTGTTCGGTTCCTTCTTTCTTGCTACACTATTTTGCTCAGGGTGTATGGTACAGTAGTCTGAAATATGATTCCATTTCTCTTTAAAATGCTCTGTGTCTCATTACTTGTATATTCAGTCCCATTATCTGCACGTAGAATTTTTGGCATTCTCCCAAACTTGTTATATACTTCAGCTAGATATATTTCAAGTTTCTCTGAAACTTCATTTTTGCTGTGAAGTAGATAGACAACTGTGTATCTTGAATTGTCATCACTGAATGTAAGAAAATATCCCTTCTCCCAGGGGTCTAATACGCATTGGGCCACAGATATCTGTGTGTATTAAATCTAGTGGCTGTTCTGTTCTTGTAGTACTTTTCTTAGGAAAGGCCTTTCTGGACATTTTCCCTTTGATATAGCTGGTACACCTCATTGTCTGGTTACATGGATCAATTGTAATATCGTCAGCTAAGTGTTCTGGAAATAACTTTCTTATTGCTTCTGGGTCTCTATGCGCAAGCCATCTGTGCCATACATGAATACAGTTCTTGTGCATTTCTTGCTTAGCTGTGCATACACACTCTTTACATTTCAACTGATACAGTTCATCTTTGATTTTTCCTTTTGCTAGTCTGTGACGCTCTTTTGAGATGATGCAGCTATCATGCTTAAACGTAACTTCATTCCCTCTTTTGTAAGCTTTTTCACGGATAATAGATTACTTTCAAGACTAGGCACATATATCACATCCTTCACAGGAATCCTTCTGCTTTGGTTGCAGAGATGTTACAATCAATATAACCATCTCCTATGCCTTCTGAGTTCATACACTGACCTCACCATTATCACTTTCTCTGACTTGCTTTGGTTAAGCTTAGTAAAGAAGTCTCTGTCATTGGTCATGTGACTGGTTGCACCAGAATCTATACACCACGCATGCTTTGATTTAAATGCATTGACTAATGTGAATGCAGCCTCAGTATTTACAGGATCATTATTTTCAAATACAGCACTCTTAACTCTTTGTTTACTGTTTTGCTTCTTTAGCTGATTCATTTTAGCTTTCCAGACTTTGCATTCAGCTTTTAAATGACCTGGCTTCTTGCATACAAAACATTCACGTGTTTCTTTAGGATGGTTTCTGCTGGTGGGCTCATCCTGTGTTTGTAAAGCAGTTTCCTTGTTGCATACTTTGCTGCTCACACTTTCTGCCTTTCTCTTATATTCATCTATAAGCTTTCCTCTGACGTACTCCAATGTAAGCTCATCATCTGGGCGTGCATCTAGTGCAGTTACAAGTGTGTCATAGCTTTCTGGGAGACCACTAAGTAGTAGTGCTGCTACATGGAAGTCCTTCATATCTTCTCCAATGCCCCGCAGGTGCTCTACAATCTCTAGAGTGCTTCTAATGTAGTCCTGCATGTCCTGGTCACTGTGTAGCTTAGACTGATATAGCTTTCTCATTAAATAGAGTTTGTTACTTAGATTTATCCTCTCATGTACTTTCTGCAGCTGCTCCCACATTTCCTTTGCAGATTCACACTTACACACATGCACAATCTGATCATCCTCTATGCTGAGTGATATGGTGCTCTGTGCTTTCTGATCCATTTCTAGCAAGTCCTGTGGTACTGGGTCAGGCTTGGGCTCCTGAGTGTATTTCCACGTACCTTCTCTTATCAGCAGCATCTTCACCTTGAATTTCCAGGATTGGTAGTTCTGGTTATTCAGGCTTGGCACTGTAAACTTTGCTGAGCTGCTGGTAGTGGCCATCTTTACTTCATCTCAGTTTGCTGTTGTCTTTCTATCTCTGTGCTCTGGAGGTTTGGGACTTCTGTGATTCCTGGGCCCATAACCTGTTAGCAGCGCGTTAATCAGCGTGATGTCCACAGCGAGCAACAGAGAATGTTCATTTATTCAGAATTAACAACATCCAGCTTATAACATGAGAATAGGATCAATCTGGTTTCTGGGAAGGGAGAGAGAAATCTGCTGTGACCTTCAGTTTCAGTTCCACACTAGAATGTGCATGCAGGGAGCAGGGGAGGGACATCCTGTCTCTGACTGAGGACCTTTTTTTTTTTTAACTTTGTTGACATCTGAACAATATGCATGCAGACATAAAATCACATCATATTAAACAAACAATAGTTGTTGCAATACATACAGATCAATATGCATTAGGCCAACAGTACTGCACCCACAAATGAGTGTGCAGTTATTCCTGTCACAGGAGAGAGTAAGGTTTGCAAATAGATCCCACCCCAGCACCTCCCACACTTAAACCCAGGTAGACGAGTAGTATCATTCCCATTGGGCGGAGTTAGGGGAGGAGGGAAGTCAGACAGTGGAGTTTGAGTTTGCATGAGGAGCGAAAAAGAGGGGAGCCTCCGAGAGAGAGAAGGAGACTCCCAGGGAGGGGGCCTAGAGAAGTGGCAGCCCAGGAAAAGAAAGAGGGGACCCCATATCGGAGCACCTATACTCTGGGGGAACCCTGGTCCATCTAACGGAGTACCAACTCCGAGGATACGGTGCAGGGTGTTCAGCCCCTGAGCCGTCCACACGGGTCATCACGAGTCAGTTCATCCACCCTGACACCCTGTCTAGAAAGTGCAGTCTCGCCAGGATCGCCAACCAAAGGTCGAGCCTGTTCAGAGAGAGAGAGGGGAGAAGAAGGGAATCTCCCAGCACCCCAACGGGTCTGGTATACAAGAGGGCTGTGCTGGGGCAGGTTTTAGCAGCAGGAGACGGGATCGACAAGAGAGAGTATACTACGGGATCTGCTGAAAGACCTTGCAACTCTCTGTGACTACCTGATCAGCTACCTGATTATAGACTGCTTGTGCTGTAACCCGAACTGACAGCTGAACTAGTTTACAGGGTAAAGGACCCATGTAGAGTGACAAAGCCTCCGTGTGTCTGTTCATCTGCTGCATTGCTCCACAGATCATCTGCACATTCTGTACCACCATTACAGGTGCATCTGATACAGCCAGGGGCAGAAGGGGAACTCGGTCACTGGGTCTGCTGAATAGGGAGTCACAGATGGACAGGATCCTGATGCCGTGCCCTGGTGATGAACTGGGTAGATGTTGATGATGGGGGATAAAGAGATTATTTACAGGGGAACATAACGCCTCCTGTAGTTTCCGGTAATTTCGTACCGGCACTGCCAGCCGGCCGCTGAGGTGATGGTTGGGGCAGCAAAGTGTGGTACAGCTCCCCACAGGTGGAGCTTTACCTCAGGGCAGCAATGAAGGAAGATGGTGAGGGAGGGTAGTGATGAAGATGGTGCTGAAGTTCTTACCTCTCTGCTGAGCTGCTGCTGATGCTGGGCCCTCCAGGCTGAGGCGGGAAGAATAACGAAAACCAGTTCAAGTTTAACTCCACTTTACTCGGTACCGGCTGATGGCATAAACTAGACACGGTACAGTTTGGTTTACAGGGTGGATATTGCCAGCTCAGGGTCCCCCTTATGGATGTCTCAAGATGTCCTCTCTCAAGTCATTCAGGGTCTATTCTGTTTTCTTCTGTCTTTTCCACCCTCACAGAGCTCTCTCGCCAGTCCTACGGTCTGTGTCTAGAAGATAAGGTCTGTGCTTTACCGGTCCGGTCTGGGCCCAAGGATTAAAGCCCCCGCCACCAGACTTCAGCCTGTCCCGTTTAATGTCTTCTAGTGTCCTAAACCGGGTCTTAGTCCTGAGGGGAGAGGTACCTTGTGGCACTGTCAGCAACCTAGTCTCTATGGGCCTGCAGCTCGTTGGTTTTGCAGTCAGGGATAAACTCCTGGCAGCCTCGGCTTTCCATGTCGCCGGTGCTCCCTCAACATGACCAGCCGGCTCCTACCAGTCCTGGCCCGTTGCCTTCTGTTCTGGGCCCCCACTTGAAGATGGGGCTCCATCCTCTCAGCTGGGCTGTCAGGCCTGACCTTCCTGCCTCCCTTCCCAGCACCGTCTGAGGTAAACTCACTGTCCCTCTCTCTCCTCTATCCTAGGCTCCACCCCCACCCTCCTGGGACCTACCAAAGTACTGGCCCCCCTTATGCTAAGTGGTGTGGTCCTAAGTGAGGGTAAATACAGACTCCATAAGGTTTAACCCTGGACTAGCAACTCACAGGGAAAAGAAAACACATTTAATAATAAAGTGCAATACTACCCTGTGGCGCCTAGCCATAGGGGCGCCACACATCTCTGCCCTGGGGGCTCAGCTCCACCTGCAGGGAGCTGCTTCACCCAGCCTGCAGTAAAATCTCCCCCGGAGGTCTGAAGCGGCGCTGGTACCCATCACCAGAATCTGGCGTCACGACAAACTTTTATCATCTTTATTACCATTCCCTAACTCCTTTACCAGTTGACCACCAGGGCCATGGGCAGGCCACCAGTGACATCCCAACTACAGTAGGGCCCAGACACCCAAGTCCCCATACAACTCTGGGTGACTCACCTACACTATTTCCAGCTAGGAGCAGTATAATTAGAGAACAGTATCTATTTGAATTAGCTCTGAAAGGGACTGTTATTTTAACACATCACCAGCAAGGCCTGTAAGACTATAAAACATTGTAACACATTTTCCCTTCCCCAGGAGAAGCTGTCTCTACACTATTTCTGGGTATAGTGCATGGAGCTTGGCATCACCAGATCTTATATAGACCTAACAACACTATGTGGCCAGCCAATCACAGTAAAGCCAGTAGCCAACATAGCTATGGTATTACTGTGGTTGTCAATCTCCGAATGTTTACTGGCTTAAAATCAGCCATGAAACATGGAAGGCAATCGAGTGTGGCACCCGAGTACCTGGGCATTCAAATGAGTACCGAGCATTTTGAGCACACGAATACTCGATTGACTACCAGGCAGTGCTTGCCGAGCACGCTCACTCATCACTAGCTTTGAGGCATCAATGTAATGCAATGATTTACCGTATGTAAAGGTCTGCAGCAGCTTTGTTGCTTCATGCACCTTATAACACCTCATAAAATCGCTAAATTGCCCAGACTGTAAAATAAAGAAATAAGGCATGTATTCATAAAAAGAGATATGAACCCCTGTACTTATTGATACCAAAAATATCTCTTCAATTTTTATACTGAGACACATTGTGATACTACACTCCTGAGATACATCCTTACCATTTAACAAAGAACCTCTGGACTCAAAAAATGCCCAAGCACTAACAGGTAAGTAGCTGCCAACTAAGTGACTGTTGTGCCTTGCACCTGTCACCATCATTGACCTCCGACACAGCGTGGTCACAGTCCACTCCTGCAGGGGACAGCATGGTGGAGTAAACAGAGCAGAGTGGAAGAGTGGTAGCTTCTTTTCCGTTCTGATCTGCAGAAGTGGGCGCATAGCCGAAATCATACTGTTTGCCAGACAAGCCCCCTGCTACCTGATTGGGGGAGACGGCTGTTCAATCAACGTAACGTTGGCTATGCGTCCTTCTACAGAGGGAAGAAGCTGCCCCTCTGTAGTCTCGGCATCACTGGAAGCGGCAAAATTGCAAGATAGGAGCGGTCTGTGTGACCGCTCCTTGTCGATGGTGAACGGCGCCGAGCACAATAGGCAGGTAGGTGCCAGCTACCTTTCTGTTAGTGCTTAGATACAATTTTTTTTTTCTTTTTGTTATCCCGAATATCCTCTTTAACAACTGAATATTGTCTTGGGAGTTGTTCTGCCTTCTTGCATGCTTATATGCAGCATGTGATTCAGCATACAGCATAAACCTTCTCTGTATTCCAAATAAACAGACTGTTCCTTCTTTTGTCTAATAGATTTATTGGTCAACAGTATGTGTATGGTTGGTAAAACTAGAAGAATACAGTTGACAAAAATCAGTAAATAATCAGTAATTAAGAAGAGTGGCACTCACCGGATGCTGGCTGTATTTCTTTATTTTGTCAAGCTACACACACAGACATGTAGATAGAATAGAGGATGAGGGACGGACGACTGCCCATCACCCATCTTCCCTCCTGTCTTCATGTCTGTGTGTGTAGCTTGACAAAATAAAGAAATGCAGCCAGCATGTGGTGAGTGCCACTCTTCTTACTTACTGTAGATGTACATGGACTTTTCCTAAGGGTAAGCGTCTGTTGATTTCTTGAGCAGTGGATAAAGTGTGGTGGTGCCTGGTTTTCCTCTCCTGTTGCTAATAGATAACACAAATCAGTACTAAGTATATCATATTAAACAGTTAGGATAATATACAGTACAAAAGGATCATACAGCATGATGGAGGCTTACATGTGGATTCATGCTTCTAATAGCCACAATCTGTCTAGAAATCAGTGCTATGTAACCCAGCAACAGACCTGAACATATAACTTCACAGACAGACGTAATACTCTCACTAGATATGCGTTGGCAAAGATGATGAAGGTTTTAAGATCAATGCAGGAATAAGGCAAACATTTGTGCTCTACATAAATCATGCAACAAGATGGCTGCTGCTACTCAGAATGTTTTGGGGTTGACCGACAATGCACTAGGATTTTAAAGGAGAAGACTGATCAGAAAGAATACCTTTTAATAAAAAAATATAAATAATAAAAACAAAGTCTTTCAAATACAAAAAATAAAGTCTAAGAGGACAGACATTTCAACATATTGCCAACCTGACCAACAATCAAATGAATGCAGACTAGTGGAGTAAATAGGACTATAGAAGTGCAGCCAACTATCCTTGAGGTGAAGATGCCCTACCTTTGCACCCTAAGGTTGTCGTACACTCATTCCTTGGCAGCTGTCCCTAACGAGCTACCCGTAGACTAACAATAGACAACCTATTGATGCACAAGATTAAATATAGAGTTTTTGAAGCAAAGTCTGAGATTACTCAATAATATTGAGAATACACTTATCTCTTCAATGAATAGAGACAAAGTTGAACTCTTTTTCGTCAATCAGAATACCACTAGGTGCTGTGGTCGGTCTTTTAAATATTTTGTGCTAATCAAAATAAAGATCACAACAAGATACATGTTACATTACAAAGATTATTGCATGTCTTGCTTTCTCCCACTAAATCTAAACGGGCAGAACAGGAGTCATATAAAAGAATAACTTATAGACAAAAGTCCCATGATAGTCCTTTGACAAGACTTAAAACTGCTGTTTGCAGGCACAGATAATGCCATAGAATGACAATAACTGTGCACATATGGAGACTTAAATCTACACATTTTGTCTCAACAAGTAACAAGTAAAGATGTACGATTGTTGAGTGTAACCCACCTAGAATGCTTCATCAAGAACGCTTTCCATGGAAGCTCCAATAATACTAATGAGCTTTGCTTTTCCCGTGTATAAAATTAGTTTCCGCTATTGAAGAACTTTCAAGGACTAGTTGATAAATAAATGCACACAATTTGCCTGGGATTACTACTTCTGGGTGTGCACTTGTAATTAGCACTAAATTGAGAACAATTAGCATTAGTATTTGAGTGGATGGTGAGGATAGGCAATTATGTCATTTAGCAGCTGTTTACTAGTGTTAATTGGATTCTGCAGGCCATTGTTTAGTGGATTGTATGCTCATGATTGAGATACCCATAGCATCAAATATGTTTATTTTGATTATTTTATGTTGGAGCTTGCAATATAGACTTTCTTCATTACAGCACATCATAGACTTTCTACTATAGATCTCTGATGGTTGAGACCTATAAGCGTAGCCTTCACTTTGCAATTCAGCAATTTCAAAATTAAACATCTTGAATGGTTAATTTGAAGTATTCTTCCCTGGAAATTTACCAGTAGGTGGCAATATTATATTGTTATCTGTCAAAGGGATGTCAACAATATTCCTTGTTTCACCAGATAGTTAAAAACATTCATGCTAAATCACAGTTGATTGCAGAAAGGTAAATTATTAAAACAATGGATATGGCTGCATTGCTATAGATAATCCATGATATAGGTTTAAGGCAATCTGTCACAAAGTTTTTGCTATAAAAAACAAAAAAATGACCAGCACCTCTGAACAGAATAAAGCAAGCGTGACACTGTGCGTTACACGTGTGTGTGACTGACGCTCTATCGTAACCTTGTGTCTATAAATACCACCAATCACCTTCGCCATGGCATGGCTGGTCGCAGGTGACACAACCGTCACCAGTGCCTGACTGATTGCAGGAGATTATGCACCGGTATTTGGACACCTGAGTTGCCTTTCAGTGGAGCTAACAGCCTCCTGCTAAGTGCAATGGATGTTTTTCATGGGCTATCTTTTTGTTGAGTTTTTTTCTGAATTTTATGTCCTCTAGATTTATTCTGCTTAAACAGACATATGGTTAGGACTTGTAAGTGTGAGGCCCTTGACAGTGGGTTACGAGTTTATGTATTTTGGCCAAAATATCCTCTAACACCTCACATCATCATCCTTAGTGTTTTTTGCACTTTTTTTTATCTTTTGCAGTGTATGGCTGAGCCCTCTGGGGGATGTCTGTAATTTGAGTGATGCATGTACATGGTGCGGGGCAGCCCGCCTAGTCTAATAGTAAGGGCGTGACCAATAGCTTGCATACTGACATTATGCGTTACACGTGCTTGTGTGACTGACGCCCTATGGTAACCTTGTGTCTATAAATACCACCAATCACAATCACCTCCCCCATGGCTTGGCTGGCCGCAGGTGACACAACCGCCCCCAATGCCTGGCTTGTTACAGGAGATTGTGCACTGGTATTAAGACACCTGAGTTGCCTCTCAGTGGAGCTGACAGCCTCCTGCTAAGTGCAATGGATGTTTTTATGGCTATCTTTTTGGTGAGTTTTTTTTAAGCGTGAACATGTGCAAGCTGCTATGACTGCAGAATATGCTAACCTAAGAATAAAATACTCTGTAGCAAAGTTTTTATCTAACTCATCTGAGAGCAGCAAGATGTAGGGGCAAAAACCCTTATTCTAGCAGTGTATCACTTACTGGGCTACTTTCTGCATTTTGAAATTCAATTTTCTACATACGAAATGATAAACTCTGTATAAGCCCACCCACAATACTGATTGGTAGCTTTCTGTGCACTTTATGCATACAAAAAAAATTGCCAATCAGTGATGGGTCTGGGTTGACCACAGCTCATAAATATGGAATACTATATAGCAGCAGTTTTATTTGTCCACTAGTGGTAATCTCCTACTGATAAAACATATATAGAGAAATAAGAGCAGCACAATGAGGTTTACTCACGGGTGCCGGCCTACCTTGACAGCTTTCCACTTATCAGGTATATACCAATAATAACAAAATATAGGCAGCACTCCAAATTTCCAGTTAAAAAAAAGCCCTTTATTGGTCAGTGAGCAGGCGACGTTTCAATCCTTGTCAGATCTTTCTCAAGCAATGACAGGGTGTAGACTCAAAGTTTATATAGTGTCTCATTTACATAATCAGTGAACAAACAATTAATATTAATTCATACAAAAAGTGCTTCTATAGTGCATATTCAGAGTGTTTACATACATTAAAGTGCTTTCATATGGATTCTCATGTGTTCATCTATTGTCACATATGAATCTTATATATTACAGTGTTTAAAAAGGCTTCCTAGTGCTCATAATACCACAGCTCATAAATATGGAATACTATATTGCAGCTGTTTTAATTGTCCTCTAGTGGTAACCTCCTACTGATAAAACAGTTATTTTTATCAAAACTATAGCAAGCAGCCCAGTAAGTGACACATCACTAAAATAAGGATCTCTGTAGAGAAAGATGTTCTCATAGATCAGGTAGCAAAAAGGGTGTCCTCTCCTGGCAAAATCTTCGGCAAGCATTCCAGCTGCCTGAATCTTAAAGATGAGTAAAGCACTGTTAAGATTTGTCTCTCTCGCCAGTTCCAACAGTCATCATATAAACTCTAGTATGCTATTTGCATGCTTGTGGGTATGTTCTGACTAGAATCTTATCAGTATATCTTAATCAGGGGCTGGCTAATATTGCCCTGGGTGGCAGTCCACATTGTACAGCCAGGGGCTAAGTGACGAGCAGGGGTGGGGTGGGTGCTACTGGGGCCAAGTGAGGAGCGGGGGGGCTGCTGTCGTTAAGTGAGGAGCGGAGGGGGGTGTGCTCCTTGACTCACCTACTAGCTGGCTGATGCCTCCGCTTCGGTCCCAGGTCCCGCGGACATTCAAGTGGATGCAGCGGCTGCGGCCACAATGCGCTGCCAAGCGGCCACTCTCACTGTCTGGGCGGCCCTAAACTAGGAAACTAGAACTAAACCAACGGCCTGAGGGGCAAATGCCACCCAGTCAGCTGGGCCAGTCCGCCCCTGATGTTAATAGACCATTGTAAGACACGGGTGAGACTTTATTTATCATATAATAATAACTACTGGAACCAGAAAGTGGAGCCAAATCCTGATGCTTTGTGCATTACAAAGTTAGGATTCGGGAAGCTATAGCTGGATGGACAAAGCTTTTACTTTGAATAGTTTTCCAACATTAGTTAGAGGGCCACAGGTAATTTTATATTCAGGGCCTGCTCCAGGTTTTTGTGGGCTCTGGGTGAAACAGTCTCATTGGGCCCCTTTAATACATACCATGATTTACCGTATTTATGGGCTATATATAATATAGAGGTTGCATGCTGTGCTAGGTTATATATATTATTTGGAGGCTGTGCTGGGCTTTATATATTATTTGGAGGCTGTGCTGGGCTGTATATATTATTTGGAAGCTCTGCTGGGCTATATATATTATTGGAGGCTTTGGCAGCCCAGCATCAGTCTCTAAATAATAATTTATTTCTTATGGGTATAGAAAAAAGAGAAGCGGCACTCACTGTTTAGCAGGAATTCCTTTTAATTGAACAATCCTGCAGACATCAGTCCGAAGTGATCAGAGTGGGGAGTTGGCGGATGAAGGCTCGCCGTTTTGCGGTGTTACCGCTTCAACGGGTCCAGTTCTCGGCGTCTGACATCAGATCCTCTCACTACGTAGAGAGGGTCCGGTCATGTCACTGCCTTATTTACAAGTGCAAATTAAAAACACAATAATGAATATTAATAATGTTACAAAAACCTAATCAGAATACCAAAAATACTCCGAAGATATGTGGTGCCCCTGTGGATCCAGTCGCCAAAGCAGTACTGCACCCCTGTTGTGGTGTAGTACCCACTCTCGGGTAAGGGCGGGGCGCAGACTGGTATCGGGACACCCAGGCCACGCACTACACTAGGTCCAGGTCAGGGTTGGGATGAGATTGCTCCTGTGGGAGAGCACAGTCCCTGATCCTGTCTGGAAAGAGGAACCAGGGTAGTGGGAATGGGTGGAGAGGAAGTATTAAGGGGAGCACATGGGAAGGAGTGAAGTCAGGAAGAACACGCATACATTGTGCACACATGACAGAGGGCATAAATAGCACAAGGAAAGATCTAGAAGTCAGTCGAGTTGGAAGGAAGCTAGTGGAATAAGCCTGTCAGAGGAGAAGTAAGAACTTGAAAGAAGTGTCCAGAGGACTGGAGCCAGTGGGAGCTCATCTTAAGGACTGCCTAAGGAGCAGAAGGAGAGAACCTGGGTGCTCCAGGAGGAAGAGTGGGTCCCAAAGGCATGGGTAGTGAGCAATCTGCCCACGGGGCTCGCATCCATTGCCAGTCGCAAGGCAGTGTAGGGACCAGGCCGCAGAACAGGTTCACAGGGACCCCAAGACTAGTGGAGAAGACCAGGCTCAGCTAGCAACCTGAAGGCTGTGGCATTTCCAAGGTGCTGCAGCCGATACCGCGCACATCCGTTGAAAAGTGGGCCATATAGGGTCCGGGGACAGGCTTCAAGTAACCCCAGGAGGGACCTGCGGTCACTGGCTCAGGGCTCTGTGTGAGCGAGGTGCAAGGCAGGAGGGCGAAACAAGCGCAGTGTGAGACGACCGAGAAAGGACAGAGAGAAGGGGTACCAGTTGAGTGTCATCCGACTACACGGGAGTAGCTGGATCCCTGCCTCTGAAAATCCAGCACTCAGCGGGCTGTTGCACAGTGACTTTGAGTAAACATCTAAATACTGCAACCTGCTGTGTCTGTGACCTTCTTGACACATCATAAGCCTTGCATTAGAAGATAGCTACCAATTCACTCAGTAACATCTGCTCCCTGGGGGTCAGCCCTACCCGTAGAGGGCTTTACAACACTGCTGCATCATCACCATCAGCCCCAGAAGAACTGTTGTGCAGCAGCGGCCATCTATAGCCACAACCTGCGGGTGGCGTCATGTAAAAATAGTTATCCCCAGGTCCAATCATCCTCTTCCTGACGAAACTCCCTGTCCTCATAACCTGTCACGCTTGGGAGGTAAGGGAATCAGGTAACAGGTAGGTGAATTGGACAAAAGGGGGACAGGAGAGCCTAATCTGACCCTGATGCTGGGGTCCCTGGCTCGCCCTGATCTTGGAGGTACCTCTGTTGGTGAGAAGTTCCGAGCAGCCGCCCTGTACCCTAAAACTCCTGATTAGCCCTACGCTGAGGGCCCCTACCTCCACCCACGGGTCAGGAATCACAGCTTCTCCCAAGGAAAGACTTTAGCCCAGTAGCTAAGCTAAGCATCAGTACAGTACAGCACCAAGACTTAGAGCACATAGCTATCAGCAGCACCTGACAGAGGAGAGGGAAGACTATTTAAAGCCAGGGGGAGAGGAAATAGGTGAGTCACACATTAACTCCTGAACCAGCAATTGAACATAATAGTGACTGCAGCTCTGAAGCACACCACAGGAGGGAAGGACCTTCACAACCATCAACCATGCAGCTCTTAAAGACAAACAACATACACAGGGGGCGTGTCCGGATGTGACCTGAGAGGACGCACTGAGGAGAGGCTCCCACTAACCTCAGCTTTAATAAGCACTTTCACCATTAACATGCCCAATTTAACTCCACATTATGGGTCCCAAATGCAACAAACCTGGAGCACAGCTGGTGGTGGGTCAATCTGCCCAGAAGACAGCCCTAAATACATTCTTGGATTTGGAACAGCCACCGACAGGGAAGCGAGCACCATTACTCAGGCTGCAAGGAGAAGTGGAGGAGGGGATTCCCCTGAGTGCCACACAGCTGCAGGAGACACAGCATGAGTCTATGGGACACCGGAGGAGAAGAAGATGACCAGCACACATCTCAGGAGAACACAAGGTCAGGGGGAGGAGGGGGTCCCTGCATGAGCCAGGACAATAGTGTTCCAGCTTATACTGAGGAGATACTGGGGGATATCAATGGGCTCTCTGTCTCAGAGCACATATAATACAAGAGCCTCTGCCAAACAGGGAGACCCAGGCTGGGGAGTCTATCAGAGCCCTTTATTCCCTCATTCCTATCAAGGTCACCAATCTTCCCATTGTCGAGCCCAAGGCTTTGGGGTACTCGGGTATCAGGCGGCAAGGGTTAACTGCTGTGTCATGGGGAATGGTGGCTGCACCTCACCCGTGTCCTGGGTAACTATTCTTTTGAAAAAGGGGTTTATGTACAGGGAATTATGTACAGTTTGTTGTTGTGACGCCACCTGCAGTTTCTATTGAGTTGCACCAGCGCCGCCACAGTCCGCCGGAGGTAGATGGTATCGCGACTAGGATGGTGTAGTCCTCCACATGTAGGACTGGGACCTCCGGGGCAGTGTAGTGAGAGGGGCAGCTTGGAGTGGAGCTGGGATGGTATAGGGAGTATTGGGACAGTCTACGAAGGGTACTGGGAGCAGAGAAGAAAGGACACATGTACACAGCAAAGTCTCTTTTACCTTTTACTGATGGTTGGCAGGTAAAATGATCCAGGGCACTGACGGGTGGACAGGTTGCACAGTGGGTCCCCACAGCAAGTGGGTATAAGGCCTCCTCTGCTCTGTAGTATTGTCTGAAGCACAGCCTGCTTGCAGCCAGACTTGCCTCCTCTCTCTTCCTGACTGTAGTGTCTGTCTCTCCTCCTGTGCGGTCTCCGGGTTACCTTCTCTGATCACTGCGGCTCTGCCCTGCTGTGTCTGGCTCCCTCTCTTGACCCACATAGGAAACCGGGTAGCCAAAGCCTCTACGGTGTGACGGAGTTTTCTGTGGTCCTATAGTATCCCACAGGTGCGGATCCCCAATATCCGGTGGTTCTTCTTGGACGAACTCCCTCAAATTCCTGACTCCTTTTCTGTCCTAAGCTCTTTGCCTTCAGTCCCACTTAGGCTTGCAGGATGTAGAAGGGCACTCCAAGTTACTGTTTCGGGCCTAATCGCGGTCACCGACCACCAGGACGTCTTCGCATCTCTCCTAGCGTCTGCACACTCTAACTAACTCCGCCCCCAGCAGCAGTATTTATAAGGGATACGCCAAAACACTGTACATGCGTCAGCGTTTGTGTCTGACCGTTCCAGATGCCGGGATTAAACCGCTCTAATCTGTAATCTCAGTGGGCAGCTAAAAACGATCTTTTGGACGCCTTCATTTAGCTGTATACAGGCAGCACAACATTGAAAAGGCGCAAGGCTGGTGGCAAGGGACAAGGAACTGGACGTGATGGTGGTGCAAGCAGAGGCCGAGGCTGTGTGTCTGACACCAAGCCGGTGGCCGGGGCTTCACGGGCCAGGCCTTAACTTCTTCCTCCTGTCACGGAACCGCGCCTGCCGAAGCGGGGCCCGGTGGTGCGGATTCAAAAGAATATTGGCTGAACAGATTTAAAGGTTGTTTAACTTGTGACACCACCTGTGAGTGTTCCGGTGATACCCACCGGCGCTACTTGGGCCTCCGGGGGATGGGATGCAGCAAGATGGAACGCTCCCCACAGGCTGAGCGGTAATCCCCGGAGCCAGGAGCTGCACAAGATGTTCTGAGGCAGCTGCAGTTACCTTCCACTTGCGAAGATGGACAGTTCTAAAGAAAGCACGTACACTGAAAGTCTCTGTAACGGATACTTTACTGTAACCAGCAGGTGATACATGGCATACAGTTCTCGGGTAATGGACCGGGTGGACTCAGCAATGACCAGTGTTTCTCAGAGCTCCGCGGGTTCCTCCATTCTAACTAGTTTGTGTTGCCTTGTCGCCCTGAGGTGCCAGACCGGGTACAAGCAGACTGCTTCAATTGCCCTACCGGGGAATTCTGGCCAGATTTGTGGGGAGCCTTGGGTCCTTTTGGTGGGTACTCTGCTGGCTAGACGACTTTGTGTATGCGGCGGTGGTGGGGTGCTCCTGTAAAGCGATCCCTCCACTCCTGGTTTGTATGGCAGTGATAAACAACTCCCAGCTTCGGAACCAGTAATCCGGTTGTAGATGGGCATGGGGATGTTTTGACCCGTATGCATTTGCCCAGAGTCGAGTTGTTGAGGCACGGAGAAATGGCGCCCAACCGGGGTGGTGGCCAGGGGGCTGCATGGGACTGTGCAGGACCCCTCTCCTAGATTGCAGAGCTTGTTCTTTTTGCTCCCTTCTCCTACGTTGCCTTTTTAGTTCTCCTTCTCCACTACACACTACCTTTACCCTCCACCTACCAGGACCTTAATGGCCCTCTATGCTGATGTGCATGTAGGGTATGGAGCTCTGATTTTTAACTGTGTCATTGCTTAGTCAGAGAATATTGCTGCTGCTGTCTTGGCTGCAATACCCTCCTGTGATGCACTCGTTGCAGGGCGCCACATGTGTGCAAGCTCGAATTGCGCCACGACAAACGCCCACATCATCTCGCTCGACCTTCCTGTCCCAATTTCTAGGGGACTGCAGCAGTACACCACTATTAAACCAAGACCAGTGTCAACAGGTTGTTAGTTGGATAGCGGATAATGCTTCAAGTCAGTTTGGCACCACCACAAATACCCTGTCTTCCACACGGTCAAGTGTCAGCAGCCATGAGATTGGACCGCACATTCCACACCCTGATCCTCCTTCCTCCCACCATGCTGAGTGCCCGACCCCGGACATAGCTGATCCCACACTTGGACACTCTGAAGAGCTGTTCACTTATCCATTCGTAGATTCTGGCCTCTCGCCAGCTCCAGTTGAAGTGGGTCATGAGGAGATCGTATGTACTGATGCTCAAATATTTGAGCAGCCACGGTCTCACGAAGGCAACGGTGGGAACGTGTCCCAGCAAGAGGTGGACGATGATTAGACACAATTGCCAGAAAGTCAGGAGGAGGACCAGGGTGCGGAAGTGGAAGACGACGTGGTGGATGATCCAGTAACTGACCCAACCTGACAGGAGGACAAGCAGAGCGAGGACAGCAGTGCACAGGGGGAGTTAGGCATAGAAGGCAGGCAACCGTTCCCCGGAACAACAACACGACAGAAGTTGCCAGTACAGCTGTTAGGTCTTCCCGAGTATGGCTGTTTTTTAAGGTGTCTGCAGATAATTCCAAAAAGGCCATTTGCAACACCTGCCATGCCAGCATCAGCAAGGGTAGCAAAACTAGCAGCCTGGCCACCACCAGCATGATCAGGCACATGACAGCCAAGCACCCGACTTTGTGTACAGCAGAGTCCAGATGCAGTGTCTGCGGGAGACACCGCTGCGTCTTCCACTTTTGTGCATGTAAGACAATCCCCTGTCCATACTGCATGCGAAGATGCCTCCTGTCCATCACCTGTAGTTGCACAAGCAGCAATAGCACCATCATTAACCACGTCCTTGTCCCAGCTCAGCGTTCAGTTATCCATACACCAATCTTTGGAACGCAGGCGCAAATACGCTACCAAGGCCCCACATGCCACAGATCTAAATGCACACATTTTGCAACTGCTTGCGCTGGAAATGTTGCCTTTTAGGCTGGTGGAGACGGAAGCATTCCGCAACCTAATGGCGGCGGCTGTCCCACGTTACTCGGTCCCGAGCCGCCACTATTTTTCCCGGTGTGCCGTCCCCGCATTACATAAGCACGTGTCATAAAACATCATACGTTCCCTTAACAACGCAGTTTCAGGCAAAGTCCACCTTACCACGGACACGTGGACAAGTGCTTGTGGACTGGGCTGGTACATCTCGCTGAAGGCACACTGGGTTAATATTCTGGAAGCCAGGACCCAGTCTGAGCTTGGGACGGAACACGTCCTTCCGACACCAAGGATTGCAGTCCCTAACTCAGTCAGGGTTTCACCCACAGTGTACAGCTCTGGAATGTCAAGCTCCTCAGCCTCCTCCTCCTCCTCCACTTCACCCTCCACACCAGTCACAAGCTGGAAGCACTGCAGCACTGCCTCGGCTAAGCGGCAACAGGCTGTGCTGAAGCTAATATGCGTAGGTGACAAACCCCACAACGCTCAAGAGTTGTGGACAGCTCTGAAACAGCAGGCAGATCACTGGCTCATACCGCTGAACCTACAGCCAGGCATGGTCGTGTGTGACAATGTCCGGAACCTGGTGGCGGCTCTGAGGCGAGGTGAGCTGACACATGTTCCATGCGTGGCCCATGTGCTCAACCTCGTGGTTCAGCGGTTTATTAAATCCTACCCGGAGCTGTCTGATCTGCCCGTCAAAGTACGCCGCCTGTGTGCCCATTTTAGAAAGTCACCTACTGCTTCTGCCACCCTTGCCGACTTTCAGCTGCATTTGCAGCTTCCGGCTCACAGACTGGTGTGTGATATCCCCACGTGTTGGAATTCCACACTGCACATGTTGGTCAGGATTTGTGAGCAGAAGAGGGCAGTTGTTGAGTACCAGCATCAACTAGGCCATCGGTATACAGTTCAAACGCCACACATAGGACCTCAGGAGTGGACATGGATGTCCGACATATGTACCGTCCTCCAAAACTTTGAGGACTCCACCAAGATGGTGAGCGGCGATGACGCCATCATTAGTGTCACCATCCCGCTTCTATGTCTTCTAAAACCCTCTCTTCTCAAAATCAAAGATGATGCATTGCAGGCGGAGCACGATGAGTTGGAGCAAGAAACCGTACTGGGTGATTACACACAGCCCAGCCTCATCTCATCCCAACGTGCATTGGAGGACTATGACGAGGAGGATGAAGAAATAGAGCTACTTTCATGTGGAATTGACGGTAATACATGCACAACCGTCAGACCGTTGGTTCAGTGTGGATGTCTAGAGGACAGGGGAGAGGAGGAGGATGATGAGGCCAGCATGGCCAGTCATGCTGTTGGTGAGGACCCTGAAGTCTTGCCTGTTAACAGTCTGGCGCACATGGCTGACTTTTGTTACGCTGCCTGTCTCGTGACCCTCGCATTATCAACATCTTGGCGGACACTCATTACTAGTTGGTGACACTTTTAGACCCATGCTGCAAGGAGAAATTTATTTCTCTTATTCCCGAGGCGGAGAGGTCTACAAAAATGCTGCTGTACCAGAAGGCCATAGTCGCGGAATTAGTAAAAAAATTCCCTTCTGAAAACGCTAGGGGCAGAGGTCACGATTCGGTGGACAACCAAGGCGTCCGGCCGAGAGAGGCACAAGTCCAATCCAGCAGAGGTAGGGGAACACTCTCAAAGATCTAGGACAGTTTTCTTATCACCTCCCGGACCACAGGCCCTGAGGTGCGGGGTAGTGTCACAAGGACTGAAAAGTTTGTCAAGATGCTGAGGGAGTACCTTGCCAATCGTACTAAAGTGCTCCTAGAATCCTCTGTGCCTTATAATTATTGGGTATCCAAGCTGGACACGAGGCAGGAATTGGCTTTCTACGCCTTGGAAGTCCTGGCCTGGCCTGCCGCTAGCGTTTTGTCAGAGCGTGTTTTTAGTGCCGCGGGTGGAATCATTACAGATAAACGCACCCGCCCGTCATCTAAAAATGCTGACAGGCTGGCTCTGATCAAGATGAACAAGGGTTGGATTGGGCCTGACTTCACCACCCTACCACGAAATGATAGCGGAATTTAAATTTTGTGCCAGTAGATTGCCATGCACCTCCGCATACCCACACATCGGTACACACTTCATGTGTTTGGCTACTTGCTGTACTGCTCCTCCTTCTCCTCATCCGCCACCATGCTATGATCAGTGCGACCGTGGTTCATGATGCCTCGAAAACATTTTTTTTGCATCATATTTATGATGATGATGACCCTAACCGTTCAAAAGTTAGGCAGTAATTTCATGTATACCCCCCATGGTTAAATGTTTTAGTCCATGCTTACCTGAATGGGCATTACAAGTACAGGAGACCCTCTCCTTTGTAATGGGAACAATATTTAGAGGCTCTCTCCATGCTTCTTTCCACGGGCATTGAAGTGCCACACAATTTTTGGCTTCCCTACCTAGGGCAATCCTAGAAAAGACCCACTTCCTTATAATGGGCACAATACTAAAAGAGGCCGTCATGCACGCCTCTATCCAGGGGCATTGTGGTGCCTCCCAACTTTTGGCAGCCCTGCCTAGGGCAATCCTACAAAAGACCCACTTTCTTATAATGGACACAATACTAAAAGAGGCCCTCATGCACGCCTCTATCCAGGGGCATTGTGGTGCCTCCCAATGTTTAGCAGCTCTGCCTAGGGCAATCCTACAAAAGACCCACTTCCTTACAATGGGCACAATACTAAAAGAGGCCCTCATGCACGCCTCTATCCAGGGGCATTGTGGTGCCTCCCAATGTTTAGCAGCCCTGCTTAGGGCAATACTACAAAAGACCCACTTCCTTAAAATGGGCACATTATTTAAAGAGGCCCTCATGCACGCCTCTGTCCAGGGGCATTGTGGTGCCTCCAAACTTTTGGCAGCCCTACCTAGGGCAATCCTACAAAAGTCCCACTTACTTATAATGGGCACAATACTAAAAGAGGCCCTCATGCACGCCTCCATCCAGGGGCATCAAAGTGCCTCCCAACTTTTGGCAGCCCTGCCTAGGCCAATCATACAAAAGACCCACTTCCTTATAATGGGCACATTCTTTAAAGATGCAAATAGAGTCTGTGGAGCCTCGTTTAGGAGTCTCAACACAGGACTAGCCAGATCTTTCTCTAGTGAAGGACCTAGCCATGATAACCACCATGTTAAGTGGCCCTTTGAGTCAATATCCAGCTCTTTACAAGCTTAAGATATGACAAGGGAATACCAAGGCCAGATATCCATCCACAGACAGCTGTTTCGGGGTGTTGCCCCTCATCAGTGTGGAGTAGGATTCTGGCTAGGTGGGAGCAATGCCTAGTAGACCAACAAAACAAAGTATTCACTGATCTCAGGGAGACCAGTTCAAGAAAACACTGCGGGCAGCCGGCTAAAGCGCTCAACACAGTGAATTCCTAGGCCCATTACCCCCCGGGAATTTGAATATGCAAATAGAGTCTGTGGAGCCTCGTTTAGGAGTCTCAACACAGGACTAACCAGATCTTTCTCTAGTGAAGGGCCTAGCCATGATAACCACCATGTTAAGTGGCCCTTTGAGTCAATATCCAGCTCTTTACAAGCTTAAGATATGACAAGGGAATACCAAGGCCAGGTAACCATCCACAGACAGCTGTTACGGGGTGTTGCCCCTCATCAGTGTGGAGTAGGATTCTGGCTAGGTGGGAGCAATGCCTAGTAGACCAACAAAACAAAGTATTCACTGATCTCAGGGAGACCAGTTCAAGAAAACACTGCGGGCAGCCGGCTAAAGCGCTCAACACAGTGAATTCCTTGGCCCATTGCCCCCTGGGAATTTTGAATATGCAAATAGAGTCTGTGGAGCCTCGTTTAGGAGTCTCAACACAGGACTAGCCAGATCTTTCTCTAGTGAAGGACCTAGCCATGATAACCACCATGTTAAGTGGCCCTTTGAGTCAATATCCAGCTCTTTACAAGCTTAAGATATGACACTGTGTTTAATGTAAATAGTTAATTTAAATGCAACATTTTAAGTTCCGTACCTCAGTAACAGGATGACAAATATGCTTAATGTTAATGTTTGCAAGATAAAAATGTTTTTCGGGGGGATCCATGCCGGACAGCGTGAGGACACGCCGATTTAACTCCGGGGGAATGTGGCGCCCCTGTGACCAGGGTGGCCACGGGTAGGAACTGCAGCCAGGAGATAGTGAGAGTTTGTATATCAAACACCTCCAAAACACACATCCACTGACAACCCGGAGCCTGGGACTTCAGGCAGGCAATGGGCACCTCAGGGATATTTGCAAATAGAACATGTCCAAACTAGGGATGGGCGAGTCTACTCGCTAGGACTCGGGACTCGGCGATTCTGAAGGTACTCGCAGGACTCGTTACTTGGCGAATCTCCCAGCTTGGACTCGCACAGTGACGAGTCCAATGGAATTCAATGTCAATAAGCTTGACTCTTCACAGATACCCGCTGTCAGCAGCGAGTCTGAGCGAGTCTACGATTCCGAGTCCTACGAGTCTACGATTCCGAGTCCTGTATACTGTATTCGGGAGTCGGACTCTCGAATACAGAATCTGTTATGTTCCGAGTCAGCACAGCGTGCGTGTTAGGTCAGAAAACTTGTGAAGATAGCCAGTCATAGTCAGTAATGGCATAGCATTGGTTGTGACAGGACTATGATTGGCTGCTGTCCATCGTGATGCCTATGTAATGTACGACAGGCAAGGCAGTATATAAGGCTTGTCCCCGCCATTTTGGCCACATTCCTGAGACGATCTGACCTAGTATAGGGAGAGAGAGATATATGCTGGAGCAGATCAGGGATTGTCAGTGTAGGGAAGATTCCTTATATTAACCCAAAAAGCTCTTCTGAGAGCTAGGAGGAGGACAGAGTAGTGCTGTGTAGGCAGGCAGGCAGGCAGGGAGGGAAGGAAGGAGAAGCCTTAGAGTGCACACAGGACGGACCTCATAGCTTAGCTTACTCACTCAGCTTTGCTAACAGCTGCAGTCAGAGGCTTAGCTGAGGTGCTGTTTCCTTTTTGTTTTTGCACCAGATCGATTTTTGTTCCTAATAAGCCATAGAGCGTTATTTTTCCTGTGGCAGACCAGTGCGTTGCTGCTAGCACGTACACCACCTTAGGGAGTGTAGTGTGCGGCTTCACTGCCAAGTGTGAGCGCGCACACTTACCCCGCCAGCAAGTGACGCATACAGCAACACCAAACCACATCTGGGTGGCTGTGCGCACTTAAAACCAATTTTTTTAGGGAGTGTAGTGTGCGGCTTCACTGCCAAGTGTGAGCGCGCACACTTACCCCGCCAGCAAGTGACGCATACAGCAACACCAAACCACATCTGGGTGGCTGTGCGCACTTAAAACCAATTTTTTTAGGGAGTGTAGTGTGCATCATCATCGGCTCCAAGCCTCCAAATAAGAGAAAAACCAGCGAGTTTGGACTCGCACACTTTCAGAGACACATCAGCGAGTTGTAAATGTCATTATTCGCTATTACTCGGTTCCCTATTCATTAACATTGGACTCGCTGGACTCGCAACGAGTCCCGAGTCCTTGACTCGGACTCGTTGGGGTCTTGCGATTCCGAGTCTTTTAGGACTCGCCCATCTCTAGTCCAAACTTTCGCGCTGTGTGCGCTTTAACGGGTGAATGACCCGTTGAAGCGCACACAGCGCGAAACGGTGCCGTCGTCATCCCAGCCTCTCCTCCCTCCCTGCACCTTGTGAATTGCGGTATAAGAACAAAAAGCACAGAAACGACACGGTGAGTGCTGTCTTTCTCTTTTGTCAAGATTCATCTACATGTGGTACCTGTGACTGGCACCTCCGGTTTCCACACCGTGTGCTCCTGTGTTGCCCTACCGTGGAGCCAGCAGCATTGGTGCCCCTCCTTCTGTTTAATTATGTAATGTGTTAATAACTCTTGTACAGTAAACCGGCTCCTGTCGGCTCTGTACAATTTTCTGAATGAAGCCGCGGCTCCCCTGTGAGCTGCGGGCATACTATACGTAATGTACGTATAGTATGTGCCGCTGTCCGAGGTCCTGTATGCATTTACAGTAGATCTATGGCTGTGCGCTGGCCATAGATCTACTGTAAATGCATATAGGACCTCAGACAGCACACATACTATACGTACATTACGTATAGTATGTGAGCAGCTGAGAGGGGAGCCGCGGCTTCATTCAGAAAATTGTACAGAGCCGACAGGAGCCGGCTTACTGTACATATGTTATTAACACATTACATGGCTACCTGAGTGGGTAGCATGTCTCTAGGGTGGGTGGGCACCCCTAGAGACATGACGGCAACAATTATTATTAATAGTTAAGCTTTTTTAACAGTGTTAACACTGTGGTTATTCTGGCGGCAGCCGGGATAAGCAAAGTATACGGTAACCGCATTGCTCAGGATTACACCTGCGGTAACCAGATTGCATGTAATGCAATCCGGTTGTTATAATGGGCTCCTATGAGGAGTGTTTCCTGATGCGGTTTTGAGCTTTTTGAAAGCTCAAAACTGGATCAGGATTTAAAAAAAAAAAATGCAAGTGTGACACTAGCCAGAGAGAGATATTTTCTGGAAGAAGCTTCTACAGGATTTGTAGGCTGCTGAAATGCACTCTGGGCATGCGCAGTGTAAATTTAAATCTGGATTAGCCTTAGCCGCATCCATCCTGGGACGCAAGACGCTGCATGAGGCTGCTTGCAGATTTTTTCTGAGGCGCAAACTTGCAGCAATCTGCAGTTAGGGAGGAGGTCAAATGGACGTAGGGGGACGGATCCACCAAAATATTGATACTAACGCATGTCCCTGCAGGCCCATGGTAAGTATAGGGACACATGCCTTTCGGTCTCTTCCCCATTATTTCATAGAATGTAAGTCCGCAAGGACAGGGTCCTCTCCCCTTTCTACCAGTCTGTCATTGCTTATTTGTTTACTGTAAACTATATATAATTTTATCTGTAATCCTTTCTCATGTACAGCGCCATGGAATTAATGGTGCTATATAAATAAATAACAATAATAACGCCTGATCAGGATGGATGCAGATTTGGACACATTAGAACGCAATTCAAATAAAGAGGGAATTAGTTCTCAAATCCAGAAATATAAATGTTTTCAAACAGCAAGTTTATAAGCAGTAAGTTAAGTTTTATATAAATTTTTATGTAGAGAGTTTTTGTGAGAGGTATTGAAAAGGTTATTTACTGGTGTTTTTTTTTTTTATGAGCAAATCGATTACTTATCTGCACAAACAATTGTGTTCAACTATAGCAATCTATTAATGCCATATGTCTTTTCTCTGTGGTGCATATCTATTATTTTATTTAATTTGATATTAGATTTTTTTCTAGTTCTAGGGTTGAGCTGAGAGATTTTGCAGCCTGAAATATACATAGGATAGGAGTGCTAACCTATTACCTTAACTCCCAAAATATCACTTTATTATAACCAATTAAAAATTATGCAAAACACAAATCTACACTTATGAATAAAATACTTAGTGCTACAACACAATGGGTGATGAACAATAACTCTCCTTATTGTGTGCTATCTTAACTGGTTCCTACCCGCATTTTAGAGGTTGGCACCCTAAGGTCCTACACCAATGGTGCCCCTATTCCATGGCAGCTAGCCCTGCTTGCCTATATGCCCCACCAACTAAACATGGGCCAAACAAGGGTAAGTGGCAGGGGGTACAAACAAAATGTGAACAGCAGGTGCAGAAGATACCCTAGGACAAGAAGGAAAACACCACACTCAGAGGGATACTCTAAAAGTGGGTATAAGTTGATAGTAGTGTTGAACTAACTTTTCTGAACAAGGTTCAATAATTTAAAATTTGGAATGAAACTGGCCGAGTCATATTCGAGATGGGAAAAAACGAAAAAGTTGGCGAACTCGGCTTTGTTGGTTTTTGTTCGGTAGCTTAAAATGGCCCTAAAACATTCCTTGAAGGTTTGGGGCAAAAACGATTACCAGAACACCCAGTGGCTGAAAACTCTGGTAAAATATAGGTTAGCCTAGTTCATGGCCATTGGGTCTACCAGTTGCTTTCAACGTGATGAATTTAATGGAGGTTTAAAAGAATGTTTTTAAGCTTCCTCAAGTTTTAAGGTGTTGGGTCACCTGCAGGCTGTGAAACTTTGGGAGAGTGCCAGATGTGCCAGCATCTCCAGGTCCTTAAATCCCCTTCATCCTGGGCAAGTTTCTGTTTTCCATTTTCATTTTCCCTACCCTTCTTCCATGTGCTATAACGTTTTATTTTTCCATCAATATAGACATGTGAGAGGTTGTTTTTTTACAGGATGAATTGTACTTTTGAATGACAGCATTCACTTTACCCTATAGTATTCTGGAAAATGGGAAAAAAATTGTAAAAAAATACATGATTGTTTCTTGGGATTTTTATTCATCATGTTCATTATATGGTAAAACGTATGTGTTAGTATGTGATTCCTCAGGTCGGGATGAATTTATAGATACCAAACACGTATACTTTTACCTTTATCTAAGGGGTGAAAAATTCAGTTTTTAAAGAAAAAGAATTGCGCTTTTGTCACCATTTTCCGCGCCCAGAAGTGTTCTAATTTCTTGGGATCTTGGGCTGTTTGCTGGCCTATTTTTTGTATTTTTTGAGCTGATGTTTTTAATGATACTATTTTTAATCATTTTTGGGCAGATGCGCTGTTTTGATTGCCTGCTATTTTATTGCATTGTTGTGGCAACCAGTTTACAGATCTAAATAATTGATTTTACATTTTGATAGACTGGGCGTTTCTGAATGCGCTGGTACCAAATACTTATATACTATATATATATATATATATATATAATATATATATTTAATAGTTTTATTTTCAATAGGGTAAAAGTGGGGTGATTTGAACGTTTATGTTTTTTTTTCATGTGTTTAAAACTTTTTTTTACTTTTCCTTTATTTCTTTATGGCTTCTTAGGGCAATTCAGCACTGCAGTGCCTGATTGCTTGAGTTGTGCAGAGGGATCAGCATCCCTCTTCACAGCACAAATGATCGCATTCTGCCAGTTATGCCACTCAGGCATCATTGGCAGGAAGTAAGTCATGACAGGATCCGGGGTGATTAGCTGATCCCTCAATGTCATGCAACGCATCGAGGCCCCATGACTAAATAAAGGTTTCGTTGATGCGGTGGGGAACAGTGCGATTCTTGCCATAGTGCTGTCAGGACTCCTGCTTTTCCAGGTTACCTTCTTTGTCTCCTCATCCTTATCCAAGATGGTGTCTGCTACCTCATCCTGTCCATGTGTTCCTGCTTCCCTGCTTATTTAAGCTTTGTTTCTACTTCTAGTCCTTTCTTGAGTATTTTGTTCCAACTCTGGCTTCTCTGTGCATCATCTTAATTTGCTCCTTCTCCATCTACTCTCGGTCAGTTCTAACTACTCTGCAGTCCTCTGCTACCCTTACCTGTTCTCAGCTTGCCTCCTAGCTACAGGCTGTGCTCAATCAGGATTGTTCCTGCTACCCTCAGTCTGCTCTCCTGTATGTAAGCTCTGCTATATTAAAATACTCTGCTGCTACTGTTTAGTCTGTTTGTTTTTTATTTGCAAGTGCGATGCTAAGGACTGTTTCTGGATTCTAGTATAGCTGTGCCGCAATGTATTAATATTCGGGACTGTGTTGCTCTGACACGTTTTCCATTAATGTCTTTGCACTGTGTGAACAGCACTTAAAAACTATTTTCATTATTGCCTATGCACTGTGTGAACTTGCACTTAAAGACTATTTTCTGTACTGACTCTTCTGTGTATGATCTGTATTTAAAGGACTATTTCCGTATCGGCTCTGCAGTGTGTGAACTATGTTTAAAGGACTATTAGGATATGTGCCCACAGGAAGGTTTTGCTGCATTTGAGATCAGGTTTTGCCTTGGTTTTATGTAAATCTATGCTAATCTAATTCTGAGTTTTTGGTCTCCAGCAAAACCTATGTTATTAGGGAAAAGCTTTCACACACATTGGTATTTGTTCTCTGGAGACAGTGTAAGGGTATGTGCACACAGTGCGTTTTTGCTGCGTTTTTGCTGCGGTTTACCATTGGTTTTATGGTAATGTATGCTAATTTGTTCCTGCGGTTTTGATTCCCAGCAAAACCAATGTGTTTCACAGAAATGCTGTGCACACACATTGGTTTTGCAAGTGTCGAGAACTGTCAAATCCCTGCGTTTTTGGTGCAGATGAGAAAGAATTGACATGCTCTATTTTTCCTGCGTTTTTGGTGCAGTCAATGGAAAAAACGCAGGAAAACGCAGTAAAAACGCACAAAAAAACATGCAAAAAATGCGCAAAAAACGCAGGCACTGAAATCAGCAAATCTACTGGCAAAGACTCTAGAATCCTTGAAACCAGTTCAGGTTTTGCTGAGTTCAGAACTGCTCAAAAAACGTCCTGTGGGCACATACCCTAAACACCACAGGATTTGCTGCATTTTTGTTTTCCGGCAAAACCTATGATTCTACAGTCATGGCCAAAAGTTTTGAGAATGACACCAAAATTATATTTTCACATGATCTGCTGCCCTCTGGTTTTTATATGTGTTTGTCTGATGTTTATATCACATTCAGAAATATAATTGCAATCATATTATGAGTACTAAAAGGTTATATTGGCAGTTAGAATGAGTTAATGCAGCAAGTCAATATTTGCAGTGTTGACCCTTCTTCTTCAGGACCTCTGCATTTCTCCCTGGCATGCTCTCAATCAACTTCTGGACCAAATCTTGACTGATAGCAGTCCATTCTTGCATAATCAATGCTTGCATTTTGGCAGAATTTGTTTGTTTTTGTTTGTCCACCCGTCTCTTGATGATTGACCACAAGTTCTCAATGGGATTAAGATCTGGGGAGTTTCCAGGCCATGGACCCAAAATCTCTATGTTTTGTTCCCTGAGCCATTTAGTTATCACCTTTGCTTTATGGCAAGGTGCTCCATCATGCTGGAAAAGGCATTGTTGGGCACCAAACTGCTCTTGGACGGTTGGGAGAATTTGCTCTTGGAGGACATTCTGGTACCATTCTTTATTCATGGCTGTGTTTTTAGGCAAGACTGTGAGTGAGCCGATTCCCTTGGCTGAGAAGCAACCCCACACATGAATGGTTTCAGGATGCTTTACAGTTGGCATGAGACAAGACTGGTGGTAGCGCTCACCTCTTCTTCTCCGAATAAGCTGTTTTCCAGATGTCCCAAACAATCGAAAAGGGGATTCATCAGAGAAAATGACTTTACCCCAGTCCTCAGCAGTCCACTCCCTGTACCTTTTGCAGAATATCAGTTGGTCCCTGATGTTTTTTCTGGAGAGAAGTGGCTTCTTTGCTGCCCTCCTTGAAACCAGGCCTTGCTCAAAGAGTCTCCGCCTCACAGTGCGTGCAGAAGCACTCACACCAGCCTGCTGCCATTCCTGAGCAAGCTCGGCACTGCTGGTAGTCCGATCCCGCAGCTGAAACAGTTTTAAGATACGGTCCTGGCTCTTGCTGGTCTTTCTTGGGCGCCCTGGAGCCTTTTTGACAACAAAATTGCAGTGCAATAATGGCTGCACGTGTTTCTTTAGAGATAACCTTGGTTAACTGACGAGAAACAATGATACCAAGCACCAGCCTCCTTTTAAAGTGTCCAGTGGTGTCATTCTTACTTAATCATGACTGATTGATCGCCAGCCCTGTCCTCATCAACACCCACACCTGTGTTAATGGAACAATCACTAAAACGATGTTAGCTGCTCCTTTTAAGGCAGGACTGCAATGATGTTGAAATGTGTTTTGGGGGTTAAACTTCATTTTCTAAGCAAATATTGACTTTGCAAGTAATTGCTGTTAAACTGATCACTCTTTATGACATTCTGGAGTTTATGCAAATTGCCATTAGAAAAACTGAAGCAGTAGACTGTGTTAAAATTAATATTTGTATCATTCTCAAAACTTTTGGCCATGACTGTAGGATTAGCTGTCCCAACACATTGTTTTTTGTTTGGTGAAGAAAGTGGAAACGCCTCAGGTTTTTCTGTGTTTTAAGGCCACGTCATACGTAACGATATCGTTGCCGATATCGTTCAAAAGTCACGTGTTCTGTCACGCTTGAACGATGTCGAAACGGCATTGTTGCGTGTGACACTACAAACGATGAACGATCAGTCGGCTGATCATACATCGTTTCATTTGAGGACAGGACCTCAAATCTATCGTTGGTCGCCCGGTTGACACGCAGCATCACTGCGTGTGACATCGGGAGACGACCGATAAGCCAGCTCCCAGCACTCTCTGCAAATGCTGGGAGCTGGTATCCAAGGTAAACTGCGGGTAACTAGGCAGCGCGCGCTGACTAGATACCCAAAGTATACCTTGGTTACCAGCCTTCTCCGCTCACCGGCTGGTATCAAAGGTACACAGCGGGTTACTGGGGACCCTGGTTACCCGCTGTGTACCTTGGATACCAGCCGTGAGCGGAGAAGGCGGGTAACCATGGTATTCATCGGTAACTAGGCAGCATGCGCTGCCTAGTTACCCGCAGTTTACCTTGGAGACCAGCCTTCTCCCGCTTATCGCAGCCTGGCAGCGGGAGCAAGACATCGTGGAAACGATATTTAAATCATTTCCAAGATGTTTCTGGTCCATTGATCGCTGGTGAGTCTGCCTGTGTGACAGCTCACCAGCGATCTGAACGATATTGTTAGCGATCGTTCGTGCATTTGATCGCTAACAATATCGTTCAGTAAATTGATGCGTGTGGCGGCACCATTAGAAAGAGTGAACATGTCAATTCTTTGCTGCTCTTTTGCTAAAGTGGAAACACCTGTGGTATTTCCATTTTCTGTAGAGAAAAAAAAACAGTGTGTGTGAAAGCTTTTCCCTGCACACATAGGTTTTGATGGAAACCAAAAACTCAGGATTAGATTAGCATAGATTTACATAAAACCAAGGCAAAACCTAATCTCAAAAGCAGCAAAACCTTCCTGTGGGCACATACCCTTACTGTTTCCAGCCTCATGGGGTTTTTGAATTATTTCCTCATGTGATATTATAAAATTGAACTCAAGTCTTTGTCTCTGCCTTGTTTTTGCCCTATGCCATTAGATTTATGAGATATCCACACTAGTTATGGCAGGATACTCAAGCAATTTTAAGGAATCTGCTGGGACAATGACTATGGATTCTCGGGTAGAGAAATTGTTTGCCACGATTAGCTCCTTATAAGAATATGTGGAGGTTCTGAAAAAAACTTGGAGGCATGTAGTCTCAGTTTAATCATAATTTGCAGTTATTCGGACAGACACTTCAGAACCTGAATACTCGATTGGCAGCTCAGGAAAATAAACTTGAAGGCATGGAGTCCAATCATAAGGCCAATCATAACGAGCAGGTGAACAGACATGCACTCCATGACTTGGATATTCAAGTGGCGGCCCAAGAGGCATTACCATCAGGGCAACCACTGCTAGCTAGATCACTTAAATTGTCGCTGTTCAGATTTACCGGCGACCACAATATGTTTCATGGATTTGTAAATCAATGTATTTTGTATTTTGATGTGCATGCTGATTGTTTTCGTACCGATCTAAGGTCTTATGTATAATTATGCTGTTTACATCACGAGCATTAGTCTGGGCAAATCGTATGATTGAGACTTTTGACTTTCGTTTAAATGATCTTGATGTTTTTTTTTGTTGGCATTAATGTTTGACGAACTTAATCACTGTGCCTCAGCTGAGAATGCTTTACTGTCAATCTGCCAGGATAAATGTTCTGTGATTGCGTATGCTGCGGGATTTAGATAGTTAGCAGTTAACATCAACTGGGGTAGTTACACTCAATTGTCCATTTTTAGGAAAAGCCTATATATATATATAATCAACGATGAGTTGGCTCATGCTGGGTCTCCACAAGAACTAGAGCATTGTGTACTCGTAGATATTTGTCTTACTGAGCATAGACAGGAAAAGTATGTCAGTTACAAAAAACATGGAGCGCTAAGTATTACAGAACACAAGATTATTAAAAGTCACAGACCTTTATTGTTCCTCCACTGCACACTACGTGTTTCAATGGTACCAAACCATCTTCCTCAGGTGGAATGGAGGACATTTAAAAAAAAAAAAAACTTTATAAAGGACGGCCATTCACATGATTGGACAACAACCTAAGTACCTATTCAACCCTTCGGGTTCCAATAACCCCTGCCACCCCCTGTGAAGTTCCCAAGAACCCATTTACAACAACATATCTCTTCATTAACAATTTGATACTACATTAATTCGCCCAAATTGTATATCTGTACTCATTTATATATTGTTATTCATGTGATCTCATTAAATTAATCTTACTGAACCACCATCCATTGAAAACCTCATTAAGAAGAATCCATTGGAAATATAAAATATGACCTCCTGGAGCTCCTGGAGAGGGGTTCTTCTCCCAGTGCACTCCTGTGTTTAGACGCTGAAAAAGCGTTCAACAGGGTGCACTGGGGGTATTTAGATGCAGTACTTTTAAAATTTGGAATTGATGGGGACATTAGGAAATCAATAATGGCTCTGTACTCGTCCCCAAAAACTTTGGTGCGTGCCTCAGGATTTACGTCGTCCAAATTTGACATCACGAACGAAACGAGACAGAGCTGCCCCCTCTCCCCTTTATTTTTGCTCTTGTAATGGAGCCTCTAGTGGCAACCGACAACAATATGGCAGATCCTAATGTTAAGGGGGTGAAGGTCACTTCAGTAGAACATAAGATAGGACTCTACGCAGATGAGTCATCTTCATCTGCTCAGATTTCCTTACAACTATACCACAAATAATGACAATTCTGACAAAATTCTGAAACGCATCCTATTACAAATTAAACCCCTCTAAGTCATCAATATACCCTATAAACATCACAACAAACTGAACTCCAAAACAAATTCCCATTTGTGTGGTCCCCAATTGGTATCCCTTACTTGGGGTCCATATCACCAATACTTCTAAAATAGTCCAACACAGCTGTGACGCACTACTAAAAGAAATTAAAAAGGAGCTTAACACTCACGCATCTTTATACATCTCATGGGTAGCCAAAATACAAATCATAAAAATGGTCTATTTGCCTAAAATACTTTACATTTTACGGTGTCTGCAGATTTTCTTTCCCAGAAAATATCTTATCATATCACAATCTACCCTGCGACGTTTTATTTGGGGAAACAAACCCCATCGCATAGGAGCCCACGTCCTTACCCTTCCCTACAAACTAAGTGGTATGGGTGTCCCAGACATATATTTCTACTACAAAGCGGTACACCTAGCGGACGCCAAAACATGATGGACAGATTCTCCGACCCCTCTCTGGATGCAAATTGAATTTTCTTTAGCCCCTCATAATTCCACCAAACTTTTGCTAGAAATCAACCTTCTCCAATACTCCACCTCCTCGTCCTACTTAAGGTCTATGGTAGCACTAATACGAGTATGGCCTCGACTGGGCAGAGAACTCTTCCCCTTTATGTACCGATATATTACCCTAACTGCAGTAGAACACTCTATGGAGTCTCTCTCCCTCTCACTATGGAAAGCCCGGGGTATCCTTCTCCTAATTCAGATGTTGGATAAGGATGGAATCATGCCATTTGCTGTCATAGCTAACGCATAGGGATTACTGCACTCTACCTTTTTTCGCTACCTGCAATTACGACACTACCTTCTTTCCATCCATTTCCCACAAAGCAACCCGATTACTCCAGTTGACACATTGCAAAAAATTTTTAAGCCTCGAACCTCTAACGGTCATGGAGTAGCCAACACATATAAAGCTCTTCTGAACCTCAGAAGTAAAGTCAAATTACCCTACATGCTGAAAAGGGAAAATTGCCTTTCTTTCTCAGCCTCACTGGAGCAATGGCAACAGGCGTCTACTCATGCGTCCTGCTTCTCAACTTGTATTAATCACATGGTGCAAGCAAAGAAGCTGCAGTTAGGCTTGTACTTATCACCACAAAGGATAGCACAATTTAAAAGACAAACCCCCCCTTCATCTTTCTGCTGGAAGCATTGCAAAAATGTAGGTACCATTCAGCATATGTGGTGGGAATCCCCTCACAACCGAGGATTCTGGGATACAGTGGAAGCGTTACTTAATAGCCTTGCGGGAATTTCTTTTACCCTGGAACCATCTTTGGCCCTATTGGGATTGGGCCTGTCAGAGTGGCCCTCCCCCTTACGCCCCATCATTACAAATGTCTTAATTGCTGCCCGACAAAGTGTATTAAACATTGGAAGACTCCAGATATCCCAACTCGGGAAGAACTACTTTCCCGAATCAATTTCCACCTACAATACAAACTAATACTTGCACATGAAATTATGCGAAGAACCAAAGTATTGAGATGGTGGACTCCCCACAGTTGCGTGTTCTGTTTGAAGTCACACAGACTTCAGTTTTGACTTTGTATGCATGCTGTGATTCATCTGTACTTTCCAATTGACACATCTACCTGTTAATATATCTTAATGTATAGCAGCAGTACGGCTTTATAGACTGAACCTGATTGTACTAATTTCACTCCCTCCCCTTCCCTCTTGTTCCAATCCCCCCCTCCCATTTGATTGTTAGTTGAAAATGGACCCACCCAATAACTCTTTATACAATCTGATCTGTAATGGTCTAATTTGAACATTTGTATGTTTATATTTTTGTTTGCTGTTATTACTGAATTTTTTCATTAAAAATCTAATGTTAAAAAAAAAAAGAAATATAAAATATGTATAAAAACTATAAAAAGACACATAAAATATCCACATTTTTTAAATAAAGTGCATTTGATACTATATAAAACTATGATAATGACTAAAAATAAATGGTGTCACCATTCTTATCTCCTGGATACCTTTTCTATTGTCAGGTGCATCCCTTCTAGGTATAATGTACCAAGCTCATAAATCCAAAAGCTCTCTTTGGTTATTAATCTACTCAGTCTATCATGCCCATTATTCCTCACATGATCTATTACAGTCAACTTCATTTTGCTAGGATGTTTCTGATGGTAAATAGCATAGTGCCGGGATACACTGTGGAGCTGATATCCCATGCGAATGTTTTGCCTGTGTTTATTAAAACGGGCATATGCAGTTTGTATTGTTCTACCCACATACTGAAGCCTGCAAGGGCATTCCAGTAAATAGGTTATATACATGGATTGGCATGTTACCCTGTGTCTTATCGTAAATCCCTCATTTGTAGTGTGGAACAGAAGTTCTTAACACCATCCTGTATCACATCACAACACATGCATTTGTTCGTTTTACAGGCACAACATCCCCAGTTTCCACTATTGTTCTCATTTTCATTCATATCCTGGTCCTTTAATGTGACATTGCTAGGTGCAACTAGGTTCTTCAAGCACCTATTCCTTCTAAAGATAATACTTGGTTTTTCAGGAATTACTCCACTCAATTGTGGATCACCCTTCAGGATAAACCAATGTTTCTCCAAAAGGCTGCGTACAATTGATCTCGACTGGCAAAATGTCGTAATTAAACTCCATTTGCTCTTATTTTCCTTTTTACTGGGGATTTTATCTTTGTTTTGCATTTTCTCCATACAATCCTCCTGTGTTAAACTGCAGGTTCTCTTATAGGCGTCTTTCAGAATCTTTCTTGGATATCCTTTTTTGGAGAATCTTTTCCTTAAAATTCTGGACTCCATATTATAATCTACATCCCTCATGCAATTTTTTCGTATCCTCCAGTACTGGCCATAGGGTACTATATCGTTTATGACCAGCACTCAGTGGTGGGAGGTTGATGGTGCTATGTAGGAAAGGATCTGGTGATCTCTATCGTAGTTATAATAGAATCCAAGCACTCATCTGGTTCAGTTTCAAGTGATTTATTGTGAAGCACACATGGATGGTGAGGTGACAGCAGCAATAACGTTTCGGCCCCCAATTAGGCCTTTCTCAACACGTCACTGCTAATGATGTTAGGGGAGTAAACATCAGGTATGGAGCACTGTATGGTAAGACGAGAGCCCCCTGCACCATGGAACAGTACATCTGTTGCAGGCCTATTAGGCAGTGTATCTGTGCAGGCTTTGTGCTGTACCCATAGGTATGTGGAATGTTCCAGAATGCTGGAGAATCGTCTTATTATGTTTCTGATAGCCCCTGATGTGGTAGCTCCCAGTGTGTGACCCCTGGTCTGGGGAGGTACCGTTAGTATCGTAGTCTTGGGAGAGCCAGCACCGTCCGTGCCTAGGCTGAGAGTCACTCTCAGCCTAGGCACGGACGGTGCTGGCTCTCCCAAGACTACGATACTAACGGTACCTCCCCAGACCAGGGGTCACACACTGGGAGCTACCACATCAGGGGCTATCAGAAACATAATAAGACGATTCTCCAGCATTCTGGAACATTCCACATACCTATGGGTACAGCACAAAGCCTGCACAGATACACTGCCTAATAGGCCTGCAACAGATGTACTGTTCCATGGTGCAGGGGGCTCTCGTCTTACCATACAGTGCTCCATACCTGATGTTTACTCCCCTAACATCATTAGCAGTGACGTGTTGAGAAAGGCCTAATTGGGGGCCGAAACGTTATTGCTGCTGTCACCTCACCATCCATGTGTGCTTCACAATAAATCACTTGAAACTGAACCAGATGAGTGCTTGGATTCTATTATAATAACGGCCATAGGGTACATTCCTTATCCACCTAGGGAGGTGTCCACTGTCGAACCTCAAATAGCTATTTACATCCACTGGTTTAAAGTGGGTCGCAGTGAACAACCTTCCCAGGCTGTCGAACTGCACCCATAGGTCCAAATACTGGATGGAAGTTGCTGAAAAGGATGCAGTGAAATTCAATCCTCATTCATTCCTATTCATGTCATCAGCGAAGCCTTGTGCCTCCTCCAAGGAACCCCTCTGTAATACTTAGATCTCCATTAGACCGCTGGTTTTTGTAATTGAGATCCGTTTCCTCACTTGATTGGCAGTGGCAGAAGCAGCTTGTATTGCAGCACAATAGGACCTGGCGCTGCTGGGGCAGGGAACAGAAAGCAGGAGGACCTATGATGATGTAATTCCTGCCCTCCCCATCACGTGACCAGCAGGGGAACTGCGGGGAGAAGCTGGAGGAGCAGGATTAACCTCTCGGGGCCCGAAGGCAGTGTGGTGAAGAACCCCCCGGCGGAAAAGGCACCCTTTGGGTACTGGAGACCGGCTCAAGCCCAACTAACAGGCGCTGTCACCAGGGTTGTGCAGGGATTGGCACAACCTGCAAAGGTGAGTGCATTAGCACCACTTTGGAAGAAAGGTACACACATTGCGCCTCCATATCATTTTATTTTACATGTAGACAGGAAAAGTAGGCAGCCTTGAATCGTATTTTTTACAAAAAAGCACTGGGAGGCACCATCTGCAAGGAGAAGCGCAACAGTTCTTGGATCATCAGAATTTAGAGTTTCTTATATCTGCTAGGTGTCTCTTTCCAGGTTCCTTGAAACCTATTTTTGAACCAATTTTTATTTTGTCATTTCGTACCATCCAGGTTCTTCTAACGGGAAGGCTGATGCTTTGTCCGGAGTTCACGCTGCGGATTTTGTACCTGGAGACCCATCCAAGACCTTTCTATCTGATGCCAACTTCATTGGAGTAATTCGTTGACAGGACTTGTGGAGGCATATCAAAGAGGCCTATGATACTGACGTATTTCCTTCTAACCCACCTAATGACATAGATCTTGTCTTAAAGAAGGGTATGTGGGTCCGAGATTGATGTTCTTACGTCCCTGAGGCCGTAAGATTGCAGACTTTCAAGATGGTTCATTATGACTCCAAGTTGGCTGGTCATAGGGGAGTACAGAAGACACAGGAGTTTGTGAGTCGTTTTTTCTGGTGGCTGACCTGTCTGAAGGATGTGAAAGACTATGTTCATTCTTGTGAGGTATGTGCATGGTATAAGTCCCCTTGTACTTTACCTACTGCATTCTGCATCTACTGGATGCCCACTACCTTTTCCACACTGCCCTTTGGGGTCTATCTTGATGGAATGTATTGTAGAACTGGTGGCAAGAATATTATTCTGGCGGTGGATTGTATCTGACTAAAACCACCCACTTTATTTGATGTACTGGTCTCCCCTCAGCTAAGGATACAATATATCTGGTCATGCAGAATTTTTTTGGCTGCATGGGGTTGTAGAGGATATCATTTCAGATCAAGGGGTGCAGTTTACGTTGAGATTCTATAAGGAGTTTTGCACAGCACTCAGCATCAATTTTTGTTTATCTTCAGCCTACCACCCTCAAATGATGGAGCGGACCAATCAGACTCTGGAGCAATATCTGCACTGCTATGTCAGCCATCTACAGTATGATTGGTTGGAGTTGCTTCCCTTAGCTGAATTATCCTACAATAATTCTCAGAGTGCCTCAACAAAGGTAAAATCCTTCTTTGACAACCTGTGTTATTATCCAAGTATTGTCCTTAGGTCTCCAGTTGATGCTTCTACCATGGCAGTAGAGGAGACGTTGATAGCATTGAGACAAAATCTAGAGGTTCTAAAGGAATCATTGACTTCGGCACAAGAGCAATAGTAGAGATCAGCTGATAGGTTTCAGAAACCAGCACCTATGTTCAAGGCATGAGGCTCAGTGTGGTTGTCCACTAAGAATCTAAAACTGGATGTTCCTTCACAGAAATTGGGACAGAAATTAATCGGTCCTTTCAAGATCAGCGGTATCTGGAAACTAAAGAGGCGTATGAAAAGGGTACTGACTATTTATGGCGATTCCCTGATACATTTACCAGAGAAGAAAACTTTGTCACCCTTCTCAAAGAGTGGTGGACACTGTATTCGACTGACAATGAGGCCCATCGTTCCGATCCAGGATTATTTTGGGAAACTGCAAAATCGGTTTTGAGGGGACAGATAATGTCTTACAGCATGGGGATAAAATGAAAAATTAAAGAACAATATGTAAAAGCCAGCTTGGAGATGAGGAACTCGTACACTAGATATAAAAGCACGATGGCTGACCCTGACAGAGAGACATGGTTACAAGCTAAAGAGAACTTTGATACATGGGCACAACGGAGAGAAGTCATTTACAAAAATAGATTAGAACTAAATCTACATAAATTTGGCGACAAGGCTGGTCAACTGTTGGCACGTTTGTCACGAGGCAGACACACTTCTACCCCTATTCAACGTATAATAGATAAACATGGTAATACTTGGACTAACCCAAAAGAGATCGCTCAAGCACTGGGAAAATTTTACGCGTCTCTTTACTCAGATAATGGACCGAATGTGCCTGCAGGAGATGATTGGCTGAATCTGATTAATCTACCGAGAATCTTAGAGGAGGATATGCAATTTTTGAATAGCCCAGTCACTGAAGGAGAAATAGAGGCTGCTATTAAAAATATGAATCCAGCCAAAGCACTGGGCCCTGATGGCTATAATGGAGCATTTTTTAAAGCCCTGAAAGAACAGGTCTCCCCGGTGCTGTGTGATTTATTTAATGCAATACTCCACGGGGCCTCTATCCCAGATAGAATGAACCTAGCTTATATTAAACTTATCCCTAAACCGGGAAAGATACCAACGGACCCGGCGAGTTTTAGGCCAATTTCGTTAATAAATCAGGACCTAAAACTTTTTTAAAAAATTATGGCCGATAGACTGGCGACGATATTGCCCAAATTAATACCCTCCCATCAGGCGGGTTTTATTAAAGGTCGGTCGACGGCCACCAATATTAGAAGAGCGATGCTTTTATTAGATGTTATGGGAAAAAAGGTAGGATTGGGAAGGGGAGACCCAGCTGTGATCACACTCGATGCAGAAAAAGCATTTGACAACGTGCGGTGGTCATGGCTGGGTCGGATCCTGGATTCCATTGGAATGATGGGACCATTTAGGCAATACTTGCAGTCCTTATATAGTAATCCTAGGGCTTGTATTGGTACTCCTGGTTTCCTATCGGATACCTTCTGTTTGCAGAAGGGGACGAGACAGGGTTGTCCCTTGTCCCCCCTCCTTTTTAATCTGGCAATAGAGCCTATGGCTTTATATCTGGAAAATATCAGCACGTATGAGGGATTCAGAGTGGGAACCAGAGAGGTTAAACTATCGCTTTTTGCAGATGATATTATTTTATATGTCCAGAATCCTGAGAACGACCTCCCTCACATTCTTAAGGATATTGAAACCCTGGGAAAATATTCAGGCTTCTTCTTAAATAAGGACAAATGCGAGATCTTATTCATTAACCCAAAGAGCAGTCTTTCGAGACAAACGCACTTTTATGATCTACCGGTTGCCAAAGATAGTATTAAGTATCTGGGGATTCAGCTGGCTAGAACCCCTGGCCTAACATATAGACTTAACTTTCCCCCGATTCTTCTAAAAATAGAACATGAGCTCGCAGGCTGGGCGGGACTACCACTCTCTCTGTTGGGGAGATGCCATCTGCTTAAGATGATCAGTTTCGCGAGGTTGTTGTACCCGCTCCAAAATATCCCCATGCTGCTAAAACATACCGATGTAACCAGGTTGAATAGGGCCTTCTCAAAATTCTTATGGAGGGGGAAAAGGCCTAGATTGGCTTTTGATGTCCTGATGCAGTCGAAGCAAGAGGGTGGGCTACAACTTCCGGACGTCAGAGGATATAATCTAGCATGCATACTCCGTAATGTTTTTGACTGGGTCAGAGGCACTAACAGATTTTCTGATGTGGAGCTAGAAGGGGAATATGCTAAGCCCTGGGACTTATCTGCTCTGCTACATTCACCATTGTCTTACTTGCCAGTAGCCCTTAAATGTACTGTGATCTACAGAGACACGATTATGACCTGGAAAGGGATAAGAAAAAAACTAAAGCTAGCTTGGAAAGTTTCAAAAATACTTAACCCTTGGAAATGTCCGGCCTTTACATTGGGCCGTGAGAATTCCCTATTTGGGATCTGGAGGGATCGGGGTATCAGAACCCTAGGGAATCTTATGAATGTGGAAGAGAGGAGATGGATGACGGAAACTGAAGTTTTAGCCACTTATGACCTCCCCCGATTTCATGCCATACAATACCGTCAAATACGACATCATCTTCTCTCCCACTTGCTGGATGTCTCTGGGGAGCTGGGAAATGAAACGTAGTCCGACTTACTAGCTATGAATGAAGGAGATGTTTCTATCACCTCTCTTTATGCCAAACTGCAACAAATTTTAAGACCGACAAAGAAAGGGAAGCTCTTCACCAAATGGAGAAAACACATAGCTGACCCTGATCTTTCTCGGAAGATATTAGAGGGCTGGGAGACAGTCAGACGCTATGTTCACAATGAAAGATGGAGGGATTCTCAGCTCAGGATCATACACGGTACAGTTCAGGGCTTTAATATACCACCTACGCAAACCAATCAAGGGAGATGGGTAAACTGCCCTAAATGTAAGACTCCTATGACAGATCTGGTACATGGTATATGGTCCTGCCCTGCTTCCCAGAGTTACTGGAGGTCAGTTGAAGCATGGGCAAGAAAGATCTGTGGGGATCCGGTGAGACTAGATTTGAAGCTCTGGCTCTTTCATTATTATGGAGAATTGATGACAGGTGGTCAGCCACATGTATTATTCCATTATATTGCAATAGTAGCAAAACGACTCCTTTTACAGTTTTGGCTCAATGATAGACCCCCTGATTTGAGACAACTTAAGCTTTCCTTACGGAACGTTCTTACACTTGAATCACTAGAAACACTACGCAACCCCACCAAACTCACACAAAAATTTTTTCATAAATGGAGAATGTTTATTGAACATGAATTTACTGACCAGGAAATAGTAGCCTTTATGCTACCCCATAGGACCTCAATGTGGTATGCCACAGAGGACTTGGGTGGCACTCTGGGCAAATTGAAATGCTTGCCTTGATGAGTACATTTAACTACTTATACGTATCTATGCACACTGTGATACAGATATGCTTGAGAAATTTTAGGTTGTTTACTAGGGTGGGAGGTGGGAGGGATTCAGGTTAGATATTAATTATTAACTTGTTATATTCAAACTAAATATGATTGTACACAGATACTATGTGTTATATTTCTGTCTTTGCTGTTAATTTTCAACATCTTTGAATGTAAAAGACATTTTGAAAACAATAAAAATGATGGTTCAAAAAAAAAAGATCAGCAGTATCGTGAGCTCGGTTGCCTGCCGTTTAAAGCTGCCAAGAACTTTGAGGGTACACCCTGTGTTTCACATCTCTTTACTAAAACAGCATCTCCTTAAAGTACCGTCACACGCCGCAATCTCGGCTGGCGATGTGTGTTGATATGACGTGCGTGCTCACGTTTTTTGTGCCCGCCTCAGATCGCTTATGGCGGCGTCACACACCGCAATCTCGCCTTGAAGCTAAGGCGATGTGTTGCTCCGGAAGTCGCCTCACCTACAGCGATAAGCAATCCTGCCTCATTCCATCGCCGTTTCACACACCGCAATCTCAACGGCAATGTGGGTGTACATGTTCAGCACAGCGAGGAGATAGGCGTGCCACAGTGGTTTACACTGTGCCCCATACACGCTCATTGGACAACACAACTGCGTTACAATTGGTCAGCCTGCTCTGGAAGACTTGCTAATACATGACGCAATTGTCTATCGGAGTTTGTCATAAATACACGCTCATGTCCTCAATTGTGGCTCCTGCAACACACTTTCGAGGCACCAAAGTGTCACACAGGAGCGGTCTTGGGCAGTACAGTGGATTACACTTAAGAATGGCTATGTGTGCATCTGTAGGTGATGGCGGTAAGCTACAAACAACACTATGGACATATGTGACTACATTGGTCCACGCCATGGCAGAGCTGCCATGGCTGAACTATGTGTGTGTACACATGTTTGCGTGTGTGTTCTGAAGTGTACCTACATCCCCCACAAACACCATTGCATTCTCCATGTGTGTGGACACGTTCCCATGTGGCCAAACACATCATATTGGACATGTACACACAGTCACAGCATACAGTGTGGGCCAAAGGGCTGGACCTGTGTACTGGACATTAGCAGACAATGCTGCACGGACCCATCAATACCATTTAATGTATCACTTACCTCTGTGCACAGCATAAAGCTATGTGCAACTGCCATGTATTGAAAAGTAACGACAGACACAGGTAGTTTGGTTGTTTTTTTAGTGAGACTTTTTGTGCACAAAAAAGAAATTATAACAACACACACAAAACATTAAAAACAGAAGTGTGAACATCACATAAATAATTAGAAAGTGATGATAAAGAATGGCCATACCCAAAGATTTGACAGTACAGAAAAAAATAAATAAATAAATAAATAAATAAATAAATAAATAAATAAATAAATAATGTTAAAGCAGCCAAAATGAGCAAAACACCACCATAATCCTCCTGGTGCAGCCACCCTGGTGACTCCACCCTCCTCCTGATGTTGCTGCCTGACAACACCAGCCACCCTATACCTGCTGGTGCTGCTAGGCCACTGCCCCAGGGCCATTAAAGTAGGAGCAGTATGCGTCTCTGTTGCTTCTGGCATCCTGCTGACTCAGACCGTGGCTCTGCGGCTGGAGTGTCGCCACACCATGGTCGGCAGCACGCCAATCCCCAGGACAGAGCTCCCCTGTTGTGGGGTTCACAGAATCCACATAACTTGCCGGCATGTATGATGACCGATCCCTACAATGCAGGAAGTTATGCAGCACACAGCAGGCCAACACTACCACATAAATAGATTCCAGTTTCATATGCAAAGGTGTATGAAACACGGGGAATCTTTTGGCCATGATCCTGAATGCATTTTCAACTACACGGTAAGCCCGGGATACCTGATAATTGAAAATGCGCTGCTCAGAAGTAAGGGTCCTCTGGGATATGGCTGTAGTAGGTGTTCCTGAAGTGGGAAGGCTTCCTCCCCCACAAATGCAAAGCTTAGCTGACCGGTCATGACATCATTTGAGGGCAAATTCAGAGCACCTCTCCTTAGGCCTTGGGCCAAGGAGCTGTGTGCAAACACACCCCCATCTGAGACACGCCCATTCACGCCAACGTCCACGTAGAGGAACTCATAGTGAGCATACACCAGGGCCATGAGGACCATGCTAAAATATTCTTTATAATTAAAATACAAGGACCCCGTATTGGGGGGTTGTGTGATCCTCACGTGCTTACCATCCAATGCACCTCCGCAGTTTGGAAATTGCCATCAATCGACAAAACATCTGGCAACATCCATCCAGCAGGGGTTGTTGGTAACTGCATGTAGGATGGCAGAAGACAACTCACGATGGCCTCACACGTCTCGGGTATCAGGCGGCTCAGCAGTGGCTTGTGAGACTGCTGCAGAGAATTGCAGGTCTGTCCTCGAACGACCTGTTGCTAGGAACCTGAAAGTTACAGCCAAACGATCCTCAGGTGGACAACGCATCAAATTGTCCTGTCGGGCAATCAATGGCTTTATGCACTCCAAAAGGAATGTGAAAGAGTCCTTGGACATACGGAGATAGTTCCTGAAATCATGCGGACTACTATCCTCCAGCTGATGTAGCAGGCGCATGTGACTCAGGTTGTCAATTGCATATTCATCATGTTCAACAGACATCCCTGTTGTGTTGATAAGGCCGGATCTTCACAGGCAGACATTCCCAAGCCACATGGGCCACTCCACATCTCAGTATCGCCAGAATACTTCCATTCTGTCTGATAAAGGCCAGTACTATGTGCCCACATTTCATATGTTCCACTAAACTAACCACAGAGGCCTCCTTTATACATGATCCTATATCGCGAAGGCAAAATGGATTGTCAATGAGGAGGGTGTTTTGTGGCAAGGAAAGTCATCTATCCATTTTGCGGCACACAATAGATCAATCAAACACATCATCATTGCAAACTACATACACCAGGACTTGGGCATGTGCTACAGTACACAAGAAAGATCCGTAATGCAAAGGTGTATCAAACGCTATACACAGCCATATCACAAATCATGTGTGAACATCAGTACTTGCTTAATGTAGCTCTGTCGTTAGCAGTTTTTATGTGGTAAGCATCCAATCACAGAGCATCTGCGTCATCTAATTCACATAGCCGCCTGGGCGTTGCCACGTGCGACTACTGATTAGGTGCCTGTGCTGCTTTGTGATTGGTCATGTTGTGTTGAAAAAGTGTCCAGCTGGCCCGCCACCCATGCTCCTACTTCAAAGTGCATTGTTCTAGTAGCGTCTCATTACCAGAACTCTGTTGGACAGACAGTAAGTCGGTGGATATGCTATTGTGCTTCTCATGTATGATATCTTATTTTCGGCTTCCGAGCCATATTTTGCCAGATGTATGGGCGGGTTATATACAGCTTCATGTAGCATCATGTAGATGTGTGGTTTACGACGCCTACGCATTGTTAACCCCCTCCGTGTCCTGTCACACATAATGATCCTTGCCACCAAAGACATGACAATGTGTCATACAGCACTACATCGTTCCATAAATATGTGCTGAGTCTAAATTTTGTGTGGTACTCCATGTGTGCCATTTCAACATGATACAGCTTTGTAACTTTGCCTGCCCAGGCCCTAACCGCATATGCCCGTGTCATGTGCAGCATGTCACATTTGTGTACACATATAAAGGCCATTAATGCTTCTGCATACACAAGCTAACTACCAGACCACCTGTCATTGCTAGTGCTGGAAATGAATTGCCCACACAGAGTAGGGTGTGACCTGATATGTACATGTATGTGCAGAAAAAAGTCCACTGACCGGGCACTACACACATGGAGCTCTGCTACCAGCCTGTCAGCTGGAACCCGCAGAAGTATCACTACACGATACGAAATGGTACCGTCGTTCCGACGGCCTCTCACTCCCTCTCCCCACCGCACCAACAATGTTTTAATGGATTAAGCCACCTGGATTAAAACACTCTTCTACCAGCCTACATGGTGAGTGCCGCCTTTCTTTATTTACTTCTTTATGAATGTACATGTATGTGTTTTGGTAACACACTATGTTGTTTTTTGGCAGATGGCTGAGAGTCCTGATTTTGTGCATGAACTCCTAGCCATGTACCAGGACCATGAATGCCTGTGGCGGGTTGCGTCGCTCGACTACAATAACAGGGCGGCGAGGGCTGTGGCCTACAGGCACCTTGCCGAGCTGGCAAACCGGCTCGACCAAAGTAAGACCTGAACAGTGTCGATGGTTGTGAAAAAAATCAAGCGGCTGCACACCGTGTTTATAAAAGAACATAAGAAGGTGCTGACGGCTCGGTCTGGGGCTGGAGCTGAGGAGGTCCCTAAGCCATGTCTGTGGTATTATGACCTCCTCACCTTCACCCTGGGCCAGGAGGCTTCTCGCCCAACATGGTGCAGCAGCCGCTTTGGCCAACCATCTTCGGCCACAAGCCAAGAGCCTGCCCCATCACAGGAGGTGCGTAATTGTTGTTTTGCTACCTATGTCCACACCTTGGTGGTTGCACTGATGTGTGGGTTGGTGGACATGTAGAAGGCACAATCGTGTTGGACTTTCACCATTCTTCTGTGTGTTCTGCTGTGTGTTGGCTCATGGCTGTTGGTACTGATTGTGCTGTGTTATGTTGGGGCACTTGGTATATCAATTTGGAGCCTCAGGTGAGTACAGAGCACCGGTCTACTTCTTTCTTCATCCCTGTTTCCAACCCTGCTACTGTTGATTTTGGTGTTTGGCATGCTCAGATATGCACCATCTGGTGCTGGGTGGTTGGTTGTGGTAATTGATGTCAGTACATTGCTACTCTTGTTAACTTTTTTATTTCAATGTTTGGTTTACAGGCCCCTCGTGGGTCTGGCTCCAGGGCAGAGGACCCACCCGCTGGCGAGGGTCCACCATCATCATCTTTGGGGGAGCATGTGCCTGATCCCAGTGGTGGGCCCAGGGCCTAGCTCAGGCATACGGCGTTGAACACCTTCCCCACCCAACACTGAGCTGGGTACCGTACCTGGGCAAAACGGGCCCTATTGAACAGAGAGAGGACCCCCGCCACTTCAATCGGGCACATGGCCAGTGAGTGGGTGTGCCGCATGGAGCCAGAACAACGTGCCATCACCGAGAGGACCATCATTCGGGTCCTGGGAGCGGGCATGGATGGGGCACTGAGATGGGGTGGTTACATCGCCATCCCCAAGAAAACACCCCCAGTGCCCCCTGCGCCCCAACAACACATGGCTAGAGCTCGCCAAAATCAGGATCCTCCACATCTCACATGAAGACTCCACCACAGAAGGGCCCCCAATGTGTGGGACTATGGGGATGAAGGGGAGGAGCCATTGTCTGATCCAGCAGAGGACAAAGAAGCAAGATAGGCAATGCACTACATTGCGTAATAGCCTTTGTTGTGGACTTTTTCCAAAAAACCAAGTGTGTTTGTATTTCTATTTTGGGTTAATAAACTAGACTTTGATTTCCCTTATCTACGTTCACATATGTGTCAGGTTCAGCAGTATGGTTGTGTGTGTAGTGTGTTGTGGGTGTAATGTTGATGTTTGTGTGGCAGAAGGAGAGGCCTCATGTCCACAATAACATAGGTGTGTCATTGTAGCAGACAGGAGCCTATCCCTAGGTGACATGTGTGAGTTTTGAGAGATTGCGAGTCTTCTCTGGCCAACATTGGCGAGTATGTTTGTGTCGGTGTGTTTGTTAATATGGGTGTTATATTGGAGACATTGATGTAAAATAGGGCTTCATCTGTTTTGAAATGGTACTGTATGGTCAGATCTTTATCATGTCACACTGCACACCTACGCAAATTTATTAGGCATGTGTTGTGTTTAAAAATTTCACCTCCCAAAGGTGTCCCTGTGTGTGGTGAGACAAGGGATCAGACAGTATTTTGGTTTGCACTTACATTTATTGTTTCCAAATCTTGTTTGGTAAATTATGTTTTTTCTGATGAGTTTTAGGCAAACCATACTACCCACTTTCCAAATGTGGGATACTATAAGAAATAAGGCCAATGGGGCCTAAAAAAGAAGGGTGCCAACATGGCAATACATACAAACAACATGTCCAACATGGACAACTACATACAAGGGCCATTGGCCACATTATTGGGGAAGGGGGATATGCAGGAGTAGGGGCAATGGTGGACTGTTCCGCCTGGAGGTACAGTATCATCGCACCCAACCGGGCCAGATGTTGCTACCCTTCTCGGTGGGCACGGTCCATTTGCTGCTGTGCCTCCCTGTGTGCTTGCAGAAGGTCATCAATAGTTGGTTTCCCTGTATGGGAAATAAGGACATTAGTCAGTGACATGTGCAGGTGTGGGTGGGTCTGTGACGTCATTGGTCAAGATTGCACTTACTGAGTATATCCCCATCCCGGTTTCCATCTTGAGGAGATGGTGATGTGCTGACAGCCCAGCCTGCAGTGCGAGCTCTTGCCCCTTGACAAAGAAAGGACAAAATAAAAACATCGTGACTCACATACCGATAATGTTCTGAGAAAACCCAGACACTCAAGAAAGGATTTGAGAAAACAATTCTATGTTTGTCTGTATCAATTTATTCGTTTAGCAGTTGTCGAGCAAAAAAATTTTTTTAACAGAACGTTTCGGCAAACATTGCCTTTTTCAGCTGTATTGTTTATCTACATACAAAAATAGATATATACAATTGGTACAAAGAAAAACAACAAAGATAATTTGTACATAACCCGAACATCCAAATGAATACCGAATCTGTGAAAACATTATGAAAATAGGCAAGAAAAACCAACGGTCTTTATATCAAATTTCACGAAAATAGAGTTATTCGAACCATACCAAATAGAGTGCTCAGAGTGTGCACGTCGATAATAGCGGTACAAAAATGCTTCGGCAGGTGCAGCCTTGGGATATATGTGCACACGTATATATGCACTGTATTGTATTTCACATGGTATAACTAGGAATCTCTATACAATAAGGAGGGGAAGGAAGAGAAAGAACAGTATTATAAAAGGGACACGAAAGAAAAATGATAGAGTTAAAGGGCAAATTAAGAGATTTCTTACCAATACCACTTGATAAGAAAAGTGCTATCTGAGCTTAATCCATATGGGAGACTATCTGTGTAGCTTTGGTATACGCAGATCTCGTGAGGAAAAAGGAAAAAGGCCACATAGTCAGTGCATATTATAAGGGAAAAAATGAACAAAGAACTAAGATGTGTTCAATCCTATTGACCAGGGCGCTATACCTGTAAATACGTGACCAAGGGCCCAAAGGTGAGCTTTGTCTTCTACAGGAATATAATGTTGAGGAAACACACTATGGGTGAAAGCCTGTGGTGCCTCACATACAATGCACATGAAAAACAAAGGGTTAAATAAGTATATGCATACAGAAATGTAGCATTATATGGAACAAGAGACAATAGAGTCTAGCTGATCAAAGTGTCAGGGAATGTATTATCTAGAGTGACCTTTACACGACAAAGCCCCACTTATAGTATCGCCCTGGAGTGAATATCTATAAGAATCAATTGAGTATATATCAAATGAGGGAAAATAAGATTAAGGGCCCTTTCACATCAGCGTTTTTTGAAATTCGCGGCAGATGCGGTGAAAAAACCGCATCTGCCGCAATTACCGCATACCGGCTGCACTTGCGGCGCGGTTGCGGTATACGCCATGCAAAGTATAGGCGTACTTGCGGCAGGTGCGGCAAGTGCGGTTTTGCACTTGCAGCAAGTGCGGCCGCGAAAAAAACCGCGGTCAGCCGCGGTTTTTTTTGCGGCCGCACCTGCCGCAAGTGCAAAACCGCACTTGCCGCACCTGCCGCAAGTACGCCTATACTTTGCATGGTGTATACCGCAACCGCGCCGCAAGTGCAGCCGGTATGCGGTAATCGCGGCAGATGCGGTTTTTTCACCGCATCTGCCACGAATTTCAAAAAACGCTGATGTGAAAGGGCCCTTAGTAAACCAAGGGATTCCAAATCATAATTACCAGACCTTATGTGCACTGGAGGACACAAAGGGTTAAAGCACTTACAATGTTAAAATGCTGCTGCTGAAACTAATAAGGGAATCTAAGGAAAAAACACAGAAAAAGGATAATAACAAGGATTGCAAGATGCAGAAATCTGTATGCAAAAAGGAATATACAGACCGTGACACAGTAGAATACCTGTGGTACAAGACATGCATGAGGGTGTGGGGACAGCGGCTAGTGTGAACGAGTGATTTATAAGAAATGGGGCGTGTCCTTGTCTCGTCCGGGCCACTTCCTGTATCCGGTGTATGAAACGCAGGAAGTGGCCCAGCGTGGAACGCAGGCAGCAGATCTGCGCATGCACGGATGTGCGCATTGGATTCTAGGCATTCTAGTGCTAGGCAACGGCTGTGTTCACCAAAGTTGTCTGGAAAAAGGACTAATATCTCTGTAATAGATAAAACAAAGAAGGATTAGTGTCAGAGCATTCAAATAACAGTTATAATGTAATTAAAAGGGATAAATGAGGAAAATTAGGGCAAAAAGTGGAGATCTGACTGGACAGATACAGGACCTACATTAATCAAGGGTAAACGATGGGGGCAAGGTGAAATTAACTGGGAATAATCCTAAAAAATATATCTATGCATAATGCGTTCCAAATGAGGTGATAGGGAAAAAAAGGAATTAATTAAAGAGGCATCACAGTCTAATCAGATATCCACACTGTATTTAATAAGGACATCAAAAACGGAACAGGTCTGTTAATCAAGAGTGGAGATCCCAAAGGAATTTTTCATTATCAAATCCTTGAGCACATCAATAGATCTCAGAAAGAAAAACATAATTTGTAAATCATGGTAAAGACGAGCAAAGACCATTACATAGGATTAGAGTTATTTTACCATGCAACATCTATTTCACGGTTGAGACCTAAAGGTTCAAGTGTCTGAAGCTGATGTATCCAAAAAGCTTCCCGAGCCTTCAATTTTGCAATCCTGTTACCACCCCTGCGGCCAATTTCCACTTGTTCAATGACCTGATATTTTAGCTGGCTAACCGAATGTCTATGTTCCCGTAAATGATAGGGAATAGGGAGTGCCACTTGGCCACACCTAATGGTGGATTTGTGTTTGCCAATGCGGTCCCGGATATGCTGGGTGGTTTTCCCGACATACCCAAGACTGCAAGGGCATTTTATAAGATATACAACGAATGAGGTATTGCATGTATAATACCCTTTAATAGGGTATGACTTGCCTGACCTCGGATGAGTGAAGGTGGCTCCTTTTGTCACATTAGAACACTGGACACTATCAAGACATGGGAAGGTTCCCCTTCTTGGTGTGGCCAAGAACTGTTGTCTAAGGATACATCTGTTAGAGCCCAAGTCTGCGCGCACCAGCTTGTTTTTAATGTTTTCTGGTCTTTTGTAACAGAGCATGGTTGGATTTTGGAACTCCTTGATCTCTGGATAGGCTAGGCCTAACAGGGACTAATGTCTCCTAACAATCTGGTATAGAGGTTGATTAAAAGGATGATAGGTATTAACAAATGCAATCCTTGGTGGCTTATCTATACGTGCATTATGTACCACTGTTTTAAATTTAGCATGTTGTAAGGGATATCCTCTAGAGATGAACTTTGCAGTCATCTCCTTGTGTCGAATGGCCTTCGTCTGGGGGGCAGAGACAATTCGGTTGACCCACATGTGTTGTGATTGTGGCAATGCTTTCCTCATATGTGGAGGATGACAACTGGTATAGTAGAGGAGGCTATTCCTATCTGTAGGTTTACGATATAGGTTAGTGGATAGTCTCCCCTCCATATCTTTCAAGACCAGTATATCGAGATAACTGATAGTAGTGGGGTCGCTGTGGACCGTAAATGAGAGCCCTGGGACAGCCTGGTTTAGGTTAGCAACAAAGACCATCAAAGTATCAATGCTATTATTCCAAACCAGAAAAATATCATCTATGTAGCGCCGCCATGAGACCACTTGTGCCAAGAATAAAGAATTGGAGTATAGATGTTCCTCCTCAAAAAATGGCATGAAAATATTGGCATATGGCGGCGCTACATTGCTTCCCATGGCGGTCCCTTTCTTTTGAAGGAAAAACTGGTCCTGAAACAAGAAATAATTTTTTTGTAAGGACAAGCTCTAGGATGTCAGTGCAGAACGCTTTCTGTGGTGAGGTAAAATTTGTGAATCTATCCAAAAACCTGTTGACCGCCCTTAGTTCTCTGTCGTGTTCTACGGTATGCTTGTATAGAGACTTGTGACATCTAATGTCACAAGAAGGCTGTCAGGGGGCAGAGGTTGTATTTGTTGGAGAATATCAAGAAAATGATGTCCTTGATATACAATCTTATCGAGGGAATATGTGGAGACAGGTTCCTATCAAGTACATCTAGGGTAATTGGTCACAGCACATGGGGTTTAATGCTAGGCCATACGTTCCTCAGGCCAGCACCTGGACGCACGTCCACACCGGAGAGTCCAAATCCGGATCGTATCAAAATATCATAAACAAAAAACGGACAGCGTCACAGACCTTTAGATGGTGCAAAATATCCTTGTGTATTTTATTCCATGGTCATGTACAAGCGACGTTTCGACCACTCCTGTGGTCTTTATCAAGCTTAGATTGTTACAAAAATGACCTCCTTAAATAGTGCTCTACCCCACCCATAATCAAGTGTTCACCAATCACCAACAGTATCCAACAATAAATATATAAAACATCAAATACATCACAAATGACATAATAGAAACATACAAAGTGATATACAAGGTCCCCCTACCTGTCTAAATAAATCATACATCATAACAAACATTATATCATTATACAAAGCTTGTCCAGTCCATGGAGAGGTATATACACAGTTAACACCAGTGACCAATCAGGATCAAGCTGACCCGGTTGTCATATCAACCATTGTAAACATAAATATTACTACTACACCTAGAGAGGCGATCAGGGGCAATCATCGACCTCTATCAGCCAGTCTCAGATCATAATAGCCCCTATACTTCCCTTCTACATGGCCAATCAGGAGTTCACCTGTTCTCCCACCGGGAAGCGCAAAAACATCACTATCGCACATGTCTTCTAACTAATCCTTATAACTGTCCCCATGATCATCAACACCCGGCGATGTATTACCTTCTAACCGAACCCAGCAAAACACCACATCATCTCCGGTACAAGAATCAGCCACCGCACATGAAGGGGGCGTGTCCATGCTCACACAATACTTGTAAACTGCAAAGGATGCATGGACAAACAGAGCGCATGCCCAGTATGGTCCAACCACCGACCAATCATGCGAACCCACACAAAGTATGTCATCACATGACAAGGGAGTACAACAATACAGCCGCATTCCCGACCGCGATAGGTTACTACGGCGCATGCGCAGTCACAATACCTCCAGGGACCAATCACGTTCCCTAACTAGTTTGTTTACATCACATGACCGCACGCACTCTCATCTTCAATAGGCCACCCATAGATCTAATGTGAATGCAACCACCAATAACCACAGGTCAAAACCATGCAAAGCAACATGGGTAATCACCAATTCCCATGTAAAGGGCATCATGGGAAAACCAAAGTGTCCTATCACATCCCGCTTACTGGCACCTCCTCACAGAATGTATTATAACGATCACTCCAATTGGTTACGATCCCTAACATCACTCCCCAGAATATGCATTACCACAATCCTAGTACTAATGTACAGTCATAGTAGGTAAAACACCAATCTCATTACAGCCCCTACAGGTTATACCAGCTATTGACCAACTCTCCATATCGCCTCCCCAGGTGTAAAAAATATAGGTTATATCCCGAAGGTCAGAAGTGAAAACCGGACACATCACCTCTAGCACGTATTATTACAAAAAACAAAAGAATATTTACAAAAAATCTGATGGTGACAAAATACCACCCAAGTTGACAAAAAGGTTACTATTATCAAAAATCACTGTATCAAATGTCCATACATATGAATGTCCATGCGTAACCGTTATTGTTTGTTATACAAAATCACAATCAAGATGCATATAAATATAAGCAATCTTATGGGGAACCCCAACCACCTTGTTATCCATGTCAAGTAAAGCTAAAGGAGAAAAAATTAAAAACAAAAACAAAACAGAGTTATCCACAGCAAGTTTTTACAGCCCACATTCACCTTAATAGGCAACTCCTCTGATTGTATTCAATATTTAGGCCCTTAGGATGCAATGTGTCTAGTTCGAATATCCACTTCCTTTCTTTATCCATAAGGAGGGTCAACCTATCCCCTCCTCTACGTGGCATTGGGACATCATCAATTACCCTGAATCTCAACTGGTTGACAGAATGTCCATAGTCAATAAAGTGTTTCGATATCGGCAATTCAGTTTTCTTTGTCCTAATTCTACTTTTATGTTTTGAAATTCTCTCTTTAATGCCCATAGTGGTCTCTCCCACATATAGGAGACCACATGGGCAAGAGATGAGATATACTACAAAATCGCTATTACAAGTGTATCTCTTTTAATCAGCATTTCTCTGTGCGCTCGGCATAAGCGGTCACTAGGCAGCCTGCAGTATGAACTGGTTACCACGATACACATCAGGTAACCAGGGGCTGCATTTCAAGGAAGCGTCGGCACACACGCACCTGCACTTCTCTCACAAAAACTATGCATTTAGCACAGACCCGCTAAATACTTAGAGCGCAGGTGTGTGAACAAGGCCATTGTTTTTTGCATTTTCCTTGGGTTTGGTGTGCTAGAGTTCTATCTCATGTGAGGAGAGAACAGCGTTAGTTCCTGTCACTTTAATTAGCTGAGGTCTGGTGGGCAGTGACCCTACTCCCAAACTGTTCCCTCACTGACTGAGCCAGCTGAGGGTTAATTCACTTGCAGGCACACTTCTCCTTGCCTATTTGTTATTGTAATGTGCTGAGTAAGATCAAATCTGATCCTAGAGCCCTATATTTTGGAGAGAACTGTGTCTTGCTCTGCAATGGGTATCTGGACTGATGTACAGTTTTCTTTTTTCTTTTATTAAGAGCTGTCAGCTCCTTATCTTCACCCTCTGCTCATGTGTTGGTGGCTGTGACTACACAGTAATCCTCTCTGTTCCCCTTCTGGCCCCCTGCTGTTGCTGATGGGAGCCGAGGCCTAATTTAAGCTGTGTAACTAAGGTGGGGGGTGGGGTTTTGGCAGCTCTGTGAAGCCTGCTACCTACAGGCCATGATGTCGGCCTATTTACCACGCCTCTGCACACTTCTGGTGAGGAAGGCAGAGTAAACCTTCCTGCTTCCCTCCTTGCTCCCTGCTACCCCCGATCTAAGCTGTGCACCAGACTCCAGTGAGGGGCGGAGCCTCAGTAGCCCCAAGAAGGCTGCAACTACAGGCCACGGCCTATTCACTAGGGTTCTGCAGTCTGCACACCGAGCAGCCAGTCACAGTTCTCTCCTGGACCGTCTGCTGATAACTTCCCCCAGGGGTTCCTGCGGTGGATGGGAGGGGGCGGTTAGAGTAGCTGCAGCCGCTATATGAGTCCTCACTGGTGTTGGGCCTTGAGCCAGATCTAAGGGAGCCTCCTGCAGCAGTAAAAGGTGGTTTTCAAAGCGTCCTCTACCTCCACTACTCTTATGGCCAGGGGAGGCAGGGGCTGATACAATGGGTCCTGGGTCTGTAGATCAGCTGGGGCCTCAGATGTTTGTGGATGTTGGGGAGTGCGGAGCAGCATGTCCTCACAGCTCGGCGGCCATCTTGTCAATCTGGCTGCTATTCTAATCCTGCAGGGGGTCAATAACTATGTGCCTCCCCAGGTTAAGAATACTATCCCCCAGCCATGTGCTTCATCTTGGCTGATATCAGAATTAATTGGACCCCACGCCAATTTTTATAATTATTTATTTATTTTTACAATAATCTGCTGTCAGTTTGGTTGCCATACTGGCAACCAATCACAGACACTGGCAGAAAGGGTGGGCGGGGCTAAATCTGAATTTAACCAATCAAGGAGGGGAGCATTGAGGTTCATGAGCGGGCCTGGAAGTAGGGTGACTGCGGCGCTGAAGCTTGGTAAGTAATACTCTAGGAAGCTAATGGCTGCGTCAAAACAGAGGAACTCCATTGTAAAATAGTTTTTTCTATGTTTGTTTGCTTTTGGACTCCTTTGAAGGTGTTTTCTAGGCCCTTGATTTTGCCTCCCATTGATTTGAATGGTGTTTGAAAGTTCGGCAAATTGTTCGCTGATCTATTTAATGAATATATGCCCATTCGGCAAACTAAACCAAACCTGAACTTAAAAGTTTAGTCATCTCTACTACCAATGATATAAGCTCCCTTGTGCATTTTTTTTTATTATAATGCCTCTTTGCTCTCCCTATAATATTTCCCCAGTGTGCCTTCCTATAATAATCCCTCCCTACAATAATTCTACAGCATGTGTTGGTTTCTAAAATGGAAAAGGCAAATGTAATGTCAGATTGCAGATTTGAAGTAGCCTAAGGCAAAGATGAGATGGCCAGATTCCACAGTTCTTGTATAGATCACAAAGCCCAGACAGATTTTCAGTCATTTGACCTGGGCTATATCTCATAGCCAGAAAGCATAGCCCTCCAAATAGTAAAATGGCACCTACACAGCTCTTCAAATATTATGATGGCCCTACAGTTGCCCTGCAAACTATATGTACAATAAATGTAAGCTTTGGAACAAGTACATTATACGGTAGTCTCGCTGTCTTCTCATGAACAACAATATAGAATATAAAAAGAAATTAGTATAGGGAAACAAGTAACTGGAGGGAGGTAGAAAAGAAATATAGCTGAGAGGGGAGAGGGAGGGGGTCTCTATATATAAACATTGTCCGCTTAATGGTCCTAACGAGCATAAGAAAAGCATACACTCGGAGCAAGCCAACATCTAGTAAGAGAAATATACCATCAAGAGGGGATTTGAACAGTGTTATATGGGGATGTTATCCAGGGGTCCCACCAAGTAAGCACCTTGTTGTGCCGGGAAGCATCATGTGCCAGCATAATCTCATGTTGGAAATGGAGATTAAGAGCGATGTATAGGTCCTGTTCAGTTGGCAGATTCTTCGATTTCCAGTATCTAGCGACACATAACCTAGCTCCCAGTAGTACATATGTAACTATAGGCCTTAGTGGTGTTAGCCACTCCTCCAGCCCCAAGCTCAATAAAGCTAAGGAAGGTCTTAAATGAAAAGTCACACCGGTCAAAGACAGCAGGAGGGAGGACACACTCTGCCAGAATCTCCGCAAAGCATCACACTCCCACCACATGTGTAGGGAGGACCCCAACGAAGTGCATCCCCTCCAGTAGGCCTGGGTCGAGCCAGCGTCCCCACCCCTGAATTTCGCTATAGTTGTTGGGGTAACGTACCATTCAAAATGTACTTTTTTAACCTGTTCAAGATGATTCACACAGCATGTGTATTTCGTGCTTCTCCCAGATGCTTCCTGCCATTGCGTTAGTGTAAATTCTTCCCGTAAAGCCGATTCCCACTTGTTCACGTAGGGCAATTTCTCTAAAGAGTGCATCCGAGCCAGAGCCCCATACATGATGGAGACCCCGTGGGCCCCAGAAGGAGCTGATTTAAAAAACCTCTGTGCCGCGCCATCGACCGCCGACAGGTCAACCGTGGGCCAGGCCACCGAGCCAAGGAAGTGGCGTAGTTGGAGGTACTGGTAAAATGTAGATTTAGGGATGGAGTATCTGTCTGTTAGTTCAGCGAAGGATTTCATGGTGGAACAATCCAGGACCTGATAAATGTGAGTGATTCCCCAAGACCTCCAATGGTGAAGAGAGAGAGATCCAACTAACGTTTCAACTGCTCGACTAGTTACTGGTTTAAGTAAAAAAGACAGCAAAGAGTGGGCGTACTGACGCCAGATGCGTACTAAGGTCAGCATAGGTTTAAGTAGAGTCGGACCTCCGAATAACCTCAGGAGGTTCATTTCTAGTATAAGCTTGGTGGAGTTTTGAGGGGCGTAGTGTTTATCAATCGCCATCCACAATGGGCAGGGGGCGTCGGCCCACCAATGACCCGCCATAGCTAGATGGGATGCAGCATAGTAATGTGCTAGATTGGGGACTCCCATGCCCCCCAATTGGACCGGTAAGGACAAGACTCTCATGCTCACCCTGTGTGGTTTATAATTCCAGATAAAATCATTCAGTGTGGTCTGCAAGGTCGCAATCAGACGTTTTGGGAATAGCAATGGTAAGCAGCGAAATACATATAGAATTTTGGGGAGATATGTCATTTTTACAATGTTGATTCTGGCAACCCATGAGAGAATCAATTGTTTATGTACCGATAGGCCATCCTTTAACGATCGAAGCAGAGCCTCATAATTACGGCGAAGCAATCCCTTAGTTTGTGAAATTATTATCCCTAAGTATTGGATACCATTTGGAGACCATTGGAACAGGAAGTTTGCTTTCAGTGATGTTGCCAAGGTAGGTGGTATCTGAATTGGGTAAAATAGCGATTTGGACACATTCAGCTTGTAGTATGATGCGGCTGAAAAATCAGCCAGTAGCGCTATTATCCTGGGGACCGTGACCGTGAGATTCGTGCATATGAAGATCACGTCATCAGCGTATAGGCCAATTTTATGTTCCACTCCCCCCACACAGAGGCCCGAGATTGACGGGTCCTGTCTCACTCTAGCCGCCAATGGCTCCATAATAAGAGCAAATATCAGCGGTGATAGAGGACATCCCTGCCTGGTACCGTTAGTCACCGAGAAGGGAGCCGACATGAATCCCGAAGCTCTGACCTTAGCAGCGGGGGAGAAATAGAGGGCCAGTATAGCTGCTTTAAAGCTACCCACTAGTCCAAATCTGTCCAATACCGCTTCCAGGTACCCCCAGTGCACTCTATCAAATGCTTTTTCTGCATCAAGAGACAGAAGTGCACCGGGGGCCCCTCTTCGCTCCATAACCTCCAACAGATCAATCACGCGACGCGTGCCATCGGAGGCCTGGCGACCTGGAATGAATCCCACCTGTTCTAGGCCTATCAGATCAGGTAGCACCTTCGCCAGGCGTTGAGCAAGCAGTTTTGCATATATTTTAACATCAGCATTCAGGAGGGCGATCGGGCGGAAATTCGGCGGGGAGTTAGGGGGCTTGCCCGAGGATGTAGTATTTTCATCACACCTGCTGCGCTGAGACATCAGACATCTGACGCATCAGGAGAATTATGGAGGAGGGAGCGAATGGTCTTGGTTCCCGACTCTCTGACCTGTGGTCTGCCACTATGAGCAGTATGCCACTGGTCTGCTTCTTTTGTATGTTTAGATCTGAGCATGTGTTAAGTTCAGGGTTAGGATGCAAATGTACATTTTGAAGAATTATCCATTACTAGATGTCAATTTCAATTGCATCTTCTGCAAGGACTTGCTGTAGAGTCTCTTCATCACTGTACAATCCACACATCTTTGTCTTCTTCTTTACATTTTTATTCTGGGTAATGTTCATTATTTCTTTTCTTGCTTCCAGGTAGCACCCGTCCATATCAGCTTTGACTGATGGTTGGTTACAATTTTCAGCAGTGAATTGGCAATGAAGATAAATGGTTTCCTCTGCTTTATGAAATCTGTAATGAATGAAGTTTGTTGCGAAATGTGTGGAAATAGGTTAATATTTAATTCAACAACCTTAAACCTTTATATATTGTATGTTAAAAAGCCCAAAGGGTTTTTGATTTATTCAATTAGTGTATTACCAGAATCCTGCTTAAGCACACTCTTATTGAAATAGGGAGGTACTGGCATTAAAAGAATCTAAAAAGTTTCAGGACAAATAGAAGTTATCAAGAATGCAGTGGAAAAAAAATTAAAAGCCTAAAGAATCAGAATGTATTTAAATGTAATTTTTTTTCTGTGCACTTTTTGCAATCGTTATATTGACTTATCATTTCAATCCCAACTGACTTCAACATGACTAATATATAATGCCTGAAATGAAAATTTTCTGTATGGCATATTCAAATCAGAGTTTAAGTGTTCAAATAATTTTAAACTTTTATACTGTATATAAACCCAAAATTCTCAATTATTTAAGTTATGGAAATATTCTATAGAAATAAAAGTTCTATGAAGACTGAGATTGTACAAGTATGAGTCACTCATCAAGTCATTGGTAAAATATTTATATATTTTACTTTTAATGAACAATCCCTAAAGAAATAAAAAAAGGGGAAAAATATTTTTTAACGAAAAACACAAATCATCTTCAGAATGGTATGACTGCAAACCTAATCCATAATTATGTGTCATGATGGAGCATGGAACTGCTTGGCAGAAGGCACAAGAGGAGGCGTAAACCAGGGAAGATGTAAAGGAAGGCCATGACGATAAAAAAAGAGGAGAGAGGTCATCAGTTGAACTCCCCTGTGGCTGATCCCTGAGCTCCCAAACATCCCTAAATGGGTCCTTCCACCCGTGTATGACCACATGAATAGACCCTGACTGATCCTGGACCAGACCTGTTTAGTGCACAGGCCAGCAAGACACTAGTCTTACTACTAATATAAAGACAACAAGAGGTAGGGGGACAGAAAAGGAAAACAGAATCAATATAGACTTCAGTTCTTCTCCAGGGAGAGACTCTACTGCACCAGCTGTATAGATCACTATTGTTTTCTCCAAAGACAGCTCCTTCACAGGTCAGTATTGATTAAACTAAAGCTGGCATAGGGGAGAGCAAGGTGTAGGTATATGTAGCAGACGGGAGTGGCTGCAGATGGTATTACAGCTACCAGTATAATCCTAGCAGGATACAAAGGAATTCTAAGGGTGGTTTCACATTTTGTTTTTTTTCCTGTCTGTGGGATCCTACTCTTTGGCAGGACCCCACGGACAGGAAAGGACACCATCGGAGGTGATCTCCATCTGCTATTTCTGTGTCTGGGGCCGTGATTATCACGGGTTCTGATACAGAAGAAACATCTGACAGGAGGCGGCGGGGCACTTTCACTCACGCAATATATATTATACATTGCAGAAATTAAATTAAATAAAAGCAAGGGTTAAAAATAAAAAAAAATGTATGCTCACCTTTCCAGCGATCCCCCGACGCCTCCATCAAGCTCTCAATGGCTGAAGGACCTGGCTGGGCGTGACTACTCGATCAGCGTCATCGGTCACATGACTGGTTACCGCAGTAACCGATCATGTGACCCGATCAGCTGATCAGGTTGCCAAAGAACCCCAGGTCCTGTACTGGGAGCTAGATGCCGACATCGGGGGATCGCATGACAGGTGAAAATACATATTTTGTATTTTTAACCCTTGCTTTTACTTAATTTCACTAAAATTAGAAATTAGACGGTACACTGCAATTTTAGTGTATTGAGCATGGTCAGTACACTAAAATCGGGTCCGAGGAGCGATCAGCTGTTTCCTCGGACCCGCACTCATAGGCCCCCATGTTAACTGGAGCGGATCCTGTCGGATTTGATTGTGTCCAATTTGGTCCGCTGTGCCCAAAATCGGAGCAGTCTCCAATTTTGGGCACAGCAGAAAATTGGGCACAATCAGATCTGACACAAATCAGATGCCATTACGTGCAAATATGATGAGATCCGTCATTCATAGGGAAACATCCGTGGCTGTCTGTTTTATAACGGACAGCCATGGATCCCAGAAAACACAATGTGAAAGCAGCCTAACCCCTTTAGCACTGAATAGAATAAATAAGCTACTACTTAGGATAGATGACAAGAAGGCACTAAAAAGGATCTGTGATAAGCTAAATGTTGTGCTCTTCTGAACCCAGATTTTCCTGAGGTAACATTGGGCCGTGACACACTTGTGACATTACGATTACCTTCCTGAGTCTTATGAGGTACATAAAGCAGGTGTAATTTTGGGCATCTGGAAGAGGTTTTGAAACACAAGGTTGTTTTTTTGCTAATAATATGAATTAGTTTGACTTGGCCTCTACGAACATTACCCACAACAGCTAACCATGCTAATACTGAGAACTTTGTTATTTCTTTTTGATAAGCAGAACAAGGCCACATTCATGCACCATTTTCAGTTTCTTCAGTAGTCAAGAAAAGACTGTTCTATTGCATGATGCTCCTTTTTTATTATGTTTTGCCTGTAGCTTTCTAACATTTGAACAAGGTAAATGTATTACCATTTTTCTGAATGACCTATAACATTGTTAGCAAGGTTTTTCCATCAGTTAGGCTGAAGGCACACTGATCCCTCCAAAACGGCGTGTTTTTGAAGCGCGATATTGATGTGAGTTTGATGCATGTAGTAGTGCTAGTATGGTGCTAGTGTGGTACTAGTGTGGTGCTAGTGTGGTGCTAGTGTGGTGCTAGTGGGGTGCTAGTGGGGTGCTAGTGTGGTGCGATTGAGATTTTTTCATTCCTACTGCGATCCGACAGACTAGCACCCTCTCCTGGTGTCAAGACTGCACTGATTTGCTGCCACTCATTTGTCAATCAATGGGGTCACTTGTGGGGGAGCTCCAATATTGAGGCACACATGGGCTCACCAAACGCGACATGGTGTCAGCTAACAATTTGAGCTGATTTTCATTCAAATTGTTAGCGGGCACCATGTCGCGTTTGGAGAGCCCCTGTGTGCCTCAGCATTGGAGCTCCCCCACAAGTGACCCCATTTTGGAAACTACACCCCTCAAGTGCATAATGAGCACTTTGAAGCCCCAGGTGCTTCACAAATTGATCCGTAAAAATGACAAAAATATTTTTCTTCCACAAAAATCTTATTTTTTTATTTTTACGGATCAAATTGTGAAGCACCTGGGGCTTCAAAGTGCTCATTATGCTTCTAGATTTGTTCCTTGCGGGGTCTAATTTCCAAAATGGGGTCACTTGTGGGGGAGCTCCAATGCTGAGGCACACAGGGGCTCTCCATACGCAACATGGTGTCCGCTAACAATTGGAATTGTTAGCGGACACTATGTCACGTATGGAAAGCCCCTGTGTGCCTCAACATTGGAGCTCCACCACAAGTGACCCCATTTTGGAAACTAGACCCCCCAAGGAACAAATCCAGATGCATAATGGGGTCACTTGTGGGGGAGCTCCAATGTTTAGGCACACAGGGGCTCTCCATACGCAACATGGTGTCCGCTAACAATTGTTAGCGGACACCATGTCACGTATGGAGAGCCCCTGTGTGCCACCAGCATTGCCACCAGCACAAGAGCAACTGGAAGAGTTGGGGTACAGCACCAGAAAATGGCACCTCCAATAAATGCACTATTTTCTGGGGTGGCTGTGGGTTGCAATTTGCAGCGTGGGGGACCCACAACATTTGGATCTCTCCATGATGAGGATTGCAGCCCCCAACTGCACACTGGCTGGCAACCAAAAATATGGCAAAGCTCCATGTCAGTTTATTGGTAGAAGTAATAAAAAAAAATTACATGGGGCTTCGCCATATTTTGGGTCCAGCCAGGTACAACTTGGCAGTTACGGACTGCCACCAATCCCCGGCTGCCTCGTTTTACCTGGCTGGCAACCAAAAATACAGCGAAGCCCATTTTATTTTTATTTCTAGAACAAATTCTAGAAAAAAAATGACGTGGGGCTCCGCCATATTTTTGGTCCAGCCAGGTACAACTAGACAGCCGGGGGCTGGAATCTGCAGCATGGAGAGGCCCAAGCGTTCTGGGCCCCCCATGCTGCGAATTGCAGCCCGCAGCCGCCCCAGAAAATGGCGCATTCATTGAAGCGCCATTTTCTGGCGCTGTACCCATGCTCTTCCAGTTGCTCTGGTGCCGGTGGCAAACTGGTTAATAAAGGGGTTAATGCCAGCTTTTTATTGGCAGCTGGCACTAAGCCCGAGATTCATAATATTGGGCCAATGTTAGACCCGCCATTAGGAATCTCTGGTAAGTAGTCAATAAATACACACAGAGAAAATATTTTTATTTGGAAAAAAAACGCAAACAAAATTCAGACTCCATCTTTATTAGAAAGATCCGACGTAGTCCATAACGAAGGTCCCACGACGCTCGATCTCCTCCGACGTAGTCCACAACGAAAGTCCCACGATGCTCGATCACCTCTGCTCCAGAGATTGCAGCAAGGGATCAAGTGTCCTCTTCCTACAGTCTCTGGGGTCAGAGTTATGGTGTACTGTATGGCTATGATCTGTCATACAGTGCACCATGACTATGATCCCTGAGACTAGAAGAGGACACTTGAGATCCCTTGTTGCATCCATCCATCCATCATCCACGCATGTACACATCCATTCGTGCACACATCCACGCATGCAGTCACACATACGCACACATCCATCCATGCACACATCCACGCACTTACGCATCCACGCACGCATCCACGCACCCATACATCCACGCACCAACACATCCACGCACCCACACACCCACGCACCCACACATCCACACACGCATCCACGCACCCACACATCCACACACGCATCCACGCACCCACACATCCACGCACCCACACATCCACGCACCCACACATCCACTAACCCACACATCCACTAACCCACGCACCCACACATCCACGCACCCACACATCCACGCACCCACACACCCACGCACCCACACACCCACGCATCCACACATCCACGCACGCACACATCCACGCACGCATCCACGCACACATCCACGCACCTACGCATCCATGCACGCATCCTTGCACCCACACATCCACGCACCCACACATCCACACACGCATTCACGCACCCACACACCCACGCACCCATGCACCCACACATCCACTAACCCACACATTCACTAACCCACGCACCCACACATCCACGCACCCACACATCCATGCACCCACACACCCACGCACCCACACATCCACGCACCCACACACCCACGCATCCACGCACCCACGCATCCACACACCCACGCATCCACGCATCCACGCACCCACACACCCACGCACCCACACACCCACGCACCCACGCACCCACGCATCCACGCACCCACACATCCACACACCCACACACCCACGCATCCACGCACCCACACATCCACGCACCTACACATCCACGCACCCACACACCCACGCACCCACACACCCACGCATCCACCCACCCACACATCCACGCACCCACACACCCACGCACCCACGCATCCACGCACCCACACACCCACGCACCCACACACCCACGCACCCACGAACCCACGCATCCACGCACCCACACACCCACACATCCACGCACCCACACACCCACGCACCCACACACCCACACATCCACGCAACCACGCACCCATGCATCCACACACCCACGCATCCAAGCATCCACACACCCATGCACCCACACAACCAAGCGTGCACACATCCATCCATTCACACCCATCCATCCATCCATGAACCCATCCATCCCTCCATGAACCCACTCACTCATTCAATCATTCACTCACTCATTCATTCATTTCATACGGTACTTACCTCTGGGCGGAGCAGCACTGGAGGAGGGGCGTTCCAGCGAGGAGAGGAGGCAGAGCGGTGGCTACACCGGCGGGATCGTGAAGCGGAGAGATCAGACACGGGGATCGCGGGGTGAGGGGTGAATGGCAGGGACAGGTGGGGGCCATCCAGGGGATTGTGAGTCCTGAGGAGGGGGAGGGCATCCGCCGCCGCCAGCAGCGCGGCGGGTGAACCGGCAAACAAACCCGGCATCGGAGGTGGGGACCATCCAGAGGAGGGGTAGGGCATCCGCCCCCGCCGCCAGTAGCGCGGCGGGTGAAGCCGCAAACGGTTCCCGGCATCGGGGGTGGGGGGCAGTGGCAGGTGGGGGCCATCTGGAGAAGGGGGAGGCCTGAGTAGGGGGCGGGCATTGCCCCCACCGCCAGCAGCGCGTCGGGAGAAGTCGCACATAGGTCCCGGCTGTCACAGAGGTCACAGCCGGGATCACAGTCTCAGTACCGACGGGGGGCTCTGGCTCCTGGTGGTGTGCTGTGTGCGGTGTGTGCCCTGCTTCTTCCCGCATGCTTTTTGAAATGTGTGTGCTGGAAGTGTTTTTGACGCGTGAGACTCGCACTATTCATTACACGGTGCTTTGTTTTAACGCACCCATTGTTTTCTATTGACAGCTGGAGCCTACAACTCGCATGCAGTCGCAGCATGCCGCGACTGAAACTCGCTTTGCGAGTTCAGTGCTTAAAATGCGCACCAATGTGCCCGACATGATATAAAAACACTTGTCCTGGTGCAATGCGAGTTTATCTCGCATTGCACTCGTGCGAGGCACTGGGATGATGTCGGATGATGTGCCTTCAGCCTTAAATCTTCTTAAACTTAAATGGTTGATTCTGAGTTGCAAATGGGACATGCACTGAGTTTAATGGATGTATAAAAGAAACAGATGTGTGAATAGTCTTGTCTGTTTAAAAAAAAAAAAAAGTACATCATACAGGTTAGGCCAGCTTCACATTGCTGGTCTCATCCAATCCGTGGCTGTCAGGGTGAATCTGACAGCCCCAGACCGGATTTTGGCCCCATAGTATCCTATGGGGCCGGATGGAGCCAGATGGCAGCTTTCTGCCATCCGGTTTCCATCTCTCCGGGGCAATCCGGGAGTATTCAGAATCCTCTCACAGACACAAAAACGTTGCTTGCAACGTTTTTGTGCCAGAGAGGAGAATATCTCCTCTAATTGCCTTCTCCCGGACTCTCCCGGATTCGCCCTCCTGGATCCAGGGCAATCCGGCGCTCCCTAACATGGGAGCCTATGGAGCTGGACTGCCCCGATCCGGGAGGATCCGGGAACCGGACACCTGCGGCTGCACGCCGCTGTTGTTTCAGGACTGCGGCTCGCTCCCCGCTCCCCGCGGTCCTGATTCATCAGTGGCGGCAGTCCTAGTGTATATTTCATTTTTTTCAATATAAATTTCCAAGTCCAGGAAGTTGATTTTCTCCTTACTGATATTAGCTGTGAACTCCAGTCCATATTCATTATTCTTTACTCCTTCCAAGAATTAGAACTGTATGGGTTTGAATGAAGACAGAAGACATGTAGACAGAGATAAAAAAGGAGAAAAAAGGGAAGAGAAAGGAAAGAAAAAAAGAAAAGGAAAAGAAGGAAGAAAAAGATATGAAAAGGAGAGAAAGAAGGAAAAAAGAAGGAAAGGAGAAAAAAGAGAGAAAAATGGCACATCAATATGCATTTAAAAATAATTTAAATTTTTGGTACAACAGAAATCCAAACATGGGAGAATAATAAATCATAACTGCATTGTATGAGACACCATATACATTAATAAAAGGCAAATGCATGAGAAAATAATAGAACCCATCACAAAACAGATCACATCTGTTACCTCCCAAATATATAAAATAACTATTGAGGGAATTAAAACTCCCAAAAAAAATTCTTTATACAAGCTATAGAGAAAAGCACAGATTGAAAGTTTTTTTTTTTGTAAAATGTAAACAAAGGGGAGGGCAATCCTTAATTGCATAGCCAATAGGAAGAGATGACACCCCATAAGAAGGAATCTTCTAGTAGCAGTCCACAATCTTGTGAGCAAGAGACAATGTAAACAAAGGGGAGGGCAATCCTTAATTGCATAGCCAATATGGAGAGACGACACCCCATAAAAAGAAATCTTCTAGCAGCAGTCCACAACCTTGAGAAGGAGGCCGTGACCTCTGAAACATGTTGGTGTAGACGCTACTAACTATCTGACATCTGACATCGCACAGCACCCAGTATGCATTGCTCTGCTCTGCTGCTTGACCACACAGACACAGTTACAGAACATCAGCTAATCGGGAAAGCGCGCCCCAGCCACAAAGGCATCCACCTGACAGAAGAGGAGATCTGCGGCGTCTTGATCACGTGCCCAGATCTACCTCCACAGCAAGGAGAGAGACCGAACGCCAAATAGAGGAGAATCCAATTAGAAGGCAACAAGTAAGTGCCTAAACAGTGGGAGAGTTAAGCTGCCAGCAGCAGCAGTGACTGAAAGATATATTGTACATTTCAGAGAGGAGAGATAGAAACTAGAAGGAGGAGAGACCGCATTGAATGAAATCCAACACAAAGCTATAGAAAGGTCACTTTGCAGCTTAATGACCAGACCATTTTTTGCAATTCTGACCATTGTCCCTTTATGAGCTAATATCTCTGGAACGCTTCAACGGATCCTAGCGATTATGAGATTGTTTTTTCGTGACATATTGGGCTTCATGTTAGTATTAAATTTAGGTCGATAATTTTTGCGATTATTTGTGAAAAAATCAAAAATTTGGCAAAAACTTTGAAAATTTTTCAATTTTCAAATTATGAATTTTTTTTCTGCTAAACCAGAGAGGTATGTGACACAAAATAGTTAATGAATAACATTTCCCGTATGTCTACTTTACATCAGCACAATTTTGGAAAAAAAAAATTTTTTCGTTCGGACATTATAAGGGTTCAAAGTTCATCTGCAATTTTTCATTTTTCCAGCAAAATTTACAAAACCATTTTTTTTGTGACCACATCACATTTGAAGTCCCTTTGAGGGGCGTACATGACAGAAAACACCCAAAAGTGACACCATTCCGAAAACTGCACCCCTCTATCTACTCAAAACTACATTCAAGATGATTATTAACCCTTCAGGTGCTTCACGGGAACTAAAGCAAAGTGGAGGGAAAAAATGGTCATTTTAATTTTTCCAACAAAAATGTTCTTTTAGCCTCAATTCTTTCATTTTCACATGTTCAACAGGATAAAATGGATCCTAAAAATTGTTGGGCGATTTCTCCTGAGTACATCGATATCTCATATGTGGTCATAAACCACTGTTTGGGCGCACGGCAGGGCTCAGAAGGGAAGGAGCGCCATTTGACTTTTGGAGCTAATTTTCCATTCAAAAAGTCAAATGGCGCTCCTTCCCTTCTGAGCCCTGCTGTGTGCCCAAACAGTGGTTTATGACCACATATGAGGTATCAGTGTACTCAGGAGAAATTGCCCAACAATTTTTAGGATCCATTTTATCCTGTTCCCTATTTGAAAATTAAAAAATGTAGGCTAAAAGAAAATTTTTGTGGAAAAAAAAGTACTTTTTCATTTTTACGGATGAATTTGTGAAGCACCTGGGGGTTCAAAATGCTCCCCACCCATCTAGATAAGTTCCCTGGGGCCTCTAGTTTGTAAAATGGGGTCACTTGTGGGGGAGCTCCAATGTTTAGTCACACAGGGGCTCTCCAAACGTGACATGGTGTCCGCTAACAATTTGAGCTGATTTTTCAGTCAAATTGTTAGCGGACACCATGTTGCGTTTGGAGAGCCCCTGTGTGCCTACACATTGGAGCTCCCCCACAAGTGACCCCATTTTGGAAACTAGACCCCCCAGGGAACTTATCTGGATGGGTGGTGAGCATTTTGAACCCCCAGGTGCTTCACAAATTCATCCGTAAAAATGAAAAAGTACTTTTTTTTCGATAAAAAGTTTCTTTTTTCATTTTTAGATTAATTTGTGAAGCACTGGGGCGTTCAAAATGCTCACCACCCATCTAGATAAGTTCCCTGGGAGGTCTAGTTTCCAAAATGGGGTCACTTGTGGGGGAGCTCCAATGTTTAGGCACACAGGGGCTCTCCGTACCCAACATGGTGTCCGCTAACAATTGGAATTATTAGCGTACACTATTTCGCATATGGAGAACCCATGTGTGCCTAAACATTGGAGCTCCCCCACAAGTGACCTCATTTTGGAAACTAGACCCCCCAAGGAATGCATCTATATGCATAGTGAGCACTTTGAACCCCCAGGTGCTTCACAAATTGATCCGTAAGAAGGAAAAAGTACTTTTTTTTCACACAAATTTTCTTTTTTCATTTTTACGGATCAATTTGTGAAGCACCTGGGGTTCAAAGTGTTCACTATGCATCTAAATACAGCGAAGCACATTTTTATTCTTTTTCTAGGACTACTTCTAGAAAAAAAATGGCGTGGGGCTCCGCCATATTTTTGGTCCAGCCAGGTACAACTTGGCAGCTACGGACTGCCAGCAACCCCCAGCTGCCTCATTGTACCTGGCTGGCAACCAAAAATACAGCGAAGCCCATTTTTATTTTTTTTCTAGGGCTAATTCTAGAAAACAATGGCGTGGGGCTCCGCCATATTTTTAGTCCAGCCAGGTGCAACTTGGCAGCTACGGATTACCACCAACCCCCAGCTGCCTCATTGTAACTGGCTGGCAACCAGAAATACAGCAAAGCCTTTTTTTTTTCTAGAACTAATTCTAGAAAAAAAAAATGACGTGGGGCTCCAGCCAGGTACAACTAAGCAGCTGGGGGCTGGAATCCGCAGCATGGAGAGGCCCAAGCGTTCTGGGCCTCCCATGCTGCGAATTGCAGCCAGCAGCCGCTCCAGAAAATGGCGCATTCATTGAAGCGCCATTTTCTGGCGCTGTACCCAGACTCTTCCAGTTGCCCTGGTGCCGGTGGCAAACTGGGTAATAAAGGGGTTAATGCCAGCTTTTTATTGGCAGCTGGCACTAAGCCCGAGATTCATAATATAGGGCCAATGTTAGACCCGCCATTAGGAATCTCTGGTAAATAGTCAGAAAATACACACATAGAAAAATCTTTTTATTTGAAAAAAAAACACAAACAAAATTCGGACTCCATCTTTATTATAAAGATCCGACGTAGTCCACAACGAAGGTCCCACGACGCTCGATCTCCTCCGACGTAGTCCACAACGAAGGTCCCACGACGCTCGATCGCCTCTGCTCAATCCAGAGACTGCAGCAAGGGATCAAGTGTCCTCTTCCTACAGTCTCGGGGGTCAGAGTTATGGTGCACTGTATGACAATGATCTGTTATACAGTGCACCATGACTATGATCCCAGAGACTATAACAAGAGGACACTTGATCCCTTGTTGCACCCATCCATCCACCTATGCACCCATCATCCACGCACGCACACAACCATGCACGCACATCCAAGCACGCACATCCAAGCACGCACATCCACACATGCACATCCACGCACGCACACATCCACGTACGCGCACATCCACGCACGCACATCCACGCACGCACATCCAAGCATGCACATCCACACACGCACACATCCACGCATGCTGACATCCACGCACGCACATCTACGCACACACATCCACGCACGCTGACATTCACGCACGCTGACATCCACGCACGCATGCTGACATCCACGCACATCCACACACACATCCACGCACGTACACATCCACGCACGCACATCCAAGCACGCACATCCACGCACCCATCCATCCACGCACGCACCCATCCATCCATCCATCCACCCACCCATCCATCCACTCATCCATCTATTCATTCATTCATTCATACTTACCCACCGATGGATGAGGAGGAGAAGCCCCTGAGAAGAGGAGGGGCCACACCGGAGACTGCAGAGGAGGGGCGGAGGCCGACGAGCTCATGCAGCCCGCCGGAATAGGTGAGCGAGGCTTGGGGGGGGCAGGGGTTGGATGGGGTACCAGCTGGGGGGGGGGAGAGTACGAGCAGGGGGAGGGGGCCCTGCACCTGGACCGGCGGGCGCATGAGCCCGCCGGCAGAAAAGAAAGCAGCCTGGACGGCGGACGGGTATGGGGGGTGCAGGCCGGACACAGGGGGGGCCGGACACAGGGGGGGCTGGACACAGGGGGGGCGGGACAGGACATGGGGGGGCTGGATGGAGCGGGGGCTGGAGCCTTAGGTGATGGCTGGCGGGTGCGCCGGGTGTGCAGCCCGACGGCAGATAAATATGATCCATGGGGGGTCGCATGTGTCCTGGAGCGGGAGGGGGCTGAGTAGGGGGAGGGCGCCCGCCGATCGGCCCCTCTAGATCTGATTGGAGAGCTCCAATCAGACCTGGAGGGGTAAATCTGTCTGAATCGCTCCGATCGGCAGTTTCAGTTTTACACTGCCGATCGGAGGGGTCCTGAGCAGGGGGGTTAACAAGGGTCCCCACACCTCTTCCCCTAACCCTTGGCTGTCACTGACAGCTTTTAGAATTGAACTGTCACTGTTCGTTTAGAAGCAGTGACAGTTCAAAGCCATGACGAGTATACTCGTCATGATGTGGGAACTGACATCTTTTCATGACGAGTATACTCGTCATTAGTCGTAAAGGGGTTAATACACTGTGTTTTTAATAGACACCGAGACCAAGAACAATCTATAGACTAAAAGAGAAAGGTTCTAGCCACTAGCCAGATTGTGCGCTTAACCCATATATATACAGAGATTGGATATATAAATACGATTGCTGGAAAAAAATCCCACGGGCACCTATGAGAAGGCTGGGTGTTGAGCAGACCACTGTCCAGATCCGCAAGAAAATTGCGGACATCAAATATAAGGCCAGGGACCGCTTTACCACTATATGGGCCTGGATACAGAGACTGCGTGGTGAGTATTTTCAACCCCACATAGAGGCATGGTTTATTTCAACACCAAAAAAACTACTTAGAACACATGGAAGTGTACCCTGTCTGATAGTGACACTGAAGTGATGATGATGATGCTTAATCAGTGTTCATGTGCAGGGGGTGCATAGAGGGGCATAAAGGGCCAGCCTACACGCATGTGTATTGCATTTTATACCAGGCCCGGACTGACAGGCGGGAGATTCGGGACTTTTCCCGATGGGCCGGTGGTTGTGGAGTGGGCGGGGCCACAGCGTCCGCTCCTATAGCCGCAGGCCAGCTTTTAAATGATTTTGCAGCGGCCTCGCATACTGGGTCTGGGGAACGGCGCCAGCCGCTACCTCTTCTCATAGACTCACACCAGTAGGAGGGCGGGCAGCCCTAACAGCGGCTCTCAAGGAGAGAGTGTCTATACAGCACGTTGTTTGTGGGCAGAGAGAGCACACACTCTGCTCTCCCGCCCACGAAATGGATCACGGCCACCCCGGCCATTACCAAGTGAGCCAAGTGTACAGGCAGTGGAGCTGGCCTGAAGGCAGCAGTCAGCAGCCGGTGAATTTGTCTCTCAGTCACAGACTGAGTCTCCTCACTCCTCCTCTGACCTGTCTCAGCTGCGGACCCCGGGGCTGCAGATTGCAGTGCGGCACAACAAGCAAAGCTGAGGCAAGATACTTTCACTTTCGTCTGTCTGTCCTGAGATGTGTGGGGTGGGGGTGGAACAAGGCAAGCTGCTGTGTGTGTGTGTGTGTGAGAGACAGGCTGCTGTGTGTTTGTGTGTCTGTGTGTGAGACAGGCTGCTGTGTATGTGTGTCTGTGTGTGAGACAGGCTGCTGTGTGTATTTGTGTGTCTGTGTGTGAGGACAGGCCACTGTGTGTGTATGTGTGTGTTTGTGAGGACAGGCTGCTGTGTGTGTATTTGTGTGTGTGTGTGTGAGACAGGCTGCTGTGTGTGTATTTGTGTGTCTGTTTGAGGACAGGCCGCTGTGTATATGTGTGTTTTGTGAGGACAGGCCGCTGTGTGTGTATATGTGAGTGTGTGTGAGAGACAGGCCGCTGTGTGTGTATTTGTGTGTCTGTGTGTGAGGACAGGCTGCTGTATGCGTATGTGTGTGTGTGTGTGAGACAGGCCGCTGTGTGTATATTTGTGTGTGTGTGAGGACAGGCCGCTGTGTGTGTGTGAGACAGGCCGCTGTGTGTGTATTTGTGTGTCTGTGTGTGAGGACAGGCCGCTGTGTGCGTATGTGTGAGTGTGTGTGAGACAGGCCGCTGTGTGTATATTTGTGTGTCTGTGTGTGAGGACAGGCCGCTGTGTGTGTGTGAGACAGGCCGCTGTGTGTGTATTTGTGTGTCTGTGTGTGAGGACAGGCTGCTGTGTATGTATTTGTGTGTTTGTGTTTGAGGACAGGCCGCTGTGTGTGTGTGAGACAGGCTGCTGTGTGTGTATTTGTGTGTGTGTGTGTGAGACAGGCTGCTGTGTGTATGTGTGAGTGTGTGTCTGTGTGTGAAGACAGGCCGCTGTGTGTATATTTGTGTGTGTGTGAGGACAGGCCGCTGTGTGTGTGTGAGACAGGCCGCTGTGTGTGTATTTGTGTGTCTGTGTGTGAGGACAGGCCGCTGTGAGCGTATGTGTGAGTGTGTGTGAGGACAGGCCGCTGTGTGCGTATGTGTGAGTGTGTGTGAGACAGGCCGCTGTGTGTATATTTGTGTGTCTGTGTGTGAGGACAGGCCGCTGTGTGTGTGTGAGACAGGCTGCTGTGTGTGTATTTGTGTGTCTGTGTGTGAGGACAGGCTGCTGTGTGTGTATTTGTGTGTTTGTGTTTGAGGGCAGGCCACTGTGTGTGTGTGAAACAGGCTGCTGTGTGTATTTGTGTGTGTGTGTGAGACAGGCTGCTGTGTGTGTATTTGTGTGTGTGTAGGACAGGCCGCTGTGTGCTTATGTGTGAGTGTGTGTGAGACAGGCCGCTGTGTGTATATTTGTGTGTCTGTGTGTGAGGACAGGCTGCTGTGTGTATGTGTGAGTGTGTGTCTGTGTGTGAGGACAGGCTGCTGTGTATGTGTGAGTGTTTGTGTGAGGACAGGCCACTGTGTATGTGTGAGTGTGTGTGTGTGTGAGGACAGGCCGCTGTGTATGTGTGAGTGTGTGTGAGGACAGGCTGCTGTGTGTGTATGTGTGTGTGTGAGACAGGCTGCTGTGTGTATGTGTGAGTGTGTGTGAGACAGGCTGCTGCGTGTGTATGTGTGAGGACAGGCTGCTGTGTGTGTGTGTGTGTGTGTTGAGGACAGGCTGCTGTGTGTATGTGTGAGTGTGTGTTTGAGGACATGCTGTTGTGTGTGTATTTGTGTGTCTGTGTGTGAGGACAGGCTGCATGTGTGTGTTTGAGGACAGGCTGTTACATGTGTGTGGGGATCGGGGCAGGTTGCTGTGGTGTGTGTCTGTGTGTGTGGACAGTCTGCTGCTACGTGTGTGGGGGCCAGGGCAGGCTGCTGCATGTGTGTGTGAGGACTGGCTGCTGTGTGTGGTGGTCGGGGCAGGTTGTTGCATGTGTGTGTGGCCGGGGCAGGCTGTTAGTGCGTGTGGGGTCCTGGGCAGGCGCTACGTGCGAGTGGGGGCTGAGGCAGGCAGCTACGTGCGTGTGGGGGCCGGGTCAGGCAGCTGTGTGTGTGTGTGGGGCCTGGGGCAGCCTGCTGCATGTGTGTTTGTGTGGCAGGCTGCTACGTGACTGTGGGGTCCAGGGCAGACTGCTTCATGTGTGTGGGGGCTGGATCAGGCTGCTACATGTCTGTAGGTGACTGGGTAGGCTGGTGCATGTGTGTGGGGACTGGGGCAGGCTGCTACATGTGTATATGTGTGTGTGAGAGGGCAGGCTGCATGTGCGTATGTGTGTAATCCTCAATATCTGTATTATTCTGTATATATACACTGCACAGTACCACTTCTCCTGTCCTGTATACTGGGTATAATCCTCAGTATCTGTATTATTCTGTATATATACACTGCACAGTACCACTTCTCCTGTCCTGTATACTGGGTGTAATCCTCAGTATCTGTATTATTCTGTATATATACACTGCACAGTATCACTTCCCCTGTCTTGTATACTGGGTGTAATCCTCAGCATTTGTATTTTTCAGTATATATACACTGCACAGTCAGTACCACTTCCCCTGTCTTGTATATTGGGTGTAATCCTCGGCATTTGTATTTTTCAGTATGTATACACTGCACAGTACCACTTCCCCTGTCTTGTATACTGGGTGTAATCCTCGGCATTTGTATTTTTCAGTATATATACACTGCACAGTACCACTTCCCCTGTCTTGTATATTTGGTGTAATCCTCAGTATCTGTATTATTCTGTATATATACACTGCACAGTACCACTTCCCCTGTCTTGTATATTTGGTGTAATCCTCGGCATTTGTATTTTTCAGTATGTATACACTGCACAGTACCACTTCCCCTGTCTTGTATACTAGGTATAATCCTCGGCATTTGTATTTTTCAGTATATATACACTGCACAGTACCACTTCCCCTGTCTTGTATACTGGGTGTAATCCTCGGCATTTGTATTTTTCAGTATGTATACACTGCACAGTACCACTTCCCCTGTCTTGTATACTGGGTGTACTCCTCGGCATTTGTATTTTTCAGTATATATACACTGCACAGTACCACTTCTCCTGTCCTGTATACTGGGTGTAATCCTCGGTATTTGTATTTTTCAGTATATATACACTGCACAGTACCACTTCTCCTGTCCTGTTGTCAGAGAGGTGGTTTTGAACTTTGATTTTCAGCATTTAAATGTTGCTTAATTTGATTATCCCTAATATGAAGTCAGCACTTCTCTTCTGTACAGGTGATGACTTGTCTAACGCTGTGTATCTGACTGCTGGGACCCCACAATCCTGAGAAATGTGGCTTTGTAGAGCACCATGTAAATGGAGCTGTGGTTGATTATTCCCTCTGCTGCACCATTCACATGTTGCTCTTTAAATAACTCCTTTAAGAAAGTGATGAGGCCACGGCAACTTAAAGGGAACCTGTCAGATCCATAAAGCCCCAGACTATCACTACCTGTCCCTGCACCTTCCTATTACTACTCTAACTATCCCATTCTGTGCTAAATGTGCCCTGTGACTGTGTAATAAAAGCTTTTTATCACTCACTCATTAGTGAACAGGAGGGCTACCGTTGCTAGACCCCCTGGGCGTCCTCTCTGTGTACCATGGCCACCTCCTGTTTAGTTTATCGTGCTCCGATGGGCGTGATGTTGACATTCAAATGTGCACCCAGCCTGGCTCGCTCCACTCTGCAGAATGGCGGGTATGACGCCGAGCGTTGTCATTTCCGGTACTGATCCACAGAGCTGCGCATTGTGCATGCTCTGTGGAGCACATTACTTTAGTTCATCACAGATATCATCACAGATGAGCTGATGTAATGTGTTCCATAGAGCATGCGTACTGTGCAGCCTGAAGTCCGGCCTGCGGAGTACCGGAAATGATGCGTTTGAGTGAGAAAAAGCTTTTATTACACAGTCACAGGGCACATTTAGCACAGAGAGGGATAGTTAGAAAAGTAATAGGAAGATGCAGGGACAAGTAGTGATACCCTGGGGGGCTTCATGGAGGTGACAGGTTCCCTTTAAAAGCAAATTTCACTGATTGGGGCTAAAGGGTGATGTAGTGTGTGGGCTGGTGGGGTTTGTTTTCCAGGGCTGCTTTCTGGTCCCAGTCCGGCCCTGTTTTATACCCTCTACATTGTTGTGTAAGCAGACGAATACCACACAGAGGTGTGTAGTAAGCATGGAGGCAACATGGCCACACTGTAAGATATTTAGGGCCAGACGACAGACACATTGGGAATATGGTCCTCCTTGCTTTGATATCCCAGCCCATACCATGCTTCACCTTTCGCACATTTGATTGTAACCAAGCCAATCACTGTATTCTGCTACATGGCTGAGAAAAGACCCACTCACTGTCATGTTATGTGGTCAATATGTAGTTCAATCATGGCTAATGAAGGAACACTATGGTACCAATCAGTGCAGTGATGTCAAGGTTGTCATATGTCTATTAATAATGGGGTTAAAAAAGGTGAGTCTGAACCTGGTGAATGTCGGTAGTGTGTGTACAGGATGGGCAACATCATAATTCAGCCCTTTAAACTTGTGTAGCCAATAATAGAAACATGTCTGTCCTGCCTGGGAAGGCGAATCATATTTCAACCACATATTTTGATTTTGTGCACCAAACCAAACAGATGACATTACGCCTCCCTCAGGCTTAAACATGCTAAATCAGCATAATGTGTCTCATTGGCTCATCATCTCCATGACCTTGATATTGGTTCACCTAGCGTATGTTTTGTGCCATCACCCATACTTTAATGTCTTAACCCACAGCTGATCAAGAACGACGGGAGCCCTCCCCATCCCCACCCACCTCGCCACCCGCCTCGCCAGCCACCTCACCATCCGCCTCACCAGCCGCTTTACTAGCCGCCTCACCAGCCACCTCAGCAGCCGCCTCACCAGGCTCGCCGCCTCATAGTCCAGGGGCCACATCACCGGGGTCTCCCCTGGAAGAGGGGACACCCCATCCACACACCCCACCGCCAAATGGGGACTCATGAGGGCTGTCAGCTGTGGGTCAATGGTCCCCACAGCCCCACATTGAGCAGGGTGGGGGGTCGCCTTCTGGCAAGTACAACAAATGTAATAAGTCACTTGTAAATGTATACTGGCCCTATAAAATAACGAAGTCGTGCTTCAAGTTATGAATGTTTCTGTGTTTCTGTAGGTAGAGGAGCAGCTGCTGCTGGGTGGCAAAGAAGCAACTCCCCATCCCCCTAAAGGGAGCCCGTGGCGCAGGAGTGGAACTGTAAGTTAAAATGCAAATTCACATAGTTTTTCCAGTCAGCCATGAGCATCATACTGACTGTTTTTTTCACCCACTATAGGCCTTCCATCGTTGGCTGATCTCCTGGCCTCCCATGAAAGGGCAATGCAGGAGCTTCAGCGCCATGGGGAGCTTCTGAGGGGGTTTGTGGAACAAACAAATTTAAAAAAAGAATAATAACAAAAAAAAAAAAAACAGAACTGTTGTCTGACCACAATTGTTTCAAAATAAATATTTGCAATTTGTTCAATATCGTGGAGTCATCCTTCATCCTTCAACACGTAACACACGTGTAAGCAAAACATGCTTGTGGAATTGTCCACACCTACACAGGGTCATTGTGAGCACTTTTGTGTGTACAGGTAGATGCCTTTACACACGGTCTCAAACTCCACACCTCGAGTGTAGCACAGAGTCCATGTTTTCAAAATCCAATAACAATTTTACATTTGGTGATGTGAATACCAACTGTGAAATGCTATAGAAATCAAGAAAACAAACACTGTTTGCGGCCCTCGAGTACTGGAGTTTGACACCCCTGGTTATGCCTTCAACACACATGTAGGCGGGATTTGTATAGTTACCAAATAAACACTGTTCATAAACACAGTTGAACGTGTAAGACATTCATATACCTCACCATGTGCTAATGGCCAAGTGGCCTGATGGTGGCCTTCACCTGGCCAAAGTGCCTTCAACCGCCTTAGTTGGCTACATGAACAGTATGGCACTGAAATAAACACAACATACGTTTGTGGTTTTTTGGATTTTAATAAATGAGAGAAACAAAAACACATGCTGTGTACAAAGGGAAAAAAAATGGTGCTCCCAAACACTGCAAGGTGTGGTAGCGTGTCTCGTCCGTGGAATAGTCATCTGCAGGAGCTGACGAGGCTCCGGCCCCATATTACCATAAGAATATGGGTGCCAGCCTATGCATAGGATAGGATGTCATAGCTCCCCTACACATATCATGAGCTTGTCCAGGCACATACAAAGGAGGCCGTGAAGCCTGGGAGAGTGGTGGCTGCTCCGGGGGCTCAGCCAGGATAGTTCTTGTGGTCACTCTTCCAGCTAGGCCCACGTCCAAGGCTAGGTGGATAACCCTCCTGACGTTAATCCGCTGTTGTGGCTCCAGCTGGGGCAACCTCTCATTTACCACGTGGGCAAAGGCTCAAAAGGGCTTGTTGTCCTGCTGGAACAGCACCCTTTGTGCCCAAGCTCCCAGATCGGAGTTTTGGGACGGGGGCAATCTACTCCTCCGATATCATGCTAGAGCTGGATTCCTCTGGGTCCTGCATTGAAAAAAAAAAAAGCTTACAACACTTGTCATGGCCAAGCGTAATTTCAGCTACACCTATATTTACACAGAGTTGGCCTACAATTTTGTTGCTTCTGCACTTGCCATGACTACTTGTGGTAAGATGGGGACATACGTGAGGTAGTACAGTATTTATTCAAGTTGTTAAAAGTATTAGCGTGGTTTTGCAAGTGACTGGTGGACCCTTCAAATCAAGTAATCTGCATACAGTATGTCAGCCATCACATTGACATTATGTTTAAATGGTGTGGCCCTACACGTTAATATGTTACTCCACCACTAAATACGCCAAGTGACTCCAACCAACAATGGGTAACCCCCGCAAGATTCTGACAGTACTTACATCCACCGGCGAAGCAGTCGGTTCCGGAGTGGCGGGAGGCCTTTGTGAAATGTCCCTGCTGACGACCATGGGACGAGGGTCTCCTGGTCCAAGGTGAACAGGAGAAAGTCATAGTACCAGAGTGTCGGCACATACACCACCATACACCTTTTGCGTTTCACAAAGGCCTCGTCACACCTGTCAGCTGCATGGTGTTCCTGACAGACTGTGACCAGTTGTTGGTACGCCACTTTCTTCACATCTTTGTTCATGTAGTATGGGGATTTGCTTTGCCACAAACACTCGTTAGCCTTGTACGTCTCTATGAAGGCCCGAACAAACTCCTGGGATGATGCGGCCATCTGAAATACAATAAGACACAGTCAGGAACACACATACATGTATGTATGAATTGGTACCTTAACACTATTAATGTTCATGTTGTGGCCTGTGCTATACTTTTGAGTAGTACACAATTTATAAGAAGAATATGTGAAGGTGCAAGCAGATCAAAGTCAATTTTGAAGCCATATTTCCACACAGAACAGTAAACATTATATATGGTAAAAGAAGACATGTAGGAAAACAAATGGAAAGGTCATTTGGGCTCACATGCAATGGCCAGTGCATCATCTTGGATACTGAATTTCCTGTTTGTCTCCAAAATCAGTATTGGGTTTTAGAGTTTTCAACTGGCAAATTGCCATTAGTTTACCTCAATCATTCTGTTGCCATAATACCATACGAAATGTTTACTGTGCAGGGGAACTCTATGTAATACACACCATTCAGTGGCAGGACATGGATACTCCAAAATACACAACCAGCATACTAACAGGCCACTTTTAGAACAGTAGCAAAGCCACAGTGGCATATGCCATATTGGAAGGAAAAAAGTTAAATAATACAGTACTGCACAGATGAAGATGATAATGACCATTACTCAATACCTACCGTCACTCCTGTAGTGTGATGAAGAGGACACACTACTACCTTGCTGGATAGGAAAATGCACAACAGGATCCACCTTTCCCACCATCTTTTAAAGGGCGTCCGACAAATGAGGACGCCAATCAGAATACTAGGGCGTGGTTAAGGCCACACTGATTTCATGATGCTGTTGCAATCTGATTGGCTGGATTTGTCACAAAAAACGGCAACACCCGAGCGTTTACATGTTTGCTGCACAGAGCCATTGAGTAAGTATTCAGGTTCATACGTGTTTTATAGTACGCCGGAATGAGCGTATTGTAATGACAGTCGGTCGCCTCTACTGTGTCGACCACTACACCAGGACATCCTGGTTCCTTCTGCTAATGTTCCATTCCGTGTATGTTCTGTGGTCGCTATGACCAAGTGTATGATATGTATATGTACATCACCATGCATGTGATATCCTTGCCCTATTGTACAGTCTAATGTTGACTCAACAAGTTCAAGGGGGTCACGACCTTGCCTTCCATCGGTCCATAAGGTTTACCATAGCCATCCATATGTACCATATGGGGGGCCCTACACCCATACTGTATGGACAATATTTGTCGTGTGCACATGATGAGCACCATGGGTGACCACAGGTGATATTGGTGTGCCGAGACAAGCCATACTGCAGGTGTTTGCCAAATCAATGGCGCCATTAATTGGGGTTGTTTTGGGGTTACATATTTGCAACATAACTGTTAGCTTTTGGGGGTACGTTAGTGTGGACATCTGACAGTTTTTGCATTTACAAATTTAAAATGTATTTTGTGGCTCATTTAGTCTTGTTTTCTTCTTTGTTTCTGAGGTTTGAAAACACTGGTTATACATCATGAATCCTGCAGAGCATGCAGTAATGGCTGTGGCATTGTTGGAGGAGGCCTTGATGATAGATAAGAGATCTGAGAGGCTGAGGAGGCGAAGACCACGGCGCATGTGGTGTCGGAAATGGCTCCTGCAAAGGTCAAACCTCACTCACATGCGGCTGCTCCGTCAGCTGGAGGACTGGAATCTGCATGACTTCATAAACTATCTCTGGATGTCAGAGGACTCCTTCAAGTTCCTTTTGGAATCCGTTAGGCCATTTAATAGCCAGCAAGACACAGTGATGCGTGTAGCTGTGACGTCATAGGAGCGGTTGGCTATGACTCTGCGTTTCCTGGCAACAGGCCGCTTGATGACAGACTTCCAGTATTCAGTTGCTCTATCAGGGACCAAGTGTCTTTCAGTCCGCGCCGCTGCTCATATAAATACCAGAACCACTGGAGTGCTTTAAATAAAAGATCTTCAGTTTTATTTTCCGACGCGTTTCGGAGCTAAACACCCTGCTCCTTTATTTAAAGCACTCCAGTGGTTCTGGTATTTATCTGAGCAGCGGCGCGGACTGAAAGACACTTGGTCCCTGATAGAGTTTCACCCCCACGTTTGTGGAAGTGCGGTCGCGGCTGCGGCTGCGGTGTTTGAGCGATCAAGCTGGTTGTGGGCTTCACAACCGTATCAGGTGAGCAGTTTTCATACTGTATGGGATTTGATTTTTATTAAGGATAAGACCCTATGCGCATTCTCATTTTTTAGATATTTTTAAGTATTCAGTTGCTGTCTCACGGCCACTGCTGAGCTGCCTCATCCCCGAGACCTGTGAGGCCATTGTGAGGTGTCTGCTGCCATCCTATATGGTGTTTGCCACAACACCTGCAAAATGGTTGCAAGTTGCCTCTGCATTTGCGGATAAGTGGCAATTCCCTAACTGTGGGGGGGGGGGCATTGGATGGCAATCATGTGAGGATCACACAACCCCCCAACAGCGAGTCATTTTTTTACAACTATAAAGGATATTTCAGTGTGCTCCTCATGGCCCTCGTTAATGCCAACTATGAGTTCCTGTACATCGCTGTGGGGATGAACGGGCGTGTGTCAGATGGGGGGGGGTTTGGACCACACCTCCTTTGGTGAGGACCTCAAGAACTTTTGCCTCCACTTGCCCCCAAATTCTGACACCACTGGACACCTCAACTTTGTGTTTTTGGGAGATGAAGCATTTCCACTTCACAAAAACCTACTCAAGCCATATCCCCAGAAGAATATCACTCCTGAACAATGCCTTTTCAATTAACGACTATCCCGGGCATGTCGTGTTGTTGAAAATGCATTTGGGATCATGGCCAGTAGATTCCGCTTGTTTCATACTGCCTTAAATATGAAACTGGAATCTTTTGATGTAGTAGTATTGGCATGTTGTGTGCTACATAACTTTCTGCGTTGTAGTGATGCTACATCATACACGCCAGCATGTTATGTGGACTATGTGGACCCCACAAATAGGGAACTCATGCCGGGGGAGTGGTGTGCAAACGACCCTAGCATAGCGCCACTCCAGCCTTTGAGCCAGGGCCGTAGACAGCAGGATGCCAAGTCCAGCAGAGACAGCTACTGCTCCTATTTCAATGGCCCTGGTGCTGTCACCTGGCAGCATGAAATAGTGTAGGGGTATTTTTTGGGGGGTTTACAATGTTGTTTATTGTATTTTTTTGGTATTTTTTGGTAAGTTTTGGTTGTTATTTTTCTCTGTTATTTGTACATTATGATTTGTGTGATGTGAATTCTTCTTATAAATTGTGTATTTTGTGGTTTTCCTTTGCTTTACAAAGCTAAACAATATTTCAGATCTGAAACACCTGTGTAAGTATTTTCTTTCTAGTAAATTAAGAGCATAAGCACATAGCAGTATGATGCGCACAAAGGTATCACACACAAATTATATTGAAGGGTTCCAGCAGCATAGACTGCAAATGTCCAGTACACAGGTCAAGGCCTTTGGCCACCACTGTATGGTCTCTCTGTGTCTCTATCTCCAGATATATATATTTACACATGGGTATCTGGACAGATACATATACACTACAATTAATGACGGTAATAATATATGTACACATACATATACACATACATACATCTATGCCAGACACATAATTACTACATGCATCCTAATATGCAGACACATATGTACATAGTGTTGTGTGTAGCTTGACATCTTGAAATAAACACATGCACATAACCATATATTGTCTTGGCAACAGTGCATACACGAGCGTTTATGTGTGACAATTTGGGGACGCATCAGTGGCTTGCACAGGCGTCACCAAATAAAAACAGTCTTGAATGGCGACATGGTTGAAAGGCCAAAAGCGCTAATAAAGTGGCCATCTTGCCAGACAAGGCTGACCAATGGTAACGCAGTTGTGGCCACTAATCGGAGTTGTAGGTGTGCGGAAATACACAATCTGGCATGACTAGCTCCTAGACTGTGTCACAAACTACGCCCACATTGAGGTTGGCGTCGTTCACGTAGTTGCCGTGTGACAGCGTGATAACGACCGCCAAGATTGTTGGCTGGGTCGTTCCAGCGATATATGGATCGCTGGATCGTTGGTGCGTCGTTCACGATATCTAGTTCAAAATTGCAGAGGGTGGACGGTGTATACGGACCTGCGCTCATTACACACAGCCATGGCGGAAGCGGCCGCTGACTGAACATTTACCTCAGAAGAACGTTGTTCTGGGGTGAATGTTCCGTCAGCGGCCGCTGCCGCCATGGCTGTGTGTAATGAGTGCAGGTCCGTATACACCATCCATCCTCTGCAATTGTGAACTTTGTTGACCGTTATGGTGTGGATCCTTGCAGCAGCTGTTACGTTTTGTATTGAAGCTGGTTGTGTGCTACCCAACCCCTCCAGGTGAATGACTAATTAATTTTAGTTCACCTTTTTATCAATGATAAGACCCCATTGCGCTTCTCTCTCCCTTTTCTAGTTCACGATATTTAGACGTGTGACATCTCACCAATGAATTAAAAAAGATGCCCTAACGACCGCGCTACCGTGAGATCGTTGGTGAGATCTTAACGACATTGAAGCATGTAACGGTACCTTTAGACTAAGGGAGCAATGTGTGACAGAAACGTCTCAGATGTTGATATCCACTTTTTTGTGGTTTTAACTTATGGACTTTAATTAAAGATTGAAGAAAGTCTTTATTCTATTTGAAGTTCATAAGTTAAAACCACCAAAAGTGGACATCAACATCTGATTATTATTATTATTATTTATTTATATAGCGCCATTATATTCCATGGCGCTTTACATGCTCAAAGGGGCAGACTAGGACAAGTGACATAGTAACACTACAAGTAACAATAAATGTGGACAATTCGGTCGTACAGATACAAGAGAGGAGAAATCCTGTCCCAGAGGGCTCACAGTCTACAAGGGGCGGGTAGGGATACAGTGGGAGGGGGAAGTTCCAGTCGTGAGGCGGTGTGGTGGACCAGGTCTTATTGCAGGTGGTAGGCTTGGCGGAACAGGTGGGTATTCAGGCTTCTTTTGAAGGTTCCCAGGGTAAGAGAATGTCTGATGTGTTGGGGCAGTGAGATCCAGAGTATGGGTGAAGTACGGGAGAAATACTGTATGCGGTTGTGCGAAGAGGAGATGAGGGGGGAGTAGAGGAGCAGCTCTTGGGAGGATCACAGATTGCGTGAAGACCATGTATCGGGAGACCATGTCAGAGATGTATGGAGGGGACAGGTTGTGAATGGCTTTGTATGTCATGGTTAATGTTTTAAACCGGATCTCTGGGAAGTAGGGAACCAGTGAAGGGTTTGGCAGAGTGGGGAGACAGGGGAGTAGCGGGGGGACAGATGGGTTAGGCGGGCAGTGGAGTTCAGGATAGATTGGAGAAGTGCAAGGGAGGTATTGGGGAGGCCGGCGAGCAGGAGGTTGCAGAAGTCGAGGCGGGAGATGATGAGAGCGTGAATAAGGGTTTTAGCAGTGTCGTGGTCAAGGAAAGTGCGGATCCTATAGATGTTTTTGAGCTGGAGTCGGCAGGAGGTGGTGAGGGCCTGGATGTGGGGCTTGAAGGAGAGGGAAGTCAAGGATAACCCCGAGGCACTTGGTGTGGGGGACTGGGGAGAGAGAGCAGTCGTTGATGACAATGGATAGGTCAGGTAGTAAGGGGGAGCATCTTGGGGGGAAGACTGTGAACTCGGTTTTGTCCATGTTCAGCTTAAGGAAGCGAGCAGAGAAGAAGGATGAGATGGCGGACAGGCAGTGTGGAATTTTGGATAGAAGGGAGGTGATGTCAGGACCAGACAGGTAGATTTGGGTGTCGTCGGCGTAGATGTGGTACAGGAGGCCATGGGACTCAATGAGTTGCCCTAGGCCGAGAGTGTAGGTTGAGAACAGTAACGGTCCAAGGACCGAGCCCTGGGGGACCCCGACAGAGAGGGGGTAGGGCGAGGAGGATGTGTGGGAGTGGGTGACGCTGAAGGTCCGGTCCGTTAAGTATGAGGAGATCCAAGAGAGGGCGAGGTCTGTGATGCCAAGACATTCCAGGATCTGAAGTAGAAGGGAGTGGTCAACAGTGTCGAAGGCGGCGAACAGGTCGAGGAGGAGGAGAACAGAGTAGTGGTGCTTGCTTTTGGCAGTCAGTAGGTCGCTGGTCACTTTGGTCAGGGCTGTTTCAGTGGAGTGGAGGGGTCGGAAGCCAGATTGCAGGTGGTCAAAGAGGGAGCAGGAGGAGAGGTGAGAGGACAGCTCAGAGTGGACATGGTGTTCAATTAGTTTAGAGGCGAAAAGGAGGAGAGATATAGGGCGGTAGTTGGAGACAGTTGTGGGGTCGAGGGAGGGTTTTTTGAGGATGGGCATGTTTGAAGGCTGAGGGGAAGGTGCCAGTGGTAAATGATAGGTTAAAAAGATGAGTTAGGGCTGGGATGATAACGGAGTTGAGGTTGGGAATGAGGTGGGATGGGAGCGGGTTGTGGGCGCTGGTGGTGAGGTGTGATTTTGACAGGAGGGAGGAGAGCTGGTCTTCAGTTATGGGGGGGAAGCAGTTGATGGAAGGAGAGGGCACTATAGGTGAAAGGGGAGGCGGTGGGGACAGTGGATCAAAGCTGTCTCTGATTCTGTCAATATTTTCTTTGAAGAAGGAGGCCAAGTCTTCTGCAGAGATATGAGGAGATGGAGGGGGAGCAGGCGGGCGGAGTAAGGAATTGAAGGTTTTGAAAAGATACTTGGGATTGCGGGACAGGGAGGTTATTAGGGATAAGAAGAAGGTTTGTTTGGGGGTAGCAAGTGCAGTCTTGAAGGCGATGAGGGAATGTTTGAACAGCACAAAGTGCTCAGTGGAACGTGATTTTTTCCATCGCCTCTCGGCGACCCTGGATGCTCGTCTCAGTTCTTTAGTGAAGGTGGTGTGCCAGGGTTGCCTGTTAGTGCATGGAGCATGGTATGTGAGCGAGGCGGCTAAGTTGAGGGCCTTGGTAAATGTGGTGTTGTAGATGGTGGTGGTAGTGTCTTTGTCACGTATAGATGTTATGTTGGCGAGAGGGAGAAGGGATTCTGAGAGTGAGTGTAGATCAATGTGTTTTAGGTTTCTGCAGCGATGATCAAGTTTGCGGAGAGGAGGAGGTATAGTAGGGGAGGTGAGGGAGGAGAAGGTCAGCAGATTGTGGTCAGACAGGGGGTTGAGTTTGTGAGGTTAGTAAGGGAGCAAAGATGGGTAAAGATGAGATCCAGCGTGTGGCCATCTTTGTGGGTGGCAGAGGAGGACCATTGAGAGAGCCCGAAGGAGGAGGTCAGGGAAAGAAGTTGAGAGGCGGTTGGGTGGACAGTGTCAATAGGGATATTGAAATCGCCCATAATGATGGGGGGGATGTCAGTAGAGAGGAAGTGAAGTAGCCAGGTGGTGAAATGGTCAAGGAAGGTGGGGATGGATGCAAGGGGGCGGTAGAGATGCGGACAGAGTGGGCTTCAAAAGATGGGAGAGTAGCAGAGGGGGGTAGTGGAATAGGGGCAAAGGAGCAGGTGTCGGATAGGAGTATGCCGACACCTCCGCCGTGTTTGTCAGAGGGGCGGGGAGTGTGGGAAAGATTGAATCTGCCGTAGGATAGTGTAGCAGGGTAGGTCGTGTCGGAGGGGGTGAGCCAGATCTCTGTGATGCCAAGGAATGAGAGTTTATTAGAAATAAAGAGTTCATGGATGTCTGGGAGTTTATTACAGACTGAGCGGGCGTTCCAGAGTGCGCCTGGCAGGAAGATTGGAGGAGCAGGGACTGGGGGGATGGGTCTAAGGTTGGTCAGGTTGTGAGGGTGGGTGGTGGTGAGGTTATGAGAACTCACTCAGGTTATCTGATGACATAGATCTATGACTAATGGTTCATTGTTCATCAGAAATGTGTCAGATGTTGATGTTGACATTTTTATGGTTTTACCTTATAGACTTTAATAAAGATTGAAAAAAGTATTTATTGTATTTGAAAGAACCACACCCTTTTTCCTGTTTGTATATTTTCCTGCAGGTAAGCAGGTGGACGGCACTCCGTGGTGTCTGGGCAGTGTTTCATTACCACTATACAGTGAGCAACACTCTTTTCTTTGTACATGAGGATTGTATAGAACTTTTCAGTCTCAAGGTGGAGGATCACATTAATAATCTATTCTTCAAAATCCAAATTATACAAATTTTTGAGATGTAGCTAAAACTGAGCAACCGATCCTATGTCAAGAGAGAACATATTATTTAATTGCTGTAGAGTATTTACCAGGGACTTTATAATTGCACAGATTCACAGTCATTTCTGTGATTTGTAGTTAGGACATTTAGAGAGTTTGGTATTTTGGACAAAAGAAGGTCAAAGAAATTGAATGCCTCTAGTAACATTTTATAGGTCATTGTGGCCTGTTTTTCGGCTTTACCTTTTATCTGAAAGGCTATTGTTTCTTACTCAGTAGAACGAGTGTATATTTATCAATGCCTGCAATAACCTGCAGCTATTTTCTACCCGGTAGGCTGTTCCCATAATCTGGAATTCTACATTTGCCAAGACTATTGTTGTTTAGTGTTTTATATCTTGCTGAAATATTGCAAAAATAATGGAAGATTTACCCTTTCCTTGCCATATGGTTAGAAAGAGCAAAATTGAATAGTGGCCATATTGTTCCCTTATACTGATGCGTACCCAGTTGTGTGAATTTTAAAAATTTCCCTTACATATTTTATTAAGGATATTTAAAACTTTGACTGAGAATAAAGGAACAGCACATTGTTAAAAATCATAATATATCTGAAAAGCAAATGATTCAGACTACTAATCTATTGCAATGTTTTGTATCTTGGATGCCATTCTCCATGATAACAAGTTCTTTCATCTTTCTTATACCATAAGCATTGTATTTTCATGTAATTGCTATGAAATTATTGCATTTACTGAAATTATGGTTAAGGGGGCAATACAGAACTTCGGCTTGCCTACTCATATAATCGTTTTATAATCATTTTTATTAAATACCATTTTTAAGTTTTCTGAAGAGCATTTGTCTAGTAAATGAATGTGCAAAGAGATGGCAATTCAAGAAGTGCCCAGAGTTATTTCCTTTTAGTTTGTATGACTATTTTTTTATATTATTAATTATGGTTACTCATTTGTCCTGTGTATAGTTGCACGCTTTTCTACCTTCTCTTATCTTTATAGACTTTTACCGCATGATGAACGATGTAATAGAAGAGAAAAACAATAAGTGAATTACCGTATATACTCGTGTATAAGCCGACCCGTGTATAAGCCGACCCCCCTACTTTCGCCGCCAAAAGCTAGAAAAAGTTATTGACTCGCGTATAAGCCTAGGGTATGAAATGCAGCAGACCCCCATCCTATTATATAGCCCCCCGTCACTGGTATATAGAACCCCTCAGCAGTGGTATACAGGCCCCTCAGCAGCGGTATACAGGCTCCTCAGCAGCGGTATACAGGCCCCTCAGTAGCGGTATACAGTCCCCCTCTGCAGCGGTATACAGGCCCCCTCTGCAGCGGTATACAGGCCCCCTCTGCAGCGGTATACAGGCCCCCTCTGCAGTGGTATACAGGCCCCCTCTGCAGTGGTATACAGGCCCCCTCTCCAGTGGTATACCGGCCCCCTCTGCAGTGGTATACAGGCCCCTCTGCAGTGGTATACAGGCCCCCTCTGCAGTAGTATACAGGCCCCCTCTGCAGTGGTATACAGGCCCCTGTGCAGTGGTATACAGGCCCCCTCTGCAGTGGTATACAGGCCCCCTCTGCAGTGGTATACAGGCCCCCTCTGCAGTGGTATACAGGCCCCTGTGCAGTGGTATACAGGCCCCCTCTGCAGTAGTATACAGGCCCCCAGTGGTGGTATACAGGCCCCTGTGCAGTGGTATACAGGCCCCTGTGCAGTAGTATACAGGCCCCCAGTGGTGGTATACTGGCCCCCAGCAGTAATACACAGCCCCCCCTCCTTATTATGTGTCCCCCAGGCTGCGGCACCTGTCAAAATAACAAACATTTTATACATCACCTTTCTGGCGCAGCTCCTCCGCTCCCGGCTTCTTCCTGCTTGTGCCGGCTTCTAGTGCTTTGACCAGGCACAGGAGATGACGTCATCAGCTGCGCCCGGTCACATGACACCGGCACAAGCAGGAAGAAGCCGGGAGCGGAGGCTACTATGGGGCCAAAATCCGGTCTGGGGCTGTCCTGTTTTTACGGACAGCCACGGATTGGATCAAACCCGCTATGTGAAGGCGGCCTAAGACTTGTGTGTTAATTTGATAATACAGACTATTTACCAAGAAATTGTTTCAGCCCTGTTTAATCCCACGCTATCAGATTCCAGAGTAACTACATTATTGTTAAATTTAACATGTTCCTGTCCATTTCCTTTTTTCTTAATCTCTCAATCGCTCTCTCTCTCCTTTCCTGATTTCCTCCCTTCCACCCTCTACCTAAGCCCTTTCCCATTTTCCCCCTTCTGCTGCGTAGCGCTGATCAGTTTTTGTTTGTTAATCAGTAATTGATTGATCAATTGTTGGAATTTTTTTGCACCACATCTGTGCATCCATCCTGCAGCTTTTGAGCCATTTGATAATTGAATTGTCTCTTCAGGATGGAAGTGAATGAATTCTATTGCCATCTATTGAAAGTAGCAGTTTTGAAAGTTGACAAAAATTGACTCATTAATGAGCCTTTCAATATCTTAGAATTTATGCCAGATCTGCAGACACTGCATATCTGGATGACTGCCCCTTATCAGTGCAAAGTAGGAGATCTGATCTCACTGCTAGCATGCAGGATTAATCTTCACAAGGAGTATAGCTATTCCCTGAAGGTACCATTACATGGCACGACACCGTGCACGACATTGCTCAATAGTGACATGTTCAACGATGTTGAAACAACATTGTTAGTGCGTCGTTGCATGTAACTGAACGATTCAACTATGATAATTAGTCAAGCTGGAGTTGACAGGTTTATGAACATGTTCAAAAACCTGACGATGTCGTTCAAGCGATCTGCTAGCATCGTTCTGTGTGACACCGCGATAACAATTATTAGAGAGATCCAAGCACTCATCGAGTCATGAATAGTTGCTTATCAAGTGGTTTATTTGAAGACATATACAGGGTGAATGGTGACAGCAAACGTTTCGGTCCCCTATTGGACCTTTATCAATACGTCACTATGAAGTAAAACAAAAAAATACAGTGAGAATATTTACAGTGAAAAAGTGAGGTATATATCTGTCTACATATATATACATTATTTATAGGATTAACACTCAGTCACTTATGGTAGCTGTAATGAACAGGAATTCTTTGTGTTTTATAATTAACTAGATGGTGGCCCGATTCTAAAGAATCGAGTAGTCTAGAATCTATATATAGTTTATTTACTAATAGTTATGGGAGTGTGGTGAAATGAATTGTGTGTATACAGGCGGCTCTGTGGATAGTACAGTATACGGTGGCTCAGTGGTTAGCACTGCGTGGTGGCTCAGTGGTTAGCACTGCGTGCGGTGGCTCAGTGGTTAGCACTGCGTGCGGTGTCTCAGTGGTTAGCACTGCGTGCGGTGGCTCAGTGGTTAGCACTGCGTACGGTGGCTCAGTGGTTAGCACTGCGTGCGGTGGCTCAGTGGTTAGCACTGCGTGCGGTGGCTCAGTGGTTAGCACTGCTTGCGGTGAGATTGGTCAGCGCAGTGCCGTGGGCAGAGTGGTCAGCGCAGCTCCGTGGGCAGAGTGGGCAGCGCAGAGGCATGGGCAGAGTGGTCAGCGCAGCGGCGTGGGCAGAGTGGTCAGCGCAGCGGCGTGGGCAGAGTGGTCAGCGCAGCGGCGTGGGCAGAGTGGTCAGCGCAGCGGCGTGGGCAGAGTGGTCAGCAGAAACATACAGTGGTGTTCAAAAGTCCTGCATAGGCATAGGATAAATTGATTTTTCAAGTTTTAAACGTTTTCTGTCGAATATCTTTGATGCTAATATGACATATTATATATGGTTTTGTTCAGAATATAATTTTGCATTCTCTCCCTGTAATATTTTTAGCTTTTGAAGCAGTTTTGCCTGAAATTATTGCAACAATATGTGAATTGAAAGCAGAACTAAATATTGTACAGCTTCAGATCCAAAATTAGCCAATCACAGATAAGGTTCTTGTGACCAATCATAACCTGGATATGGCAGCCAATCACTTTCCATTGCATTGCATCACATCTGCTGCTTGTGTGTTTTATCTGTTGGTCTATCTAGTGAATCATACTGTAGAGCTTTATGATGGGAGCCTTCAGATTTTTGTCAGCGGAGGATCGTGTGTGAGTTGTGGGTGCTACATGAAGAGAGTTATACTGGCCCCCAGATCACAAGGAAGGTCGGCTGTAATCAGAGTACAGTCATAAGAATTTTGCAGAAACATAAGCAGCTTGGAATTACCCAGGACAGGCCCAGATCTGGTCGTCCCAGAAAGTCAACTAAAAGGGAGGATAGAGTACTGATAAGAACATCCCATGCCAATGGAAAGCTCACCTCTCCTCAGCTTCTGCGAGAATGGCAAGAAAAGTGCAATATTGAGGTAGCAACATCAACTGTTAGGAAGAGATGTTTGGAAGCAGGATTAAGAGGGTGCAAGGCCCGAAAGAAGCCATTGATGACAGCCATACAAAAACAAAGGCGAAAACTGTGGGCATTGAAATATTCAAAATGGAGGAAGGAGGAGTGGGAAAAAGGGCTATTTAGTGATGAAAGCACTTTTTGCATTTTAGGAAATGATGGCAAGTCTTATGTGAGAAGGTTTCCACATGAAGAGTACAAGCCAGAGTGTTTGAGCTTCACTGTGAAACATCCGATGAAAGTAATGGTCTGGGGCTGTATGGCAGCCAATGGTGTTGGAAGGCTTCATATTGTGGAGGGTATGGTTAATGCAAAAAAATACATAGACATCCTTAATAAGAAAATGCCGCCTTCTGCTCAACACCTGTTTTCAGGGGATTATATCTTCCAGGATGATAATGCTCCTTGTCACAGAGCTAAGACAGTAACGGAATGGAAAAAAAAGAACAAGGTGGCTACCATTGACTGGCCAGCCCAGTCCTCGGACCTCAATCCAATTGAAAACTTGTGGCACAAGGTATCAATAGAGATATCTAAAAAACAGCCAAGGACCAAGAGAGAGTTGATTGAAGCTCTGATACAGGCCTGGAACCACATCATCACTCGTGAATATCTGCAGAAACTTGTTCACTCAATGCCACAGGGATGCACGTTGGTGCTCAAGAGCAAAGGCTGGCCAATAAAGTATTAGAAGCTAAAGATGCACTCAAAAGGCCCTTTTCAGGACTCTGAATTAAATAAAAAATAATAAATCTTAAAAAGTAAAATTTAAGTCTGTGTGAACTTGAATTGGAAGTTAATGAACTTAGAAACCTGTTCACCATTCTACACACTGTACTGGTGTAGGTATGGTTATGGTGTAAAAAAAATTATCAAAAATGCGGATACCATAACAATTTATACACTTGTGACATTCAAAAATGAGTATGGCATACAATGAGGGATTACAAAAACATATATGTTCCACCAGTTTCACTGTAGAGATGCAGAAGTATGAAATATATAGTTTTCTTCACGCCTATGCAGGACTTTTGAACACCACTGTACATACACACACACACACAGACTCCGCTATAATTACCACCGACCCTGCGTCTTCCCTGCCGCCTGGATCCTGAGTTGACATGTCGCCGCCCCGGACGACTGGATCGAATATGTCTCTCGGGTAGTTTGGCGAGACATCTTGGACGCTATATTGGATCTAGTAGTTCAGGGGCGGGGACATGTCGACTGAGGATCGAGGCAGCGGACGCAGGGCCGGTGGTAAGTATAGCGGGGTGTGTGTGTGTGTACAAAGTTGAGGGAAGTGCGGACAAAGTGACGGAAGTGCCTAGATACACACATATATACACATACTGTACATTGCATATGGAGGGGTGAGGAGAGCGGAGGCTGGAGGGCAGAGGACTGGGAGAGGAGAGCGGAGGCTGGAGGGCAGAGGGCAGGGGAGAGGAGAGCGGAGGCTGGAGGGCAGAGGACAGGGAGAGGAGAGCGGAGGCTGGAGGGCAGAGGACAGGGAGAGGAGGGCAGAGGCCAGGGGAGAGGAGAGCGGAGGCTGGAGGGCAGAGGCCAGGGGAGAGGAGAGTGGCGGCTGGAGGGCAGAGGGCAGGGGAGAGGAGAGCGGAGGCTGGAGGGCGGGGGCTGTAGGGTAGGGGGCACACAGGAGGCGGCTGTAGGGCAGGGGGCACATGGGAAGCGGCTGTAGGGCAGGGGGCACACGGGAAGCGGCTGTAGGGCAGGGGGCACACAGGAGGCGGCTGTAGGGCAGGGGGCACACGGGGGGCGGCTGTAGGGCAGGGGGCACACGGGAGGCGGCTGTAGTGGGCAGAAGGGAGGCGGCTGTAGGGCAGGGGCAGACGGGAGGCGGCTGTAGGGCAGGGGGCAGACAAGAGGCGGCTGTAGGGCAGGGGGCAGACGGGAGGTGGCTGTAGGGCAGGGGGCAGACGGGAGGCGGCTGTAGGGCAGGGGGCAGACGGGAGGCGGCTGTAGGGCAGGGGGCACACGGGAGGTGGCTGTAGGGCAGGGGGCACACGGGAGGCGGCTGTAGGGCAGGGGGCACACGGGAGGCGGCTGTAGGGCAGGGGGCACACGGGAGGCAGCTGGAGTGGGCACACGGGAGGCGGCTGGAGCAGGGCACAGAAGGGGCGGCTGGAGCGGGCACACAGGAGGCGGCTGGAGCGGGCACACAGGAGGCGGCTGGAGCGGGCACACAGGAGGCGGCTGGAGCGGGCACACAGGAGGCGGCTGGAGCAGGCACACAGGAGGCGGCTGGAGCAGGCACACAGGAGGCGGCTGGAGCGGGCACACAGGAGACGGCTGGAGCAGGCACAGAAGAGGCGGCTGGAGCGGGCACAGAAGAGGCGGCTGGAGCGGGCACACAGGAGACGGCTGTAGGGCAGGGGGCACACAGGAGGCGGCTGGAGCGGGCACACAGGAGGCGGCTGGAGCGTGCACACAGGAGACGGCTGTAGGGCAGGGGGCACACAGAAGGCGGCTGGAGCGGGCACAGACGGGAACGTTCCTGGTTGGAACTTCCGAAAGCGGAACGTTCCTGGCCGGAACTTTGCTCCGCCGGTGCCTGTAGCCGGGGCAGCCCGGCTACAGTGCACTTGGTGACGTCACCACCATGGGTCCGGAGGCCGTCACGGAAGCAGCCTTCGGCTTTTCCGGAAGTGGCCTTCGGCTTTTATATATTAGGGCAAGGGGCACACATGAAGCGGCTGTAGGGCAGGGGGCACACAGGAGGCGGCTGTAGGGCAGGGGGCACACAGGAGGCGGCTGTAGGGCAGGGGGCACACGGGAGGAGGCTGTAGGGGGCACACGGGAGGCGGCTGTAGGGGGCACACGGGAGGCGGCTGTAGGGGGCACACGGGAGGCGGCTGTGGGGCAGGGGGCACACGGGAGGCGGCTGTGGGGCAGGGGGCACACGGGAGGCAGCTGTGGGCAGGGGGCACACAGGAGGCGGCTGGAGCGGGCACACAGGAGGCGGCTAGAGTGGGCACACAGGAGGCGGCTGGAGCGGGCACACAGGAGATGGCTGTAGGGCAGGGGGCACACAGGAGGCGGCTGGAGCGGGCACACAGGAGACGGCTGTAGGGCAGGGGGCACACAGGAGGCGGCTGGAGCGGGTACAGACGGGAACGTTCCTGGTTGGAACTTCCGAAAGCGTAACGTTCCTGGCCGGAACTTTGCTCCGCCGGTGCCTGTAGCCGGGGGCAGCCCGGCTACAGTGCACTTGGTGACGTCACCACCATGGGTCCGGAGGCCGTCACGGAAGTAGTCTTCGGCTTTACGGAAGTGCCCTTCGGCTTTTATATATTAGGGCAGGGGGCACACATGAGGCGGCTGTAGGGCAGGGGGCACACAGGAGGCGGCTGTAGGGCAGGGGGCACACAGGAGGCGGCTGTAGGGCAGGGGGCACACAGGAGGCGGCTGTAGGGCAGGGGGCACACAGGAGGCGGCTGTAGGGCAGGGGGCACACGGGAGGCGGCTGTGGGGCAGGGGGCACACGGGAGGCGGCTGTGGGGCAGGGGGCACACGGGAGGCGGCTGTGGGGCAGGGAGCACACGGGAGGCGGCTGTGGGGCAGGGGGCACACGGGAGGCGGCTGTGGGGCAGGGGGCACACAGGAGGCGGCTGCGGGGCAGGGGGCACACGGGAGGCGGCTGCGGGGCAGGGGGCACACGGGAGGCGACTGTGGGGCAGGGAGCACACGGGAGGCGGCTGTGGGGCAGGGGGCACACGGGAGGCGGCTGCGGGGCAGGGGGCACAAGGGAGGCGGCTGCGGGGCAGGGGGTACACGGGAGGCGGCTGCAGGGGGCACACGGGAGGCGGCTGCAGGGGGCACACGGGAGGCGGCTGCAGGGGGCACACGGGAGGCGGCTGCAGGGGCACAGGGGAGGCGGCTGCAGGGGGCACACGGGAGGCGGCTGCAGGGGGCACACGGGAGGCGGCTGCAGGGCAGGGGGCACACGGGAGGCGGCTGCAGGGCAGCGGGCACACGGGAGGCGGCTGCAGGGCAGGGGGCACACGGGAGGCGGCTGCAGGGCAGGGGGCACACGGGAGGTGGCTGTAGGGCAGGGGGCACACGGGAGGCGGCTGTAGGGCAGGGGGCACACGGGAGGCGGCTGTAGGGCAGGGGGCACACGGGAGGCGGCTGTAGGGCAGGGGCACACGGGAGGCGGCTGTGGGGCAGGGGGCACACGGGAGGTGGCTGTGGGGCAGGGGGCACACGGGAGGCGGCTGTGGGGCAGGGGGCACACGGGAGGTGGCTGCAGGGGGCACACGGGAGGCGGCTGCAGGGAGCACACGGGAGGCGGCTGCATGGGGCACACGGGAGGCGGCTGCAGGGGGCACACGGGAGGCGGCTGCAGGGGGCACACGGGAGGCGGCTGCAGGGGGCACACGGGAGGCGGCTGCAGGGGGCACACGGGAGGCGGCTGCAGGGGCACACGGGAGGTGGCTGCAGGGCAGGGGGCACACGGGAGGCGGCTGCGGGCAGGGGGCACACGGGAGGTGGCTGTGGGGCAGGGGGCACACGGGAGGCGGCTGTGGGGCAGGGGGCACACGGGAGGCGGCTGTGGGGCAGGGGGCACACGGGAGGCGGCTGTGGGGCAGGGGGCACACGGGAGGCGGCTGTGGGGCAGGGGGCACACGGGAGGCGGCTGTGGGGCAGGGGGCACACGGGAGGCGGCTGCAGGGGCACACGGGAGGCGGCTGCAGGGGGCACACGAGAGGCGGCTGCAGGGGGCACACGGGAGGCGGCTGCAGGGGGCACACGGGAGGCGGCTGTGGGGCAGGGGGCACACGGGAGGCGGCTGTGGGGCAGGGGGCACATGGGAGGCGGCTGTGGGGCAGGGGGCACACAAGAGGCGGCTGTGGGGCAGGGGGCACACGGGAGGCGGCTGTGGGGCAGGGGGCACACGGGAGGCGGCTGCAGGGGGCACACGGGAGGCGGCTGCAGGGGGCACACGGGAGGCGGCTGCAGGGGGCACACGGGAGGCGGCTGCAGGGGGCACACGGGAGGCGGCTGCAGGGGGCACACGGGAGGCGGCTGTAGGGCAGGGGGTACACGGGAGGCGGCTGGAGCGGGCACAGGGGAGGCGGCTGGAGCGGGCACAGAAGAGGCTCCTGGAGCGGGCACAGAAGAGGCGGCTGGAGCGGGCACACAGGAGGCGGCTGGAGCAGGCACACAGGAGGCGGCTGGAGCGGGCACACAGGAGGCGTCTGGAGCGGGCACAGAAGAGGCGGCTGCGGCCGGTTCCCGGATGTAGGTGGGAGCACACAGGGCTCTGTGTGGGGGGAGGTGGCGGGATAGCGGCGAGTGGTGGCGCTTTAGCGCCCACTGCGAGCCGCTATGCAGGTTTGACAGCGGCTCGCGGTGAGCGCTATGTGCTCACCGCTCGTGGGTCTGGAACTTCCGGTTCCGGTCTGTGACACAGGGCACAGGCCATCACGGAAGTTGGCCAGATTCCACCGGAAGTGGCCTTCGGGTTTTATATATAAGATCATCACATAAGGCACTGTAAAAGACTGAGAGAGAGAGAAAAAGGGAAGTATCAAGAAATGAGTGGCAAGGGAAAGGTGGTATTGAATGGCTCAACCGATTACCTGTGGGTCCTGATGAGAAGGTAAGGCTGGGTTAGATGAAGTACTGGCTAGGTATGGTGGTGTGTTTGAGAACTTGTGGATCTATGGAAAAATGGGTATCATGTGAAGGAAGGGTATTTATGGTGTATGTTTATCTGTACACTGTTACCATAGGTTTAATTGTACCTTCTGAACTGGTAATTCAGTTGTGTCGTCTGGGATGTTGGTTTCAGTTTACCGTACTTATAAATTTGCCTGGAAATATGTACATGTATTTAGTTAATTCATGTGAATGCTGTGTGTTCATAATAACGGGTGTGTTATAACCTTATAAACTGTTAGTGTGTCCAGACTTATGTGTAATATCCTGTTTAGGTAAAATCCTAGTCCCAGTTTACAGTGTTATAGCCTGTGGATACATATACATATTAGATGTTTCTCATATTCACATGTGTGACCCCTTAGATCTATGTGTCTCATCAGTACCGTGTTTATAGTGACAGAAGCTTAGAGCCTGTCCTCCTCAATGTCAGGTACTGTATTGTCCCTGGGTTTCCTGTTGGATAGACACCTCTCCGCTATGTTGTGAAATGAAGAACAGTTTGCTTATTATCAAAAGGAATGGGTACTTAGCTTGTTGGTGCTGAATCATGCTGCAGGCAGGGTCCGCTCACCGGTCGGGAGAGTATGTGCCAGCACGGTCCGTGCTTATGGCAGAGGCTGGCGTGCTGTGAGGGCTTCCGCCCTTTTATCGCATGTCCCGTCTGCCCGTAAACTGGAAGTGAAATCCAGAGTTCATGCCTGCGCAATGATGCCTAGCCCCGCGGACCGGAAGTGCCTATACTTTTGTTATGCAGCGTTGCCATGACAGCGGGCAGCGCTGTCTGGGGCACATATTAGGTTGAAAGTGATATGGTCCGGTTTATGGGGCACTATAGACTGTATCCACTTGATAAGTACAGTGTTTTGGGGACTATAGCATAATATATGGTTGGACATGGGTATAGATAATGAGTCAAGTCATGCAATGTGTGTGTGTTTTGCTGGTGTCTGTAACCTATGTGCTGGTTAGGGTGATGTAAATAGAAGCAACAAAGAGTAACTCTAGTTATCATCATACATTGTACATATGAAAGGAGTTATATATATCATATTTTGTGTTGAATTAGCATATAACTTATATGACAACCAAACAGAAATATGTAGTTACAACTAATGTTATAACAGTCCATCATAGGTTTATGTCACACACTCATATAACACAGGCTGTTACGGGGTCCAAGCCGTATATTATGATAAATGCAAGGGAAAAAATAAAGTAATAAATGGAAAAAGGAAACTTGTAGAAATTCTATAGGGGTTATTTTGAGATGTCTTACCACGTTGTCGATCATGCTTTTGAAACGACCAAGGAGAACTAGGTATTGGTCTGAAACAAGAAATTTAGTTAAGCCACTCAATCTCCCTGTTGAGTCCCTTAGGTGTCAGTGTGTCCAATGTGTGTATCCAATAGGTTTCCCTTTTCTTAAGTAATCTAATGTGGTTACCCCCTCGTCTTGGTCTGGGTACTTGCTCTATAACCTGAAACCTAAGTTGGGCCACATTGTGTTTCGCTTCTACAAAGTGGTGCGGCTATGGCAACCATGTTTTTTCGGTGCGTATTGTGGATTTATGGCTCTTCATCCTATCCCTGATGGCTTGTGTAGTCTCCCCTACGTAAAGTAGGCCGCAGGGGCACTTAATGAGATAACGATGTCATGGACGACTTCACCCATTCACAGCAATGAGCAGGGATTGTTCTCCGGGTTGGCTAATGATACCTGCTCACAAGATCGTTGGTGAGTTGTCCACGATATTTAGATATGTGACATCTCACCAGCGACGTTGAAATGATGTCAAAACGACCGCGCGCCCACGAGATCGTAGCAGACATTGTTTCAACGCCGTGCTGTGTAACGGCACCCTTAGACTAATCGTACATACAGACTGAACATGCATCACTGATTGGTATCCAGTTTTCTATCCCCTTTTTGCATGTAATCTGTGCATGCTTCCTGCAGCCACTGGGCCAATGATCAGTGATGCACATCACTGATCAGTTTCTGTTATCACTTTTGGTCAGGAGTTTTTTCTCTTTTTTTTTCCTGTGTTTTTTCTTTCATGTTACATCACATCTGTGCGTGATTCCTTCAGCCGCTGAGCCATTGAACAGTGACTCACATCACTTGATCAACATCCATCCCCATGTTTGTCCAGGACTTTTTTTCTTATTTTTCTCTTGCAAGCTTCCTCCTGTTTATCATCACACAATCACACACATTCGTGCTTCCTGCAACCGTTGAAACTGATTGTTGGCACACATCACTGATCGGTATCCGGTTGTTGGTTTAAAAATAAAAAGGAAAATGAATATCAATAAAAAATAATTTAGATTAGTTGATAGGCTAGATTAGGGACATTAAAAATATATTGTAGCAATTGTCAATTACTACAGTAATTTTTACTGAATAAAGTGAGGGTTAGCATCAGATAGCTGTGAGTACCAAGTAATTTATTTTTACTAATGTCCATTTTGTAATTATAGTTACAGAACTGTAGTGGAAAAATGTTGTAGTATTTAGACATTTTTTTCTACGGCATAGATTTATAGTTAGTGTAGTTTAGTAGAGATGAGCAAATACATTAGTGTTCGGGTTCGGTTTGGTTCTCCGAATTATAGGGCGATTGCCAAATTGTTCGACAAACAGTTCAGGCCCCGTCACATGGGGCAACATCGCCGCTGATTACATCGGTGACGTAGGGGCGTGGCCTATCAGCGGCGATATCTCCCCTACGTCGCCTCATGTAAAGGGGCAATGTCGGTGCCGCCGGGAGGTTGCCTGGTTTCAGAGCAGTGCTCTGAAACCAGGCGACTGATCTGGGGTGATGTGCACACATTGCCCCATGTAACCGGCCGCCGTCGACCTGTCATGCGATGGGAGCCATAGGCTCCCATTGTCCTGCATCGCCGCTGTGGTTTTCAGACACCCCGGCGGCGATGCCGCCTTTCAGCTCGCTGGCGCGGGGCTGGAGATGTTGCCCCATGTAAATGGGGGACGGCAACGCTGGCGGGGCACCAAAAAACGTGCACGCACCCGCCAGTCGCCGCCGACATCCCCAGCCCCGTCGCCCCGTGTGACGGTACCTTTCGTCTAACCCCCCGAAACCTATTGAAATCAATTGCAGGCAACATGAAACACATAGAAAACACCTTGAAAAGGGTCGAAAAGTTGCCAAACTGTTCATATTAGAGCAAGACACCAGGAAAAGGGACAACAATCTACAAGTAGTAAAAATAGTCTCTTGGCGTTGCATGGGTGCACAAGACAAGGATTCAGGTGGGTCAGTGACCAGTATAGGTTTAGTGGGCAGGGAGATTAACTAAAGAATGCTTTTTAAGTCATAAAAAGTTGTAGTTGTGAACACAGCAAATTTGGCAAAACTTTGTTCTATGGTCAAAAAGGTTCAATATTCAGAAAGAGGTGCAGGAGTGTAAGGAGTAGGAATTGTGCTCAAAGATCCCTGCTCAAATCACACACCACATAGCAAGGAGTCACTAAGAAGAGTTCCCACTTTTTTCTGAAGATTAGTGTCAGACAAAAGTAAAGTGGTATCTTTTAGATTTTGTATTGGGCCATAATGGCAGAAAGGCAGGAGGAATGGGCCCAGCATCTCAAGGTTGATTATTTAGGAAGGGGTGCAGGAGTTTCAGGAATAAGTTTGTGCTCAGAGAGCCCTGCTCAAGTCATTAACCATACAGCATGGTGACCCCACCAAGAGTCTCCCATTAAAAAAAAAAAAAAATGAGGCACAGCCACCACTAAAGTGACAACAATTTCCCAGAGTAGAAATATTGTAATGGGGAGATTAATGCAGCACACTGAAAAGTACACCAGCGCCTAGTCTCCTTGGTCTGACAATGTGGTGGAAAAGTCCTAGGAGACCCATGACTTGTTCATCTTGATAAACGCTAGTCTACACTGTCAGTGGACAGCCATATGTGCTTATCCATCAGGACACCACCAGCAGTGCTGATGAGACGTTCTGAGAAAACGATGGCTGACGGGCACGGCAAAATCTTCAAGTCATGAGTGCCGAGCTCAGGCCACTTTTCCACTTTTGAAACCCGAAATGCATGAGGGCCCAGTTCCACAGTCATTGTATCAATATTGAGCTGTAGATACTCCTGCACCATCCTCTCTAGATGTTCCTTATGTGTCAGACTTGGCCTCTCATCTGGAGTTTCAAAAAATGGTCTAAAAAAATGGTCAAATGACTCCCAGAAACTGCTTGTAACAGATACACTGCTCTGGTAACGTTTCTGTGATGAACATTCCCCAGGTTGTAAGTGTAGAATTGCGATGTGTACTCTGTCTGCCACTGTGTTTTGGGTAAAACCAGTCTTAAGATTGCCTAAACGCTTCTTTTGATTCTCCTGCATGCATGTGTCCCTTTCCAAAGTATGAAGCATTTGACCAAATTTACTCTTGCACGAGGGATCTAACAGTGTGGCAACCCAGTAGTCAGCATTACTTTAATCCTAACAATCTGGGGATCATGTTGCAGATAGTGCAACAAGAATGCAATCATGTGTCTTGAGCATCCATAAGACTCAAGTCCTTGTTGTGTTGGTGGTGGCGGGTAACATTTTCGCTTGCTTCCTTCACCTTCTCCTGCCCACCTCGCACAACAGAAATGTGATTATTATCTGTCTCATTGCCTCTTCCTCCTCCATTTACTTCATCGGCTCCTGCACCTTCATCAACAGTTTGGCTGCTACCATGAGCCCATGTCAGATCCCTCTACTCCACCCTCCCATGCCACACACCTCTGTGGTGAGGACATTCCAGACCATTCAGATCTTGTTATTCCTTCTGCATACACCTCCTCCTCTATTTCCTCCACTTCCTCTTGGACCACCACCTGACTCTACATACCTGTCAAAATGTGCTCCAGTATGTGGATGACTGGTATAGTCATGCTGATAATGACATCGATAGCACTAAACATCTTAGTAGCAATTTCAAGACTGTGCAAAACTGTCTCACTTGGACTAAGGGGGGTGTCCAACTACCATGCGTGACAGTGGCGCACAGACCAACAATGTTGAGTGCACTACACAAAACAACAGAATGGGAGACACCAGAGGGGTAAATACAATGGAGGGCCCTGCTCATAGGGAACGGGGACAGGTGACCTCCTACACTTACCTGCAGCTGTGCCCTGATCTCCCTACCATCCCTATGTTAACGACCAAGACGCCAGTCGTTTGTGTTGTGAGCATACGGTGCTGCTGTGAATGACACGACTCCAAAAATAGTGGTAAATTAACTTTTTTTTAACGTTTTCAAAAAGATAAATTCAAACTCTGCAAAAACGATATGGGCCCCAACAGCCCGATCACAGTGTACAATTTATGCAGCCTGAGGGAACTCATGTGCCTGTTTTGCAGAGAGGGAGCACAACTATCCCAGACTAAACCAACCCCACCCTTACTCCGTACAGGGCCTACCCAGGCTCTTAATGCAGCTGCGGCACGTGTTCCCCTCAGGATATAATCTTGCACCCCCCTCCCACGCTATGTACAAAATATTTCGGGATCCCTGATTTCTCTTATATAAATCTATCCCACAACCTATTTATAGCAAATGCAGTTTTGCCTCCTGCATGAGGTGAAAACTCTTTAACTTAGTACAGTTTACAGGGTGTATGTCACTTCACCCTAACAATCAGCCACTGAGGTATATAAGATCTTCCTCACACTGGGCACAACCCAGTATAACAGGGATGGTGATAATTATCTGAGTTCTACAGCGTCATCCACATTTGGCTACTCTTTGCATCTCACACTCGTGCAAGTCTCAATATTTAATATCTTGTATAGAACAAGCCTGGTCGGTCTCTCCTCATGAGTACACACAAAATAGTCCTTTGTAGTTTCTGACTAACTCACCCTGTCTGACTATCCCTATATATTGACCGGTCAATCTTATGCACTCACAGAACACGGCTTATCTTTCAGTCCACGGTGTAGATCAAGCCCTTGAATAATTCTAACATTGTACAAGCCAGGCGCGTCCTTCCACAGATCCACGAGCTCCTCAGAACAGCCGACACGTCTTCTTTTCTGTGTAGGATCTCCACAGGCATCTGTCTCTGTCAATTTACCTCAGGAGACCGACTAAAAATTACTTCCTGGTTCCAGATGATTTATATTAACAGTGTTGAACTTAATATTAGAAATACATTTCAGCATCCTTACGCCTACAGTCATGGCCAAAAGTATTGACACCCCTGCAATTCTGTCAGATAATACTCAGTTTCTTCTTGAAAATGATTGCAATTACAAATTCTTTGGTATTATTATCTTCGTTTCATTTGTCTTCAATGAAAAAACACAAAAAGAATTGTCCTAAAGCCAAATGGGATATGATTCCACACCAAACATAAAAAAGGGGTTGGACAAAAGTATTGGCACCCTTAGAAAAATCATGTGATGCTTCTCTAATTTGTGTAATTAACAGCGCCTGTAACTTACCTATGGCACCTAACAGGTGTTCGCAATAACTAAATCACACTTGCAGCCAGTTGACATGGATTAAAGTTGACTCAACCTCTGTCCTGTGTCCTTGTGTCACAAGTAAAATACATAGGTCATTAGCCCTATCAGGCAGTTAAAAATTTCTGTTTGAGAGAGGTCATATGTGGTCGTACAACTGAGACTGGGACTGATACAACATCTATAACATCAGATAAGTGAAATGATAATTTTTAATTGCCTGATAGGGCTAATGACTTATGTATTTTACTTGTGATAGTTACTGAACCTGTGTCACTACCTAATAGTAAGGCTTGATTGGAGGTGTGCATATGCCTTTGAAATGAGGAGGGATCTGATGATAGCAGGTGCACTGTCTTGAGACCAGTTAGATGTCACCACAAGGGGTGAGGATCAGAATTAATTTACCTCTCCCCCTTATGCACAGATGATGTATTGATATGTGTGCTAGGAATGTACCTGTGCAATTGGTCTTAATACAGCAGTACCACCTGGGTTACAATTGAATACCTTGGATAGCACTTCTCTAACTGTTTACATCAACTCAGCACGCACACACGCAGGGAGAGCACTGGGGTTTGACCTAGGCTCTCTTTTAGTACAATCCAGTAAAAGTAGATAGGTACCCTGCCGGTAGTATCTGTCCCGAGTGAGGATATAGGGACACTTAGGGTGAGCCGCCGTGGAACGGGGACATCAGATATGTTATGTGTCTAAATCTCCGTAGTCAGGCAGGGACAGTTGGTAGGATAAGGATAGATATATAGGTATCTTCCTCCACAACTTTTATTCTCTTTTTTACTAGATACAGGTGTAGGGAATACACACACCATTGACTGTTTTTAGTAATGACTAAATAAAGAATTCATTTTAATATGCACTCTTTGGAGATAATAATAAAGAACCTCGACTAACATTCAAACAAGTTCAAGCTGCCCTGCAGTCCGAGGATACAACAGTGTCAACCCGTACTATACATCGGTGTCTGAATGAAAAGGGACTGTATGGTAGGAGACCCAGGAAGACCCCACTTCTTACCCCGAGACATAAAAAAGCCAAACATCTTCCCTGAGGAAGGAGTTTGGGATACGACTCCGAAACGCGTTGGAAAATAAACTGGCTACTACCACATCCAGGCGTACTGGTGTCTCTGTTTTTTCCATTATACGAACACAGCAGCTCGGACCAAGAGGTACTTTGTCCTGCAGAAACTTATCGTGACCACAGTGACCTGTGGAGGTACGGTCCTTGGAGCAGCTGTATTGTACTGAGCGATCACGCCGGTTGTGTGCTACACAACCTTATCAGGTGAGCAGTTCCAGATTGCACCTTTAATAATCCTGTCTCCTAAGGATAAGACCCTATATGCGCATTCTCACCCCTATTCAAGAGGGAAAGGGAGACAGACAGGGAACAAGGTTCTCCAGAGAGATTCATTCTCCTTAGGAAGCTTTTGCCAGAATGAGTTCAATCACCAGAAGAGCATTCTTCCCATCCTGAGCACAAAGTCAAGCAGGTATCTGAGTCTTATTATCATCAGCTTCATTATCTCTACCAGGAGGGGTTAAAGTCTGGTAACTAGATTATGCTCAGACCCTACTTTGTCCGATCCCGAATCTGACTCATAACGATTTTGGGCATTGTGGCAGATCATTTCCTTCTATTGACTCAGTGAAGCTTTGGAAAAGACCTCTGATTCCTAGGCTATGGCATAAGTGAGCAGCTCTGCAGAATTGGCCATTTGTACTGACCCACAGTCAGTAGCCTGGACACTTGTGACAGGGGAGGAAACAAGTGTGATTGGGATGACACCTCGGAGCACTGGAATGTGTGTAATGTTGAAGTTGAGGAGGAGGAGAGGCCACTTGATGGAACGCTTGATATTCATTGTAGCACTTGCTCTTTCTAGGCCTCATCTACAAGTCATAGTGATGTGCTGTTGCCTAAGAAATGGATGATAGCATATCATCCACTAAAAAGAGTTGACATTTTTTTTTGGCTAAATGCCAGTGTTTGTTGAGCAGAGCTTTCAGTAACTTTAGACCTTACCCATGGACACCAAGCGCTTTCCCCTTTCCACCACAACCACGGCTTTTACCACTAATATTTGATGCTAACAGATTTACAACTCTTTTATTCTAGACCCAAAAAAATCTGGGGATATGGATACAGTACACCAGATTTGGCAAATACTGGTACTAAAAAATAAGTACTTGGCGGCTAGATTTTGGCAGATCTAGCAATAAATGCTTTTTACCACAGAATTTGTGGAGATTTTAGGAGAGCACTGCACCAGACCTGATTTAGGAAACACTAATAGTAGACAAAGTATTTTGTGGCTAGCTCTAGGCAGATCTAGCAATAAATGTTTTTTACCTCTAAATTTGTGAGGATCTTAAGCAAGCACTGCACCAGACATGATTTGTCAAATACTAGTACTAGAAAAAAGTATTTGACTAGATTTTGGCAGATCTAGCAAAAAAAAGTAGAATTTTGTTTACTCACCGTAAATTCTCTTTCTCTTAGCCTCTAAGTGGGGGACACAGGACGATGGGTTATGCTATTCTGCCACTAGGAGGCGACACTAAGCAATTAAAAAAGAAGCACAGTGGCTCCTCCCAGCAGTATATAACCCCCTGACTGGCACAGTTCAGCCAGTTTTGTGCTAAAGCAGTAGGAGGAAAACTACATAAGCTGATAAGGCACCCAGGAACATAAACAAGAGAACACCAACCACAATAAGGCCAACCGGCCCCAGGGAGGGTGCTGTGTCCCCCAATTAGAGGCTAAGAGAAAGAGAATTTACGGTGAGTAAACAAAATTCTACTTTTCTCTTTGCCTCATTGGGGGACACAGGACGATGGGACGTCTTAAAGCAGTCCCTGGGTGGGAATAAACATACACAACTGAAAAACGCAGTCTACAGACTAGTAGCCGCTGCCTGCAGGATGCGCTTACCCAGACTCGCATCTGCCGAGGCCTGAGTATGAACACGATAGTGTTTCACAAAAGTGTGTAGGCTAGACCAGGTAGCAGCTTTGCACACCTGCCCAGCCTTAGCCTGGTGCCGGATAGTCCAGAAAGTACCCACCGTGCGAGTGGAGTGAGCACGCAACCCTGACGGAATGGTCTGACTACGTAGGGAATACGTAGGCTCCTTGAATGGTAAGCTAAATCCACTTGGCAAGAGTGGTCTTGGACGTTGCCATCCATTTACGGTGCCCTTCTGGAAGGACACAAAAAGGGAATCCGACTTCCTGAAAGGTGCTGTCCTGGAGACATAATTCCGGAGAGCACGGACCAGATCCAGGGAGAGCAGAGCCTTTTCAAAGCGGTGCATCAGTGCCGGACAGAGGGACGGGAGAAAAATGTCCTCGTTCAAATGGAAGAGGAAAACACCTTGGGAAGAAAGGACGGTACCAGACGCAGTACCACCTTATCCTAGTGAAACCTGAGGAAAGGTGCCTTGCCAGAGAGCACCACCAGTTCCGTTACCCGCCAAACGGAGGTGATCACCATGACGAAAACCACCTTCTGAGAAAGCAGGCGGAGCGAAACTTCCCTGAGAGGTTCGAAGGGTGGTTTCTGAAGAACCCTCATGACCAGAGTCAGGTCCCAGGCCTCTAAGAGCCTCTTATACGGTGGAACAATCCGAGAGACACCAAGCAAAAAAGAACGAACCTGGGGTCTCGTGGCCAAACAGTGCTGAAAAAGCACAGACAGAGGCGATACCTGTCCTTTGAGAATCGCTGGAATCGAAAAAACACAAGAGTGGAAAACCTCCAGACTCACACCAGGCAAAGAAACCTTCCAAGTCCTGTGGTATATACGGGCGGAGACAGGTCTTCTCACGCTGACCATAGTGCGGGCAACCTCTTCCGAAAATCCCGCCCGAGTGAAAATCCGAGCCTCAAGGGCCACACCATCAAACGAAGGGCCTCTGAGTTCTGGTGACAAAATAGGCGCTGGGAGAGAAGATCCGGATGGTCCGGCAGGCGCCATGGGACGTCTGCGGCGAGCTGCACGAGATCAGCGTACCACGGTGTCCTTGGGCCAATCCTGGGTCACTAGAATCACCGGGACGCACTTTATTTTGATCTTCTGAACCACTCTGTGAATGAGAGCCAGAGGAGGGAAGATGTAAAATGAAAATGTGTCCAAGACTGGACCAGAACGTTCGATCCCAGGGCTCGCAGATCGCGGGAGAGACCAAAGAAGTTGGGAACCTGCGCATTCATTTGTGAAGCCTTGAGGTCCACATCCGGAGTGCCGAAGCGACTGCAGATTTGGTGGAATACTTCTGGATGTAGAGCCCATTCTTCTCCCGAGGCAAGGCCCTGATGGCTGAGAAAGTCCACCGTTCCATTGTCGATCCCCGGGATGTGAACAGCCGAGAAAACCGCTCCGGGAAACTCGGCCCAGCTGAGTATCGGTTCCACTTCCTGCATAGCAGACTTGCTGCGGGTGTCGCCCTGATGGAAGACATATGCCACAGCAGTGGCATTGTCCGACAGAATGCGGATGTGACGGCCCTTCCGAAGATGAGGAAAACTTTGCAACGCCAAGTAGATGGCCCAAATCTCCAGGAGATTTATGGGCAGAGAAGACTCCATTAGAGACCAGAGACCACCGACCCTGGGCTGTGTGACAGTGAAAAACTCCTCCCCAGCCTAGAAGACTGGCGTCGGCGGCCAGCACGACCCACCGAGCCAGGAGAAAGATCTCCCCTGAGAGAGAGATGATGGGATCAGCCACCATCTAAGAGACTGCCTAGTTTCCGCTGACGGATGGAATGTCCAGTGAAGGGTGAATGGACTGCGATTCCAAGCTGATAGCAGGGCCAACTGAAGTGGCCGGAGATGGAGTTGGACAAATGGTACTGCGTCCAATGTCCCAGAACTCGCAGTGCAAACCAGAAGGAATGCGGGAGAGGAGGAACATCTGAACTGCACAGCGCAGGGAATGAGCCTTGTCCTGGGGGAGAAGCACAAGTCCCCGAGACGTGTCCAGAACCATCCACACGAACATGAGCTTGCGGCTCGGAGTTGGCGAGGACTTTTGGTAGATTGAGCAGCCATCCCAGGCACGTGAGAGCATCTACCGTGACACGGACATTGTCTTCGCAGTCCCCAAAGGACTGACCCTTGACCAACTGGTTGACCAGGTAGAGGAGAACAGAGACTCCCCATGAATGCAGGATGGTCATGACAGCTGTCATAACCTTGGTGACTTGTCGAGCCATATTAATCCAGACTGGCACGGGAAGACCCGTCCTTCTTGGGCATAATAAACATATTTGAATAAAATCCCTGGAACCGCTCGTTCCGAAGGACTGGGACGACAACCCACGCCTGCGGGAGAGAGTCAATGGCTTGAAAGAAAGCGCATGCCTTTGCTGCATTTGGCGTTGCCGGAGGTTTGGAAGGGAAGAATCTTCTGGTGGGGGGGCGAGTGTGAAACTCTATGCTGTAGACGAAGGACACCAATTCCCGAACCCACTTGTCGCCTGCGACGGCGAGCCAGGCGCGCCGCAAGTGAAAAATTCGGCCACCAACTTGGGAGGTGCCTTCCAGAGGAACTGGGTCAGAAAGAGGAGAACCTCTGAGACCCGGACTCCATTGACTTGGTCTGTCGATTGCGGTGACTGCCAGCTTGAACCCGGCTTGCTGGAAGCCTGGGAACCCCTGTCTGTGTGAGGCGCACAGGACGGCCGCGATGGGCAGGAAGCGGACCACCCGGACAAGTTCCGAAAGAACCAGAATCTCGTCTGTTGACCCATAGCAAACCTACGCTGAAGCTTCTGCTGAAGAAGAGAGGTATTCTTACCTCCCGGAGCGTCCGAGATTAGCTTATCAAGCTTTTCCTCAAATAGATGCCTGCCTAAATAAGGCATGCTAGCGAGAGACTTCATTGGGGCCGAATCCGCCTTCTACTCTCGAAGCCAGAGGGTGCGGCAGATCGCAATGGCGTTTGAGGCCACCACCGCAGAGCAGTTGGCCGCATCAAGAAGCGTGACCAAGAAATCCCCTGCTACAGAAATCTGAGCGGCCAGATCCAACAACTCTAGATCTGAATCCCGGTGACGCAAGGCGGAATGCAAATCACCTGCCCAGATCACAATGGCCTTAGCCACCCACATGGCGGCGAAGGATGGGGATAAGGACGAGCCTGAAACAACGATGTCGACAAGTGTTCTAGCTGCCGGTCAGTGGCGTCCTTGATAGACGTGCCTTCAGAGAGAGAGCAAAGTCTTAGAGGCCAAACGGGACACCAGAGGGTACACTGCGGGATGTCTGCCCAGGCTTGTGATACCGCTGGCAAGAGAGGTTAACGGTACTTGATCACCTTACGATAACCAAAAAGCTTATCAGGCTGAGACCAATGTTTCTGCAGAGCTTCCTGAATTTCAGGATGGTCTGGGAATACATTTGAGGTGTTTTGGATCTTTTAAAAGAGACCATGTGACCCAAGGATGCGACCCGGGCTGGGTCAGCCACTGACTGCGCCTGATTCACGGTCGAAACCAAGATTGTCCACCATGGCCAGAGTATCAGAGGAGGCCGAATCAAAGGGAGCCTCCTGGTCTGGATCCAAATCAGAATCATCACGGAGCTCACAAGATGAGCGTGATTCATGGGACCTGCTCCTTGTAGGGGAGATCCGAGAGCCCTGTGATGGGGCTGTGGAGCAGCTCCAGCGGAACCCCTTCCTACCAGAATCATGGAAGAGAGTAAGGGTACAAGCTCGTCTGAACAGTCTGATCTCTCTGGTTCCGAGGGTGGTTTAGAAGTGGATTGACCTGGCTGGCTAGGACCCGAGTGCTCTGGTGGACTAGGGTCTCTCTGTTGTAGAGCCACCATCAGGTTTTCTGAGACCTTAAGTAGGGTTACCTCAGGGGGAACAGAGGCCACTGACGGGTCAGTGGTAGGCTCCTGAGCTGCCTGCATTGTCTGTGGGCTACAAGCGAGGCCCAGTGGAGGAGCAGGTGTGTGGCTGTTCAGGAGCTTCTTGTGTGAGGCATCTACTAAGGATAGTAGTGAGTGCCAGCAGCATGGGGGGAACTGGGGAAGCTTTGCTTACCAGATTCCCGTCTGCTAGTGTCCCCAGAGTCCAGGCTTCCAATGTCCCCCTTGATGCAGCCCTGCAGGGTGCAGGGATTAATTGCTGCCTTAGTCTTGTGCGCATGTGCTGGTGCCTGTGAGTGCGGGCTCTTGCCGGGAGATGGTGGGCGGGGCCAAAAACGGCACTATTGCAGCCTGCGCTCGGCTTCCATTGGAGTAGGAGACGAGCTGGCTGAGCTTGCTGCAGAACGCTGCTGGTGGGGGCGTGGCCACAAAGGAGAAGACTGGCCTCTTCTAATGTGTCTTGTCCCTGGGGGCGGAGTTCGGTAGTGCCAGGGGGCATGTCCGTATCACCAAAGCCCGCCGCAGATGCCTCTGATTGGACAGGTGGTGTTTCATGGGCGGGCAAAACAAGCCCGAGGCCACAGTGGAGCCTGGGGCTCAATTTTATGCGGTGGCCCAGATCGGAAGGCCCGCGGCGCGGAGCCTCGGTTCCGGAACTGCGGCTGGGTGGAAATCAAATGTGCCGGCCTGGAAAAGGTCATGCCGGTCTGGAAACTGTGTGTGGGGGTTTACAAGTCCTGGAAACAGGCTTGGAGCCCCATGATGATAACAAAATGTGCCCAGGAGCCCCTGAAGCTTTGAATAAAGGGGTATATGTGGCACCCCATGGGTTAATGTGCCACAATAACATCATATGGGTTCTCTCCCCCACTACACACTGACAAACACTAGCACCTCTGGGCCAAGAGGGGGAGCACAACCTGCTTCCTTATATACTCTTGCCCATGAGGAAGGAGCTCAGAACAGCTCAGGAGACCGTGCAGCACGGTGTAGTGCTGTGAAGAGAGCAGAGTTAGCTCAGTGCAGACCTAGCAAGGGTCAGAGGAACAGGAGAACTACAGACAGAGAAACACGTCTGGGAGCTGGAGTGATACCTTCACTTGCCCCAGAAGAACGCACAGAACGGACACCGGATCCGGTACTGTGTCTGGCACCCACAGCACAGTGAATCCAGGAACAGTGGGATCTCTAGATGCCCCTAGTACCAGAGCAAAGCAACACGGAGGGGTCAGCACAGCACAGAGGACTCAAGTTGCCTAGCCAAGTGGTACCAGCAGAATACAGAGAGAGAGACGTGAGGAACCCCAGCAGCTCAGCTAATAGCAGCAGCCAGGACACACACACAGTGCAGCATAAGGACGCTGACGACCCCGGACAGGGTGGGAAGAGAGCTCAGCCCCATTACAGACTCTGTGGACTATAATCTGCAGTAACATCAGTAGTAAAGCTTTGGAAAACAGCAAAACTGTGAGTCTGTGTATTGATTGCGACCTTTGCTCCAGATTCAGCACAGAGAGCTTCCCCCTGCTACAAGCCTGTCAGCTCTGCAGCCTCAGGAGAGAAGGAGAAGTGCACCAGTGTCTACCAAACGTGAGTGTGTGTCCTTTAACCCCGTCTCCACCATCTATAACCCCAATAGACTTTAACCATTACTGCCCTGGGGGATACAGTTCTTCCCACTGGAACTACACCATCTCCGCTGCCATCACATCACCCCCGGAGGTTCTGCGGCAGCGGCGGCCCCCATCACTGGCCGCAACAAGTGGGTGGCGTCACCTGTGACAAATCCCCTTGTAAATATTCCCCCATCTTATTGTGCGGGCCTAGGGACGCGGTCCGGACCAAGCCACCTGTGACTTCCCCGGCCGACCGGTCCGGTACCGAGTACCCCTGTCCCGTGGGGGCTCCACATATACAGGCCCAGAAACTGACCAGGAGCCCCCTTTGAGCTCCAGATAATGTGTCATCCATGGCCCCGACCTCTTTGTGCCTGTTTTAGGCAAACCCTGCTGCAGCCGCAGCATGTGTGGAAAAGTTGACTCAAGCTGTGTGCAGGGAAACCACACACAGGTTAGTTGTACTGCGGCTGCTGCGCCAGTGTGACCCCAATGGAGGACCAGAGGGGGAACTGAGGGCTACCAGGAGGGAATCTGGTATGGGGAAGATGGGGGGCATAGGCTTATATGGGTAACCAGGTCAATAGGGAATATCTGCTTGCTGCCATCAGGGTGCAGATCCGTACCTCATCCTTGAGATGTGGAGCTCCAGACGCCGAATCTTCTCCTCCGGAACTCGGGCGTCTGATGACCATACCGACTGGCTCTGGTGGGCGAGTGGGTAGAGGAGCGAATGGGCCAGGGCAGGCACCAGCGTCCAGCCTCAGGGTTCTCCAGGATCTGCTTCAAGGAAGGGATGGATGGCCCTGGCCCAGACAGGGAGAGTTAACAGTGCAACCAGCATACACTGGACTCTCAATCTGTATGCGGGGTGGCGGATTGGCTCAACCGCTCCGTATTCTCTGGTGAATCTTCATTGAAGAGATGAAGATAAACAGAAAAATCTAACTACCGGTAATCTAAAAAATTAAAAATTCTGGTAGATACGGGCTCAGAGAGAGCCTTCTATGACACTAAGCTAAAAACTGGCTGTACTGTGCCAGTCAGGGGGTTATACACTGCTGGGAGGAGCCACTGTGCTTCTTTTTTAATTGCTAGTGTCGCCTCCTAGTGGCAGAATAGCATAACCCATCGTCCTGTGTCCCCCAATGAGGCGAAAGAGAAAGGATTTTTTACACTGAATTGCTGGAGATTTTAAGAGAGCACTGCACCAGACCTAATTTGGCTAACAATGTTTTGAAGCCCTAAAAATGGTTGCTGTAGGAAGGAGTTATTAAACCAGGGGTCTCCAACTCCAGACCTCGAGGGCCACAAACAGGTCAGGTTTTTAGGATTTCCTTAGGCTAGGTTCACATTGCAGTTAGCATTGCGTTTGAACGCAATGCGTTTTGCAGCTGCATTAATGCAATGAAACGGAAGTGTTTGATTGCATTAACGCAGCCATAGTCTTCTATTGATAAACACAGTCAAGCACATTGCAAATGCAATGCAAAATACGGTTGCATTTGAAATGCTGCGTCTATCCCGTGCACACGGGAACGGTGCTGGCAAGGATCCCGGTGCTCTCGGGATAAATACAGCATTTCAAGCGCAACCATATCTTGCATTGCGTTGGCAACGCCTTTGACTGCGTTTTACAATAGAAGTCTATGGCTGTGTTAACACAATCAAACATTTGCGTTTCATTGCATTAATGCAGCTGCAAAACGCATTTCATTCAAATGCAATGCTAAACGTGATGTGAACCTAGCCTAAGTATTGCAGAGGTGATAACACTGGTTGTGATTCCAATACTAAAGAAATCCTGAAAACATGACATGTTTGCGGCCCTCGAGGCGTGGAATTGGAGATACCTATTATTAAACCTACTATCTATGTGGAGCCCCAAGGGACGTGGGGTACTCGGTACCGGACCGATCTGCTGCTGGGGATGTCACTGGCGGCCTGGTCCGGACCGTGTCCCTGGCTCAGCACAATAAAAGGGGATTATTTACAGGGGATATTGTCACGGGTGACGCCACCCACTTGATGCGGCCAGCTATGGGGCCGCGGCTGCTGCAGAACCTCCGGGGGTGATGGAATGGCAGCGGGGATGGTATAGTTCTAGTGGGGAGAACTGTATCCCCCGGGGCAGTAAGGAGTTAAAGTCTGTGGTGTGTGAGACTGTTGGAGCACACTTACTTTGCAGCTGCAGGGATCTCTCCTCCTGTGCTGGTGCTGACAGGCTGTGGCTCTGCAGGTTGAGGTCTTCTTAGTGCAGCCTGTGTGGGAGAAAGGGTCTGCAGATGGAAGCAGGCAGGAGACAATGCAGGGTTTCCAAAGCTTTACTTAAGTTGTTCTTCTTCAAGCAAGTTACAGGTTATTCACAGTTCAAGTACACAGTTGCTTTCTACTCCCTTTCCGGGTTCCCTTCTCTCCTGCAGCCAGGCTCCTCTCTCCTTGTGACCCCTCACACAGTCTTTAAGTGTGCCTTTCCGGGCTATTACTCTCTCTCTCCGTCTTACACGGGTGTATGCGGACGCTGAACAGTATGGCGGTGACTCGGGCTTCTGTGAGTCCTAGTGTGTCACTGAGCTGCCTGTTCTTTGGGTTAGGAACTCCAGCTTGAAACTAAAGCTCCCCGTCAGTGAATCTGGGGATACCGGGTGAATCGTCGGTCCCCTTCAGAGCTGACACTCTGCTGTAGCCCAGCCTGCAGTAGTCCACAGCATTAAACTACCAGGCTCCTTCCTCTGTTTCCTTCAGATATCTAGGAGGGCTTCTCCACCTGCTGTTAGTAGCTTCTGCTGCTGTCCAGGGCACGGGTTGCACCGTCCCTTCTCTGTCTATCACACTCCTGGTGGTTTCAGCATCTTGGATGGGCTTTTCCCCCCATCTGGCTCGCATTGGCTCAGTACGGGTCAGCGCTCCTCAGCTTAGGCACTTCCAGGCAGCATGTGTCTTTCTGTCTCAGCTCAGCTCAGCTTCTCCTTGTCTTTGCTTCTCAGCTACTTCAGCCTACTGAACTTCCTTCACTCCTCCCCCTCTCTATATACTGTCAGTCACCTGACCTTCTGGTGTGCCCAACCCACTCCTCATCCACCACTCCTTCTGGTCTCATATAGTCTCCGACCTCAGAGCTGGATGTGAACCCTCTCTATGCGTGGGGATGTGGGCTGTGAGGGTGTAGTGTTTACCATGTCCTACCTGCCTGGCTGCAGTACCCTTCTGTGGCCACCTGTACGCAGGGGCGCCACATCTATCTAATAGAGAATCGAGTAGCTAGCTAGCTATCTCTGACCGCTTAAGGCCACTTTACACACACAGATATCTGTTCAGATATTGGTCACAGATCTCTGGTTGCAGTGAAATCATTGACACATTGTTCCATTTTGTGTCTCTGCACAAAATGGAGCAATGTGTCCATGATTTCACTGCAACCAGAGATCTGTGACCAATATCTGAACAGATATCTATGTGTGTAATGTGGCATTTAGATTGTGGCTTTTTATAGATACCACAAAGGTTTGCAGAAGGTTGGTTCTATGTAGGCACAGTATGGCCTATGGATAGTGTACTCTGGGACACCACTGACTCTCTTGGAAAAACTGGAGAAAATAGGAATACCATGCAAAAAAAATAATTTATTCCTTAACAGTACAAACACAATTGTGATACATCTAAAAAGAGGTATTAACCAGAAAACCAGATATTGTTCTATATGAAGTCCTGCTAAAATGACGTTATGCACCTAAATACCAATTAGGTAGGTCTATGATGGATATTATTCAAATTATAGTGCTTTAAATTATGTGGCATATTTTTGCTCCATAAGATGAGGAAATTAGAAACGATCATACGAATCCATGTGTCCTAAAACAGTTGTTAAAATAACAAGAAAAATAGATTTAAAGTGTAAATGTAATTTCATTGAAGAAAAAAACATCCCAATACTGCACTGGTTGTTAATGATGGTCACATAGCAGCTACGATAATGCTTTTTGTGCCGTATGACTTATTTTCACCTATTTTTCTGTGCTATTTTAAAAGCTGCATTTTATGTCTGTTTGGATATGGGCAGCAGGTGATGAAGAGCAGTGCAATGTGACAGCAGAGAGTGGGCAAGAGAAATCCTGAGCTGTGTAGGGAGCCAGCAGACAAGAGGTTAACAAAGATCCTGACTGAGCTGTGTGGAGCCAGATTACAGAACAGAGAAGCTTTAAAGAAGAGTTTACATTCTGACATTGCTTAGCTCTGTGCTGTATTCTGATACATTGTGTCACGCTTCCAGGGGAAGGGACCCTAGAGTGGACCCACTGGGCCGAGGTACCGAACTCCCCTGGGTGAGCTTGTCCTAGTTTAAATAACCCCTATAGAGGTATTGTCAGGGGCAAGCCCAGGGGGTCTAAATACCACAGCTGCTAGTACCAGGGGGTCGTCCCGTAGAGGTTAGCCTATACTACAGTATACCTGAGGAGGATTCGAGGTAACAGGGCCGAAGGCTAGTCGAGCAGGAATGGTTCTACTGGGGAAGAGCACAAGGTTGACCTGACATAACAGCCAGCAAAGCAGAAGCTCAACTAACTCAATAAATAGGCACCTCCCATCAGTGGAGGTGGCCTGATATACCGGAGAACGGGCAGCTATTGGTCAAGGGGGTGTCAGATTGAGCCGTGTCGGCCCTAGAGCCACAGGGGAGGAGTGCGGCTGCGCCTAGTACACCCTCATTACACTCATGAAAACCGACCACTGCAGCGTGCTGGTGCTTGAGCCGGGCGGTGAGCAGACAGGAAGTGGACCCGGCAATGGCTCCGGGACACAGCACGCCTGGACGCTGGATGCCCGATCGGCAGAGGAGCGGATGATGCAGACCCAGCAGAGGTGAGCTGAAGAGCGGTGCCAGGGGACTAACAGTACCCCCTCCCTCACGCCCCCTCCTCAGAAGTGCGCTAAAAACCTCGTCAGATTGTGTGGCGCATCAATGTTCTCCTGTGGCTCCCAGGATCTCTCCTCAAGACCAAAGCCAACCCAATCAATCAAGAAAAGAGTTTTGCCTCTACTCTTCTTCATGGCAAGGATGTCCTTGACCTCATAGACGTTCTTGGAGCTCAGAGGCCGAGGCAGGATGTATGAAAGCGATTAAGCACCACTGGTTTCAAAAATTAGACATGAAAGGAGTTAGGAATGCGAAGCAAGGCAGGCAGTCTCAACTTCTCATTAACTATTATGAACCGATGACTCAGGAGTACATTCAGATTCCGTAGAAGTCATTGGTAACTGTACTGACCGCAATCCCTGACTACACACCGCAACTAGAAGTAGCCGTGAGATGTAACTAACCAGACCTAGACACCTCTGCACAGCCGGGGAACTAACTGCTCCTAAAGATGAATGTTGGAAAAGCTATCTTGCCTCAGAGCAGAACCCCAAAAGAATAGCAAGTCCCCCAAGATATTAACTGGGAAACAAGAGACGGAAAAACAAACACAGGCAGAGTATAAGGTTTAGCAAAAGAGGCCACACTAGCTATATAGGAAATACAGGATAGAATACTATTGCAGCCAGTATAAAACACTTTCAAAAACCACTAACAGCAGATATTACAAAAATTACCTTGAGTCACTAAGACTCGGCGAACCCTATATCAGCAGACTTCTATGAATCAAATGCCAGCAGAACTGGAAATAACAGATAATAGTGAATGGTAAAATTCCTAGGAAGAAAACTTCCTTTTCTGAGAGCAGATAAACAAATATACAAACTAAATAGCAACCCACAGCTCAGAATAAGACAAAACATAAGCAGAACCTTAAGCTCACAGAAATGTGCCACAAAATATAAAAAAAACTTTCAGTTATTTTGCAAAGATCTCCACAGAGCAGACGAAACCTGAGAGATGTAAACTCCTACAGGGACAAAAGACAACTGGCAAGGAATGATCCATTTCCAACCATTATATGCTCCAAGATCCAAGATTGTCAATCCCCATCAGCTGTGAAGCCCACATAGTCAGCTGCACCACCAGCAACAACCACTGGAGGGAGCTCCAATGAATTCACAAGATTACCCCCCCCCTCCCCATTGAGGAGGGGTCACCGAACCCTTAACAGAGGCCCCAGGCCTCTCTGGATGAGCCATATGAAAAGCATGAACCAAGTCAGGCGCATGAACATCCGAGGCAGAAATCCAAGAATTATCCTCCTGGCCATAACCCCGCCATTTAACAAGGTACTGGAGCCTCCTGTCTCGAAAGACGAGAATCCTTCTCAACTCATACTCAACTCACCATCAATCATGACTAGGGCCAGAGGAGCCACAGCAGGAACCATGGCTCAACAAATCACCTCAACAAGGACTTATGAAAAACTTCATGAATCGCAAAAGAGCTCGGAAGCGCCAACCGGAAGGAGACAGGATTAACAACTTCAGAAATCCTGTACGGACCAATGAACCAAGGCTTAAATTCAGGAGATGAAACCCTCAAAGGAACATGGTGGGATTACAACCAAACCAAATCACCAACACGAAGCCGAGAACCAATACACCGATGACGGTTAGCAAAACGTTGAGCAGCTGCCTGAGAAAGATGTAAGTTTTCAACCGCACAATCCCAATTCTGCTGCAACCGCTCAACCACAGAATCCACACAGGCAGAAGGCGCATCCTGCCCCGAAAAAAAACCAGGATGAAAACCAAAATTACAAAAGAAGGGCAAAACCAACGTAGTGACCTCGCCCGATTATTAAGCGCAAACTCAGCCAAAGGCAAAAAGGCAACCAATCATCCTGATCCGCAGACACAAAACATTGCAAATAAGTCTGCAAAGTCTGATTAGTTCTCTCCGTCTGACCATTAGACTGCGGATGAAACGCAGAAGAAAAATACAAAGCCACATCCAGCTTAGTATAGAAAGACTTCCAAAACCGAGAAACAAACTGGGCACTCCTGTCAGACACAAATTTTTCGGAATACCATGCAAACGAACAACATGCTGTAAAAGCAACAGAACCAAGTCCGAAGAAGAAGGCAATTTAGCCAATGTAACGAAATGAACCATCTTAGCAAACCAAGATTGCAAAGTATTCACTGATCTCAGGGAGACCAGTCCAAGAAAACACTGCGGGCAGCTGGCTAAAGCGCTCAAACACAGTGAATTCCTAGGCACATTGCCCCCTGGTAAATATGAATATGCAAATAGAGTCTGTGGAGCCTCGGTTAGGAGTCCCACCTAGCCAGAATCCTACTCCACACTGATGAGGGGCAACACCCCGAAACAGCTGTATGTGGATGGATACCTGGCCTTGGTATTCCCTTGTCATATCTGTAAACTTGTAAAAGAGTTGGATATTGACTTAAAGAGCCACTTCATTTGGTGGTTATGGTGTTCTCCGCAAGGAGCCACCCCTTGGCTGGGTCCTTCCCTGGAGGGATATATGGCTAGTCCTGTGTTTGAGACTCCTAACCGAGGCTCTATTTGCATCTTAGCAAACCAGTCACAAATAACCCAGATAACCATCATCCCCTGGGAAACAGGAAGGTCCGAAACAAAATCCATAGAAATATGCGTCCACGGCCGCTCAAGTACAGGTAATGGCAAAAGCAACCCACTAGGACGGGAACAACAAGGCCTGGCCCATGCACAAGTCCCACAGGCCTGCACAAAAGAACGCACATCCCGGGACAAAGAGGGCCACCAAAAAGATCGACTGACCAAATCTCGGGTACCAAAGATGCCTGGATGACCAGCCAACACAGAACAATGAACCTCTGAAATCACTCTAGTAGTCCACGGGCAGAAACAAACAATTTCCCCACAGGGCAGTGCTCAGGCTTATCCGCCTGATATTCCTGAAGAGCAAGCAGTAAATCGGGGAAACTGCGGAAAGAACAACCCCCTCCTTCAGAATGCTGACCAGCTTCAAAGGTTCAAGAGAATCAGGTAATAAACTGTGAGAGAGAGCATCGGCCTTAACATTCTTAAAACCAGGAAGATAGGAAATCACAAAATCAAAACGAGCAAAACACAAGGACCACCGAAATTACCTAGGAGTCAGCCTCTTGGCAGACTCGAGATAAACCAGATTCTTGTGATCAGTCAAGACAACCACACGATGTTGAGCGCCCTCCAGCCAATGACACCACTCCTCAAATGACAACTTCATGGCCAGCAACTCCCGATTGACGACATCATAATTGCATTCCACCGACAAAAATTTACGGGAAAAGAAGGCACAAGGGTGCATCGCGGTACCAACAGGATCCCTCTGAGACAAGACGGCCCCTGCACCAATCTCAGAAGCATCAATTTCCACCTGAAACGGAAGGGAAGCATCCGGTTGGCGCAACACAGGAGCAGAAGTAAACCGTCTTTTAAGCTCCTTGAAAACAAAAATGGCCGCAGGAGACCAATGCTCCACATCAGCACCCACCTTAGTCAAATCAGTCAACGGTTTCACCACGCTGGAATAATTGGCAATGAACCGATGATAAAAAATACCAAAGCCCAAAAATTTCTGAAAACCCTTCAAGGACATGGGCTAAACCCAATCATGAATAGCCTGAACCTTAACAGGATCCATTTCAATAGAAGGAGACAAAATTAAGCCCAATAAAGAAACCTTCCGGACACCAAAGCAACACTTTGACCCCTTAACATGCAAAGCATTGTCACGCAGAATCCGAAAGACCGACCTGACCTGTTCCACATGAGAATCTCAATCGACAGAAAAAATCAGGATATCATCCAAATATACAATCAAGAACTTGTCAATCAACTTCCGAAATACGTCATAAATAGAGGACTGAAAAACGGAAGGAGCATTAGCCAACCCAAAAGGCATCACGAGGTATTCCAAATGGCCTTCAGGCGTATTAAACTCTGTTTTCCATTCGTGTCCCTGCTTGATACGAACCAGATTGTAGGCCCCCTAAGGTCAATTTTAGTAAACCAACATGTCCCCTTAACCCTAGAAAACAAGTCAGAAATCAAAGGCAGAGGGTACTGAAACTTGACTGTGATCTTATTCAAGAGGCGATAATCAATACAGCGTCTCAAGGAGCCATCTTTCTTGGCAACAAAAAAGAACCCCGCCCCCAATGGCGAAGAGGAAGGGCAAATATGGCCCTTCTCCAAAGAATCCTTAATATAACTCCGCATGGCAGCGTGTTCAGGCACAGACAAGTGGAAGAGTCGACCCTTAGGAAACTTACAGCCTGGCACCAAATCAATAGCACAATCACACTCACGATGTGGCGGAAGAAAACTGGACTTGGGTTCAGCAAAAACATCCTGAAAATCAGACAGAAACTCCGGAATCTCCTGGGGCGGAGATGATATAGACATCAAGGAAATGTCATCATGCACCCCCTTGCAACCCCAGCTAGTTACGGACATAGACTTCCAATCCAAAACAGGTTTATGGGCCTGCAACCACGGAAAACACGGCACCACCGCATCATGCAGGTTATGCAAAACCAGAAATCGACAATCCTCCTCATGAGCTGGTGCCATGCGTATTGTCAACTGCGTCCAAAACTGAGGTTTGTTCTGCGCAAGAGGTGTAGCATCGATTCCCCTTAAAGGAATAGGGTCCAGCAACGGCTGCATAGGGAAGCCACGTCGACTAGCAAACTCAAAATCCATCAAATTTAAGGCGGCACCTGAATCCTCAAATGCCATAACAGAAAATGACAACAAGGAACAAATCAGAGACACAGATAAAAAGAACTTAGGTTGTATAGTACTGACAGTAAAGGAACCACTTTACCAGCTCCAATTGAAGTGGGTCATGAGGAGATCGTATGTACCGATGCACAAATATTTGAGCAGCCACGGTCTCTCAAAGGAAATGGTGGGAACGTGTCTGAACAAGAGGAGGACGATGATGAGACACAATTGCCAGAAAGTCAGGAGGAGGACCAGGGTGCTGAAGTGGAAGACGACGTGGTGGATGATCCAGTAACTGACCCAACCTTGAGGACATGCAAAGTGAGGACAGCAGTGCACAGGGGGAGTTAGGCTTAGCATCACAACAGGCCGGAAGAAGCAGAGTGGTGGCCGCAGGCAGAAGGCAGGCAACCGTTCCCTGGAACAACAACACGACAAAAGTTGCCAGTACAACTGTTAGGACTTCCCGAGTCTGGCTGTTTTTTAAGGTGTCTGCAGATAATTCCAAAAAGGCCATTTGCAACACCTGCCATGCCAGCATCAGCAGGGGTAGCAAAACTAGTAGCCTAACCACCACCAGCATGATCAGGCACATGTCAGCAAAGCTTGTGGGATGTACACAAGAGTCCAGGAGCAGTGTCTGCGGGTGACACCGCTGCGTCTTCCACTGTTGTGCATGCAAGACAATCCCCTGTCCATACTGCATGCGAAGATGCCTCCTGTCCTTCACCTGTAGTTGCACAAGCAGAAATAGCACCATCATCAACCGCGCAGCGTACAGTTATCCATACACCAATCTTTGGAGCGCAGGCGCAAATACACTGCCAACGCCCCACATGCCACAGTTCTAAATGCACACATTTCACGACTGCTTGCGCTGGAAATGTTGCCTTTTAGGCTAGTGGAGACAAAAGCATTCCGCGACCTGATGGCGGCGGCTGTCCCACGTTACTCGGTCCCCAGCCGCCACTATTTCTCCCGGTGTGCTGTCCCCGCATTACATAAGCACGTGTCACAAAACATCAGACATGCCTTTAACAACGCAGTTTCAGGCAAAGTCCACCTAACCACGGACACGTGGACAAGTGCTTGTGGGCAGGGCTGGTACATCTCGCTGACGGCACACTGGGTTAATATTCTGGAAGCCGGAACTCAGTCTGAGCTTGGGACGGAGCACGTCCTTCCGACACCAAGGATTGCAGGCCCTAACTCAGTCAGGGTTTCACCCACAGTGTACAGCTCCGGAATGTCATGCTCCTCAGCCTCCTCCTCCTCATCCACTTCACCCTCCACACCAGTCCCAAGATAGAAGCACTGCAGCACTGCCTCGGCTAAGCAGCAACAGGCTGTGCTGAAGCTAATATGCGTAGGTGACAAACCCCACAATGCTGAAGAGTTGTGGACAGCTCTGAAACAGCAGGCAGATCACTGGCTCACACCACTGAACCTACAGCCAGGCATGGTCGTGTGTGACAATGGCCGGAACCTGGTGGCGGCTCTGAGGTGAGGCGAGCTGACACATGTTCCATGCGTGGCCCATGTGCTCAACCTCGTGGTTCAGCGTTTTTTTAAATCCTACCCGGAGCTGTCGGATCTGCTCGTCAAAGTACGCTGCCTGTGTACCCATTTTAGAAAGTCACCTACTGCTTCTGCCACCATTGCCGGCTTTCAGCGGCGTTTGCAGCTTCCGGCTCACAGATTGGTATGTGATGTCCCCACGTGTTGGAATTCCACACTGCACATGTTGGTCAGGATTTGTGAGCAGAAGAGGGCAGTTGTTGAGTACCAGCATCAACTAGGCCGTCAGTATATAGTTCAAACTCCACACATAAGACCTCAGGAGTGAACATGGATGTCCGACATATGTACCGTCCTCCAAAACTTTGAGGACTCCACCAAGATGGTGAGGGGCGATGACGCCATCATTAGCATCACCATCCCGCTTCTCTGTATTCTAAAACGCTCTCTGCTCAAAATCAAAGACGATGCATTGCAGGCAGAGCACGATGAGTTGGAGGAAGAAACCGTACTGGTTGATTACACACAGCCCAGCCTCATCTCATCCCATTGAGCATTGGAGGACTATGACGAGGAGGAGGATGAAGAAATAGAGCTACTTTCATGCGGAATTGACGGTAATACATGCACAACCATCATATCGTCGGTTCAGCGTGGATGGCCAGAGGACAGGGGAGAGGAGGAGGAGGAGGATAATGAGGCCAGCATGGCCAGTCATGCTGTTGGTGAGGACCCTGAAGTCTTGCCTGTTAACAGTCTGGTGCACATGGCTGACTTTATGTTATGCTGGCTGTCCCGTGACCCTCGCGTTATCAACATCTTGGTGGACAATCATTACTGGTTAGTGACACTTTTAGACCCATGCTACAAGGAGAACTTTATTTCTCTTCTTCCCGAGGTGGAGAGGTCTACAAAAACGCTGCAGTACCTGAAGGCAATAGTCGCGGAATTAGTAAAAAATTCCCTTCTGAAAACGCTAGCGGCAGAGGTCACGATTCGGTGGACAACCAAGCCGTCTGGCCGAGAGAGGCACAAGTCCAATCCAGCAGAGGTAGGGGAACACTCTCAAAGACCTGGGACAGTTTTCTCAGCACCTCCCGTAGCACAGGCCCTGAGGTGCGGGGTAGTGTCACAAGGACTGCAAAGTTTGCAAAGATGCTGAGGGAGTACCTTGCCGATCGTACAAAAGTGCTCCTAGATTCCTCTGTGCCTTATAATTATTGGGTATCCAAGCTGGACACATGGCAGGAATTGGCTCTCTACGCCTTGGAAATCCTGGCCTGCCTTGCTGCTAGCGTTTTGTCAGAGCGTGTTTTCAGTGCGGCAGGTAGAATCATTAAAGATAAACGCAACTGAAAATGCTGACAGGCTGACTCTGATCAAGATGAGCAAGGGTTAGATTGGGCCTGACTTTACCACACCACCACCAAATGATAGCGTAATTTAAATTTTGTGCCGGTAAATTGCCATGCACCTGCGCACAACCACACATGGGTACACACTTCATGACTTCGGCTACTTGCTGTACTGCTTCTCCTTTTCCTCATCCGCCACCATCATATGATCAGTGCGACCGTAGTTCATGATGCCACGAAAACATAATTTATTTACATCATATATATGATGATGATGATGACCCTAACCGTTCAAAAGTTAGGCAGTAGTTTCGTGTATACCCCCAGGGTAAATGTTTTAGTCCATGCTTACAGAATGGGCATTACAAGTACAGGAGACCCACTCTTTTGTAATGGGAACAATATTTAGAGGCTCTCCTCCATGTTTCTTTCCAAGGGCATTGGGGTGCCTTCCAATTTTGGCTGCCCTGCCAAAGGGCAATGCTACGAAAGACCCATTTCCTTAAAATGGGCACATTATTTAAAGAGGCCCTCATGCACGTCTCTATACAGGGGCATTGGGGTGCCTCCCAATTTTTGGCTGCCCTGCCAAAGAGCAATACTACAAAAGACAAACTTCCTTAAAATGGGCACAATATTTAAAGAGGCCCTCATGCACATCTCTATCCAGGGGCATTGGGTGTCTCCCAATTTTTGGCTGCCCTGCCTAGGGCAATACTACAAAAGACAAACTTCCTTAAAATGGGCACACTATTTAAAGAGGCCCTCATGCACGTCTCTTTCCAGGGGCATTGGGGTGCCTCCCAATTTTTGGTTGCCCTGCTAAAGGCAATCCTACAAAAGTCCCACTTCCTTAAAATGGACACACTATTTAAAGAGGCCTTCATGTACGTCTCTTCTCAGGGGCATCGGAGTGCCACACAATTTAGAAAAAAAAACATCTTTTATGTAATCCATAAAACTAACATACACCAACTGTGTATCACAAGTGAGTATGAGCCCTTAATATTTTCTCCAGGAAAATCCATTTTGGTTTCATGTTGTAACGTTTTCTTGACAGTCCGTAAAAGTGGTGTAATACTCTGACAACATTGTTCACAGCAGTGACCTTGGAGTCTGAAATGCTTACAGGGGTCTTCCCCATGCTGTTCCCATGTCATTTCAGCACTGTTCTGATACTTTTGTGACATTTTTAGGGTTTATCCATGCTGCCGGGGGTCACGCCAGATAAATACTCTGGTTTCCCATAGGATAACATTGGGCTCGGTGCTCGGGCCGAGTACATGAGTATCTTGGGATGCTTGGCCCAAGCATCGAGCACCCGAGCATTTTAGTACTCGCTCATCTCTAAACAGAACTGGAAATAATAGATAATAGTGAATGGTAAAATTCCTAGGAAGAAAACCTCCTGAGAGCAGATAAACAAATATACAAACTAAATAGCAACCCACAGCTCAGAATAACACAAAACATAAGCAGAACCTTAAGCACACAAAAGTGTGCCACAAAATATCAAAAAACCATTAACTTATCTTGCAAAGATCTCCACAGAGCAGAAGAAACCAGAGAGATGTGAACTCCTCCAGGAACAAAAGACAACTGGCAAGGAATGATCCACTTCCAACCACTTCCAAGAACCAGATTGCCAATCCTCATCAGCTGTGAAGCCCACACAGTCAGTTGCATCACCAGCAACAACCACCGGAGGGAGCTCCAATGAATTCACAGCAGGCAATGTCCCAGGACTTCGAAGGGACCGATACAATGCGACCCTAACTTGTAAGAAGGTATCTTCAGCCTGACGTATCTGGAAGAAAGCCACACTTTGTCGCCTGGGAGAAAAGACGGTGAATCTAGGCGTCTCTTATCAGCATGACACTTCATCCTGCCGGAGGCTTGTGCAAGGGCGTCTATTGACTCTCCGCCGGCCCGTGGACTCCGGTTTAGACAGGCTGTAGCTCCTTCCTCCTTGTCACGGGTGGGCCGCACCTGCCGGTAGTGGGGCCCGGTTGCGTGCAGATCAAAAGTTGAAGACGTCTTGTAGGAACAGATTAAAGGGGTTAATTTATTCGTGACGCCACCTATGAGTAGTTCGGTAATCGTTACCGACGCTGCGGAACCTCCGGAGGATGGATAGCAGCAAGATGGAACGCTCCCCACAGGCTGAGCGGTGATCCCCGGAGGCTGGAGCTGCTTAAGATGTTGTGCGGCAGCTGTGGTTACCTTGTGTGCGGACGGATGCAATCATAAGGAAGCACGGACACTGAAAGTCTCTGCAACGGGTCTTTACTGTAACCAGCAGGCAGTACATGGCATACAGTTCACGGGTAGAAGACCGGGTGGACTCAGCAGTTATAGGTGTCCCTCAGAGATCCGTATTGTTCCTCCATTCTAGCTAAGTCTTTGCCATTGTCACCCAGGAATACCAGGTCGGGTACGGGGAGGCTGCCTCAATCCCTATCCAAGATGTACGTTATGGATGTTTTGGGGAGCCTTGGGTCCCTCGGTGGGTACACCGCTGGTTAGACGACTGGAAGTTGGCTGGTGGTGGGGTGCTCCTGTAAAGCTGCTCCTCCACGCTTCTGGTTCGCGTAGCAGAGGTGAACTGCTGCCAGCTTCGGTACCAGTGAACCGGCTGTAAATTGGGCACGGGGGTATTTTGGAACCCGTGGTTGGTGATGCCCGATCCCGGTTGTTGAAGCCTCAGGTGCTAACACCCGACCGGTGACGGCCCGGGGCTGCACGAGGTGCAGAGCCCCCGCTCCTACTCCAAGTTCAAGTCTGTGTCTTGTCTCTTGTCTAGACTCTCCCAGACTCTCTAGTCTAAGTGTCTATACTTCTCCTACACTACCCTTGCACTCCGCCCACCAGGACCTTGGATTGGCCCTCTATATTAAGTGATGCATGCAGGGTTTTTGGATCTCTAAGTTAACCGGATAACTGCTGTGTCAGAGAATATTGCGGCTGCATTTATGGCTGCAATACCCTCCTGTGACGCACTCGTTGCGGGGCGCCACACTATGGTCTCTCTCCAGATCTTGGAGAAGTCCACGGACAATGCATTAGCCGTCGAGTTGCCGGAACTGAGGAGATTGGAAGAGGCAAACCAGGGTGTTGCCCGAATACCACGACAAAAGGAAATTTAGTACACTGGAGTGATTGTTGTAAGCGAATTTCGCCCAAGTAAGGATTAAAATCTGAAATATGACATTATGCGCAATAGGGTCTTATCCTTTAGACAGGAACGGCAATAAAATCTGATTGACAGCTTCTCACCTGGTATGGTTGTGTAACCCACAACCAAGTATGATCGCTCAGAAACAGCTGCTGCACGGTCCGCACCTCCACCGGTAAACCACGGTGAAGATTATCTGGATAAGGGACGAAGTGCCGCTCGACCTGCACTGCTGTAAAGGACCACCAGAACACGGGATATCTGGGTTAAGTTGTAGGTTTTATTCCGACGCGTTTCGGAGCTGCTTCCGTGCCCTTCCTCAGAGATAATCCAGGTTTGTCTCTGAGTAAGGAGCCTGGTAGCAGCTCCAAACACGTCAGAATTAAAACTTACAACTTAACCCAGATATCCTGTGTTATGGTGGTCCTTTACAGCAGCGCAAGGAAGGAAACAGGTCCAGTTATCGTGATGAGAATTGGCGAAGTGCCGAAGGTAGGTGGTGAGGACTTGGTTGACACGCTCCACTTGCCCGTTGGACTGAGGATGATAAGCAGAGGAGAAGTCCAGCATGATGCCTATATGCTTGCACAGCGCCCTCCAAAACCGGGAAGTGAACTGAACTCCCCTATTGGACACGATATGACGAGGGAACCCGTGGAATTGGAAGATGAGTTCTATGAATATCTTGGCCAACTCAGGAACGGATGGTAGACCGGGCAAAGGAATCGAAGTGAGCCATTTTAAAGAAGTAATCCACGACTACCCATATGACCGTACAGCCGGAGGAGCAAGGGAGATCCGTAATGAAATCCATGGCTAAATGCCGCCAAGGAGCCGATGGGACTGGAAGAGGCAGGAGACGTCCAGCCGGCAACTTTCTGGGCACCTTATTTCTAGCACAAGACGGACATGAAGCAACAAAGTCGTGGACGTCTTAACGGATAGTAGGTCACCAATAGTGACGAGAGATCAAAGAGAGGGACTTCTTATCTCCAACGGGACTGGCAATTCTCGATGAGTGTCCCCATGACAGGACCGTCTTCCTCTGATCCTGTGCTGCGAATGTCTTACCTGGCAGAAGTCCAGCTACACGTAAGAGAGCCACAGTGATTATCTTGGCAGGGTCGATGATATGGAAGGGCTCCTTTTCCACATCCGATGGCTGGGAGGACCGTGACAGGGCATCAACTTTGTGAAAGAAAGAATGCGCATATAGGGTCTTATCTCAATTAAACACATTCACTTGTTGATGTGGAATTGCTCACCTTTAGCAGTTGTGAAACCCACAACTGGTAGAAAAGCGTACAAGCAGCTGCTGCAGGGACCGCACTCCCAACGGTGACCGTGGTCGAGATGCAGATTCTTGGACAAAGTGCTTCGGTGTCCGCGCTGCTGCTCCGGGATCAAAGAAACACAGACACAGGAATGTCTGGTACAGCTACAGCCTTTATTTTCCGACGCGTTTCAGAGCCTCCTCCCGAGCTCCTTCCTCAGGTGGTTTCCCTGAGGAAGGAGCTCGGGAGGAGGCTCCGAAACGCGTCGGAAAATAAAGGCTGTAGCTGTACCAGACATTCCTGTGTCTTGTGTTTCTTTGATCCCCGAAAGGACATCAACTTTGAAATTTTTACTGCCAGGCCGGAAGTGTAGTTCAAAATTGAAACGGGCAAAGAACAGGGACCACTGGAACTGCCATGGGTTGATGCCTCTGGGCGGACTGGAGATAAGCCAGGTTCCTGTGGTCGGTGAAGATAATGAACGGATGAACGGGACCCTCGAGGAGGTGTCACCACTCCTCCAATGCCAATTTAATGGCCAGCAATTCAGGATCCCCGATAGCGTAATTGTGCTCTGATGCGGTAAATGCTTTGGAGAAGATCCGCAGGTGACTAACCAACCCGACAAGGATTTCTGGGAGAGGACAGCCCCGGCTCCTATGGAGGAGGTGTCTACCTCTACAATGAACTGTCTGTTTACCTCTGGTCAGTGCAAGGTAGGAGACTCGGAGAAGGAGCTCTTTAAGATGGAAAAGGTGTTTTCGGCCTCTGGGGTCCAGTTGCCGGCTTTTGCTCCCTTACAGATGAGAGCCATGATGGGCTTGATCAAGGACGAGAAATGGGGAATGAATTGCCTGTAATAATTTGCAAAACCAAGGAACCGCTGAATAGCCTTAGTCCCCACAGGACGGGGCCACTTCAGAACAGCAGTGATCTTCTCAGAATCCATCCGGAATTCGGAATCAGAGATGATGTATCCAAGAAAGGGCAAAGAGGTCTGCTCAAAGACACATTTCTCCATCTTGGCATACAACTGATTCCACCTCTGTCGCAGGACGGACTTGCCGCATGTCCCGTCTATGAGAGGACAAATCTGGGGAGAAGATGAGGATATCGTCCAAATATACCACCACACACTGTACAACAGATCACGGAAAATGTCATTGACGAACTCCTGAAACACTGCGGGGGCATTACACAACCTGTACGGCATGACCAAATGCTCATAATGGCCGTCTCGGGGTTAAAAGCCGTCTTCCATTTGTCTCCGGCACGTATGCAAACCAGGTTGTAGGCTCTTCGTAGGTCCAATTTCGTAAAGATGCAAGCCCCTTTGAGCCTGTCAGCGGCAGGGGTATTTGTTCTTGACAGTGATGGCATTCAAGCCTCTGTAATCTATACAGGGTGGAAAGGTGCCCTCCTTCTTCTTCACAAAGAAAAACCCTGCGCCAGCAGGGGGCGTGTCTTTTCGGATGAAGCCCCTGGCCAAATTGTCTGATGATGTACTCAGACATGGCTTGTGACTCGGCTGGGGACAACGGTAGATTCGACCCCTGGGGGGTGTAGCACCTGGTAGCAGATCAATAGGGCAATCATACGGCCTATGAGGGGAAGGACCTCTGCCTCCATCTTGTTGAAGACATCCACGTACTGCCAATACGCAGCCGGTAAACCAGGAAGAACAGAAGCTGGTTGCGGGGAACCAGGTGGCAGAACAGACTGCAGGCACCTCTCGTGGCAGAGAGGGCCCCACCATCCCCTGAGCACCGTAGAAGGCAATCTTTTCATGGTGTAGAGTCCCGATCTGCATCTCCACCTCATCTGTCACCTTGGTGACGATATCCTGCAGTGGCCTGCTATCCACTGATGCAATTACACGAGGCGTCAATAGAGGTATTACGGGGATTTCAAGCTGAGTCACCGCCTCATGCCGAATGAAGTTTCCTGCTGCCCCAGAACCCACATAGGCTAACATAGAGAAGCGTCTTTGTGGACATATCACCTGCACGGGCAGGGTGAGGGGTTGAGAGGCATCGCTCTCACCTAGGATGGCCTCTTTTACTTTACCTAGGAGTTTCCCGGCCTTTCAGGACCCAGGGGGTCTAAATACCACAGCTGCTAGTACCAGGGGGGTGGCTCGTAGGGTTAGCCTATACTACAGTATAACTAAGGAGGATTCGAGGTAACAGGGCCCAAGGCTAGGAGAGCAGGAATGGTTCTACCGGGGAGAGCACAAGGAGGATCTGACCAACAGCCAGCAAAGCAGAAGCTTAACTAACTCAATAATCATGCACCTCCCATCAGTGGAGGTGGCCTGATATACCGGAGGGCGGGCAGCTATTGGTCAAGGGGAGTGGCAGGTTCGGCCGTGCCGGCATCTAGAGTCACAGGGGAGGAGCGTGGCCGAGCCTACTGCGCCACTCATTACACTCATGAAAACCGACCACTGCAGTGTGCTGGTGCGTGAGCCGGGCGGTGAGCAGACAGGAAGGGGACCCGATGATGGCTCCGGGACACAGCACGCCTGGACACCGAATGCCTGATTGACAGAGGAGCGGAGGATGAAGACCCAGCTGAGGTGAGCTGGGGAGCGGTGTCAGGAGACACTTCATTCTCAGAAACTGGCTGGTCGGGATGGCTCAAATGGTGGAATGTTGGTGTGCTGATGATGCATGCAATAATGAATTAATCAATGTATTCTTTCCGATATACATCACTTTGCCTGATTTGATATTCATTAACCACCATCACAATATCAAGAAAGTCGATTTTACTTAAACTCATTTTGTATGTTAATTTTATGTTGAAAGGATTATGGTAGCGTTGTACTATAAAATCCTCAAACTGCACTGCCGTTCCCTGCATATGATCAGGATGTCATCTATATAGCAAAGCCAACACTGCACATAGCCACAGCCCTGCACGCACTCGTCACCAAAGATGTAATTTCCCAATATCGAGAGAAAGGTTAGCGTATGAAGGCACACAATCCATGCCTATTGCAGTGCCGCATCTCTGGAGATAAAAGACATCCTTGAACACAAAGAAATTGTGTGTCAAGTGCATAGTGGAGCAGCTCGAGAACCAGACAACCCATCTCCCACCCCAACTGGCAGCCTCCAAGAGATAACATACAGCCTGCAGGCTGACATTGTCATTAATACATGTGTACAATGATTCCATGTCGACTGCTGCAATCAACATGTCTTTATCCATAAAAATGCCATCAACCCGATTCAGGTGTCCATTGTGTTGTTGACACATGATGAAAGTATGAAAGTAATTCAACCAATGATTTCTAATAATGGTCTATAAATTTGCATATGAGGTCACAAAGCCCATCAAGGTTCAACACAATCGGATGCCCCTGTGGATTAAGGTCACTTTTGTGGATTTTGGGGAGAAGGTAAAAAGTGGGCACTTGAGATTGATATTAATATTGTGGTTGATGAACATCAGATCATGCAAACCAACTTCTATTGGAAGGATACATCAGTAAATTCATTATTGCATGCATCATCAGCACACCATTCTTCCACCATTCGAGTCATCCCGACCGGCCAGTTTCTGAAAGTGAAGCGTATATGCTCATCTGAGGGTATTTATGTAATAGGTATTTATGTAATAGGTGGTTATCAGTTAGTTTATCTTTTTGTATTGTCTATATGTGAAAGTACACTCCTCCTTATGAGAGGCCTCTGGACCCTAAATTGGGCCTGTCCGGAAAATGTCTAAATTTCCTGACCTGTGGAATATATTACGGTATTAAGCAGTGGGGAAGTTTGAGCTGGAACAAAACAGGGTTGAAAATGGCTGATATTCTAAATTGACCAATAACTCCAGAACAAGGTGCCCCAGCTGCACACCTCCATCAGACATGTTTGGACAACACCTGCACAAAGTTATCAACTTTCAGGTCTGTACCCGAACGTTTATTATCATTCATCCGGTTACTGCCAGAGAGTACTATTTTAGGAGGGTGAACAACAGAGGCATCTCCCTGTGTCTTAGGACTCTTTCCTCTGTAATTTAAAGTAGGAGTTACGGCCCTCCCCCGGCCATTTTTCCCAGGAAGGCGTCTAGGCCCGCATCATCCTGAGAAGAAGGTTGAGCTTTACCCCTCTTCTCCACTAGACGCTTAACTACCTCCACCAGAGACCTATGAGCAGACTTAAACAATACAGCAGTGACATTAGTTCTGAGGAAATTATGTTGACGAAACTTGCCCCAACTAAGTACTTTTTCTAACCACCAGTCAAACACCAGGTTATGTTTTCGAAGCCAGGGAAAGCCCAAGACAATGGGTGTTGGCAGATTATCCAAAATGAAATAAGACAGGAACTCCTTATGAAGAGTTCCTTTGCACAGGTTCACATTACATATGATTTTGGAAAGAATTATCTTACTGGGAGGAGTCAATGGCAGAGATAGGAATGGATCTCACTAAAGCACTATGATTTAGACCATGAGTCTGTGTGAAGCGAAAATCTATCATATTGACCCGTGGTCGGAAAATCCACAAGGACAGGAATAGTAACTGTCTTTCCACCAATCACCATTTCAGCAGAAATGGTAGGCTAAGACATGAAAATGGTGGAAATATGCCCTCCCTGGTCATTTCCCTCCACATGACCAGAAGAACATGGTTCAAAAGAGTGGGGAGCAAATTTGGAATGGATAGACCTTGATATAATGGTCCGAATGACGGCAATAGTAAAACGCCCCTTTGTCATGACGAACTGCAGGTGGCCTAGTATTAACGGTCTCTAGCTGCATAGGTTCATTCAACATAACCTGTGGAACCTCCCCAACATAGGAGACCACAGGGCCAATGTTGTGTATGTCTCTCTCTGAGGCATCTGTCCAGCCTTATAGCAAGGGACATTGCAACCTCCAACGTCTCTGGAGCAGCATACTGAGTTATAGACTTTTGCAGCCTAGCTGACAAACCCAAACAGAATTTACTCCTAGGAGCAGGTCATTCCACTGAGATTCAGTGGCCCATTGTCACGGGTGTGTCAGGAGGCACGGAGGAGGCTGTAGAGGCTCCTTGCAGAAGGTCACAGTGTCTGGCCAAAGAGGTAAAATCCTAAAATATGTCTCTGTCCCTTTAAGAGGCATTCTCTCTTAGTGAGAGCAGGAGGTCACTAGGACCCAGCTGATCTCTTATATTCAGCTGACTATTTATACTCTTGATTCCCAGGATGCACTGCTGGTGATAGCTTGTCAGGGTTGCTTCCTAGCTCTGCAGTGAATCCTGGACTTTCTGTTGGATTGCTGTTTGGATCTTCATAAGCTAAGTGTTTCTTCCTTCCCTCTTTGTTTATTTCTCTGTTGTGTTTCTTTAGTAGTTAGCCGGGTTGACTAGTGTTCACCCGCTCAGATCCCTTGTGTAGTCTTAGTTCAGGGATAGCAAGGCCAGGTATCCGCTTCGGTGACAGTTGTGGAGACTGTATAGGGGTCATTAGGGGAGCCAGGTGTCACTGCTAGTTTATCTAAGGGTCTCAATATCCCCTTTGCCCTTAGCATCAGGGACTTCTCCTCACTCATCATCCTGCGCTGGGTGTCTCCCTTACCCCAGCGTGAGACCCATTTCCTTAACTCTGAGCAATACTCCTCGGCTGGCCGTGCTCCCTACCGGAGCTTGCAAAGGTTAGAAACAGCCAAGGAGACACCATCAAGGACACCATATGCCAGGGCCATAGTGGCAAAAACTCATCCACCGACCGCAAAGATGGAGAATTGGTCAGTAGAGATAAGGCCCATGCATGGGGATGCCCCTTGAGAACGGAGAATATCCCCACATCGTGTTACTCACTCCCTGAAGAACGAGCGCAGAGCCTGAAATATAATTTACAGGCTTCTCTGAACACCATAAATTTCTCTCTCCCTCCTGAAAATCTGTCAGGGAGAGATATATTGGGTTCTTGTATGGCTAAAGCATGAGCCAAGGCCAGATAACCAAGAACTTGATGTAGCTGCTGCACCATCTTGGTACAGAATTCAGCAACGTCCTGAAAGAAGGCCTGAACCAGGCATGCAGAAGCTTGTGAAGAAGCCATATGGCTTCAGAAAACTGGTAGTTCACTGTTAAAGTCAGTAGTAACAGGCAAAAAGGAAGGCAGGATGACATAGATGGGCTAAGGGAATCAGCGAAGCTAGTCTGACCCTGTAGACTGGGGTTCCCTAGCTGTCCTTATTCCCAGAATTATCTCTGAAGGTGAGGATATCTGGGCCAACAACTTTGTCCTGCTTCTGATCAGCCCTAGGCTATTACCATTCACCTCCACCCAGGGACCAGCATAATAACAGCAACTCCTAGGAAGGAACAGCTTCTGATAACTCCAGCAGAAACTGCATGCAGCAAAACACAGCTCACAGCTCACAGGTGATAGAGTGAATGAACTCTATCAGAGACACCATCTCATAGGAAATTTAATTATTTAACAGCTGGGGGAGTAGTCATCTGACACACCCACAGCAGTCATTCGTTCATAGACAGAAGGAAATCATACCTACTACATCTTCTTTCAATGTTCTTTTTTATTAAATGTTAAAAGAACAATAACAAACAGAAATATTCAAAGGTTTGGACTATATGTTCAATTGGTAAGATAGCAAAATAGTAAATAACACTTTCGTCCAGTCGTGAGCTTGGTTTTGTAGATTAGAACAAAAAAAAACAACCATTGAAATACAACCTAGGGCTACGTCACACACACAGATATTTGTGCAGAGATTGTTCACAGATCTCCTGTTGCAGTGAAATCATGGACACAATGTTCCATTTTGTGGCTGTATACAAATGGTACAATGTGTCCATGATTTCACTGCAACCAGAGATCTGTGAACAATATCTGCACAAATATCTGTGTGTGTGACGTGGCCCCTAGGTTGATCGAAACTGCTTATAGAAGCAAACAAGGGCGTTAAGTGTAATGCCAGATGTATAAACTAAACAAATATACCAAAGAAATATAAGGTTAGAAGAGAGAGGTAAAAATAGTGAAAAGAAAGAGAGTAGGGGAGGTGGGAAAGCGGGGGGAGGAGGGGGTTCAGCGATACTTCATGATGGAATTTTGTTAAATATAGGTTCACTTTTGGAGAGAACTAAAGTTGGATCTGAATTGTATCCATGGGCGCTAGTTCTCTTTGAAGGCCACTTGTGTATAATTTACTGAGGTTACTATGTCAGCAATGTGGTATAATTGGTCTATATTTGCCAGGAGATGCTGAAGTGTGGGGATTTGGATTGATCTCCAACACGTGGGGATGAGAAGTTTTGCCGCAGCAACCAATTATATTGTGGGCTAGGACTGAGGCCCTCTTTTGCTCTGCTCAGGCCAAACAGGTGGGGGGAGAATTTAACAGCGTTGTTTCAGGTGTTAATATCACTGTTTTCCCTTTGATGTCTCAAATATGCTTTTCAGTTGTCTCCCAAAAGTGGCGAAGAGTCTGGCACGTCCACCATTGATGGAAATCATCCCCATCCTCTTTTTCGCATCTCCAGCATCTAGTCTGTGCATTTACTTGCCAGACCCAAGTCTGCGACGGTGATATGTACCACTGAGATACTATTTTAACAGAATTTTGTTGGGTTTTCACGCAGCTCGTTAGCCCGTGCGAGTGTGCATAAATGTGGAGAACTTGCGATTGTGTGAACTGATAACCCAGATCCTTCTCCCAAAGGGTGATGTATGCTTTTTTCAGGCAGAGATCATTTGTCAGACGTGCCTGATAAATTGTGAAGAGTAGGGATGAGCGAGTATACTCGCTACTATTCGGAAGTCGCCGAATAGTAGCGGTATTCGGCTACTCGCTACTCTCCGAGTATCTTATGAGTACTCGGGAGTAGCGAGTAGTCCAAATACTTTCACAGTGTATCTATAGATACACTGAGAAAGTACCCTAAAAGTGAATAAAAGTTGTTAAAAATAATAAAATTACATACTCACCTATTCAACGCCTGCACCGGGACAGTCCCAGAAGACCTGTGATCACCGGACAAGGATCTGTGATTTCCAGCCAATCAGATGGCCGGTAGCCATCTGGCCAATCAGATGGTGACACGTCACAACCACGTGATCGCTAGCGGCCACCTGATTGGCCAGATTGCAAGGTCCTGGAAGTACACCTCAGTGTTCTTGCAGGCGATGTTGCAGTGCTCTGAAATCAGGCGATCGGCACGAGGCGACATATCGCCACCAAATTCCCCAATTACACGCCGCAATTGGGAGGGATTTTGACAGCGATTGTTGCAGGGCGACATATCGCTGTCAATATTTCTTGCCGCGATTGCGGCGTGTAAAGGTACCCTAAGGTTGCTGACTGATTGTTCATTGTTGCCTTGGCTGTGTCATAAAGCAGGGAGTAGGAAACAGGAAGGGGGGATAGAGTAGAGGGCAGAAGAATGGAGGTGGAAAAAGAAAGGGAGAGAAGAAAAAACAGCATGAATTTCAGATTCAACACAATTCTTAACATACTACTACAAATTATATCAAGCGATGAGCTCATCATTCCTGTAGGCTATTGGGGAAAAATAGCTTCAAGTTCCTATAGTTTAAAGAAACATGTTCATTTTGGTGATGATGTGGAGTAAGGGTGGGATTGGGTAGGGGGGGTATGGAAAGGTGGGGAGAGGAGAGGGGCAGGGGGTAGGACATGGAGGAAGTGAAGGGCCGAGGAGAGGGGTTGGTATATTAAGGGGACCATATGAAAATACATATTATAAAGTCCTTGGTACTGGACCAATTCTCAGCATAGGTAGCTATATAGGTTCTGAAAACAATTAGGAAATCTTTGGCATGGAGAGTGGGTAAGTCTCGAGCTCAAGTTGTCTCCACGTCTCCTTTTAATTGCAGTGTCTTGACCTACATACTCTTAAGACTCAGGGACATAGGGGTCCCCACCAAATGCCACGTAAGTGGGTTTTGCAGGGGTTGGTGGAGTGACGCTGAGTGGAAGGATTCCAGGTCAGGGTAAACCTTCAGGGTAATGTCCATGGTTTTGCACATCTCTCTGATATCGGAAGATGTTCTGGCTAGAAGCTTCCTTTCACCTGCTGTGATGAAAATCCCAAAAGGGAACAGCCAACGAAAGTGGTGTCCTTTTAGTATTAAAGCATCTGTGAAAGGTTTATGAAGCTTTATTTTTTTAAGAGTTATGCCTGATAGGTCTTGAAAGAGCCTTAGTTGTGAGTCCTCATAAACATTTTTGTCCATTTCACATGCCCTGCGGAGGATCAGGTCTTTTGTACGGTAGTCCAGAAAGTGACACAGAACATCCCGTGGAGAGTCACCCCGCTTTGGCTTAGGGCGGAGTGATCTGTGTACCCTAATGAGTTCTATATCTCTGGGGTCTTATAAAAGTTTACCAAATACCTCCTTAGCAGCTTTGGCCAGGGTGTCATAGGTGACAGATTCCAGGAGACCCTTGATGCAGATGTTGCTTCTACGTTCACATTTGTCGTGATCTTCCAGCATAGAATGAATGGCATGTAGATGGTTTTCAAGCACAGTTAAGCAATCAAGTAGGTTGTTGGTATGAGGTGTTATGGTCGCCTGGTTTTGCTCCACTGCCTCTAGTCTATGACCTTGTTGTGATAGGTCATGTTTTATTTCAGCTAGTTCTTTACCTATAGGTTCAAGTGTCTTGGACAGGATCCTTTTGATAAATGAGTGGGTCACTAAGTTATCTCTCGCAACCCCTCCAATGTTAGAATCACTCTCAATGTCTGCGTCAGAGTCATACTCTATATGTAGATCGGCATGCCTCGGGGACTTGGTGGGATCTGGAAGGGCAGATTGTTTTTTTCAAAAATGTATCCACATCGGCTGTAGTGATAGATTTTGTGACGTTCGACGAAGCCTGTGGGGTTTTCACACCAGATTTCCCAATAATCGTCGGTGGTGGGCTATAGGATTTTGCAAAAATGTTCTACTCATGAATCTCCCCCTGCCTATACGTGGAGAAGAGTTTAGCTAGGCATAGTCGTTACTTAGTGTGGAATCCAAGAAAAATTACTGTTGCAGTCGGTTGTATTAAACTGAATGAGAACAGTTGTAGTCCTCTTATTGTAATGGATTGCAGAGCAACAGGATTGGAATAGTTAAAGAGCAGGTTAGCCCGAAGTCATCGGGGGGAGGTACAGTGGGCACCAGTAGGAGTATGACTCAGTTTGTTGATAGAAAGTTAATGCCTGAGGAGGGTAGTAGTTGTGCTGCTTATTGTGGAGCATACTGTAGTGGACCTCACATGTGTAATGGGCTTTTCTGACGCTATGCAGAGCAGTGCTGGTAGATGAGACCAACCACCCACCTCTCAGTCTCCTGTATGTTGTATTGTGAAGTAAACTGTGTAGATCACGTGACCGCCGTCCGTGATAGCGGCGGTCAGGAGCCGCACTGTACCTGAGGCCGCGGCTTGGGTGGAAGTGTAGGCCCGCTTATGGACGGCTCTATTTCTGGGCTTTCCCGGATCTTCAGTGCTCGAGCGGGTGGATCCCAGTGTTTTGTGCAAATCCCTCACCTGGGTTGAAGAAGCTTGGCTGTTTGAGCCGGTGGTTCCTGAAGGCGGTCCTGGTGGTTACCTCCGCAGCAGGCAGATGGTGGATGGGGAGGTGAGAGTGTTCGTCCACTGATGGCCAGAGAAGCAGTTCAAAGGCTTCAATATGGACCCCAGATGGTCTTGGGTGTTGTATCATAACTACTGCATGAATTCACAGAGACTGCAGTGAAAGTGTACATGTGATAATTAGACATCAAATTTCATGTAGTTCGACATGTTGTGACTTTTGCAACAATTGGGTGCGGTCTAATCTATGAGGGGTTAATGTCAAGGGAGCTGTGTATGAGGGTTAGTAAGCATGTGAGGGATATTGGTGAGGCCATGTCAGTGGGCGATATCAAACTTCTCAAAACTATCAAACTTCTGTTCAAACAATTCCATAACTGTGATGTGAGGAAGGTGAGAGGAATTGACAATCAGGGTTGGGATTAGGGGTAGCAGTTAGTGATGAGCGAGTGCCATAATATTCGTAATCGCTATACTCATTGCTAGTACTTTATAAAATTTGCGTATTTGTTCTGAATAGTGAGTACAATTTAAGTCAATGGGAAATGCGAGTAATTTTCTGCTGGACCCTACAAAGGGGTCTGGGGGCCTGAGGAAAAAGCTGAAATGGATGGGAAAGTGATGAAACAGAATGAGAAGAGCCTGGAGAATGTGCTTGCATGCATTTCTGACTCTCATATGGTTTATGTGAATAACTTTGTCGCAGGATTACGCCGATGTTACAGATACACAAGAACAACTACCAAACCTAACCTGAATCGCACTTAACAGGCCAAGAAGGTTCAGAAACATTTTTTCCTGCATAATCACTTGTATACAAGGCTAAATAAGCCAGAAAAACAAAAGAATATCAATTTTAGCATTTGTTCACACGTAGTGTTGTGGCTTTTTTTTGCCTTTTACAATTGGGAAGGCCCTGATTTTTCCATTTTGTAGGGTCCCTCTGTCATACATCACTTGTAGTTAGCACAAGCACTTTAAAAGTCCAGCTACAACATACCACTAGGTATGTTGATCTTTGACCTCAGAGGCCTCAGGTGGTCCTGTAAGATGCGTTTTGGAGGGATCACTCTTAGGCTATGGTCACATTTGGGATGTTGCATCCGTTTGAGGGATGCATTAAAGGATGCTTTTTTCCCCTTGCCATTTCCATGACATGTGCGTTCATTTTTAACTCATGCGTTAACGCATGCATTTCCATAGACTTACATGTTAAAAAAACGCATTTGTTTTTAATAACAGGCCCAAAAACGATGCAGACCACGTTTTTGGGTGCGCTACCAAAAACGCATAGTGTCAAACGCATTGCACTTTTGCTATGTGTTTTTTGCATTGGAGCCTATAGGTGCATTAACGCATGCGTTTTTCAACATTTGCACATGAAAATAACGCATGCATTTAGCAAATGCATGATGCAAGTCTGACCCTTACTTAGGCTTTTGGGTAGTCCCTCTCTCATTGACACTCAGATAGTGGACTACTTATTCCATAGCAGTTTACAATGTGCCCATTGTAGTGTTGGGCTTACCCCTTCTCCTACTCCTCCTCTTCCTCCATGGCCATGTGATTCTGCTGCCCTACATTCAATTGTTCAGAGGCCCTGCAGTAGGCAGGAAACCTGAGTTTGATGAGGGCCCAGAGTGTTCCCTGTAACGTACATTTTGTGAGGACCTCTCTCTTTCTTAGACATTTGGGTTGTCTGTCACTCATTGACACTCAGATAGTGGAATACATATTCCATAGCAGTTTACAATGTGCCCATTGTAGCATTGGGCTTCACCATCATCCTGCTCCTCCACCTCCATTACAATTTATTTTCAAATGTTCATAGGGCCTGCAGCAGGAATTTGAGTTTTCTGAAGGCCCAGACATGGCCCTGTAACATACATTTTGGGGGACCGCTCTTAGGCATTTGGGAGGGCCCTACTCTATACTTTTGGAGGGCCATCCTCTATACATTTGATGCTGAAACCACTGCCTTAAGAATAAAAGCATAAGCAAAGCCATGGTTGCTGGCACTGAAGGCATTGAGGAGGGCCCTCCTTTATTCATTTGGGAGGGCCCTCTATACATTTGGGAGGTGGAGAGCATTGATGCGCAAGTATTTGAGGACCCATGGCCAGAAGAAAGTCACTTTGAGGAACCTGATTTACTGTCTCCAGATATCGAGGACAACGATGATGAGACACAGTTTTCATCAGGTCACCTAAAGTCTCAATTGTGAAGGAGGATAACATGGAAGATGGGTTGGTCGATGATTAGTCCACTGATCTGACTTGGACCATTGGCACGCATAGCTAGCACATCAACACAGAGGAAGATTGATATGTAACACTTGAGAAAGACGGCACTATACCGTCGAAACATGTCGTGGCGGATGGTGGATTTCTAATAAAAGGACTTTCCACTCAGCAGAGTCCATGGCTTTAATCAGAGCGCCCAGCACGAGACCGTGTAATTGAATCTACATGATATGTAACACCAACACAGGTGCCAATGGGTAGTGGTTTGACCAGAGTGAGAACTGGGTCAACTGTCCCCAAGAGCAACCCCATTGTGACACACATCAGGGCATGGGGACGTTCAGCCGCAGTCTGAAATTTTTTTAATGAAACTCCTGAGAAAAATATTGTAATCTGTAGCATCTTCCATATCAAGCTAAGCAGAGGTCAGGGCAAAGGCAACCTGAGCACCACGAGTAAACGTAACTACATGGCAGCCAAGCACCCCAGTAGTTGGGTGGAACACCAGGGTACCAAATCTGTATCTGTAGGTCAAACTACTGCCATGTCACCTTTGTTTTGTCCTTGACACTCTGCTGTCTATCAAGCAGGTGTTCATACCTCCTGCCCAGAAGGTGCAGTTGCACAGAGAAAACAAACATCAACCTCATACATTAAGTTGTCCAAGCGAAGCATCAAATTGTCCTTGCAGAGAGCTTGGAACGGAGGCGTAAATAACCAGCCACACACTCACAGGCACAAATACCAAAATCGCAGATTGCCAAATTGCTACCTGTGGAGATGTTGACATTTAGGCTTGTGGGAACAGAGTGGTAACATGATAAGCAAAGCCATGGTTTTCTTTCTTTCTTTCTTGGGCCCTTCTTTAGACATTTGTGAAGGCCCTCCTTTATATATTAAGGAGGGCCCTCATCTATCCTTTTGGAAGGGCCCTTCACTATCTGCTGACCATGAAGCAGGTGTGGCACCCTGTGCAGGTCACCACAGGATCTCTTGGGACATGGATGGAAAGTACACAGCAAACAGACCCCACTAACAAACAACACCTTTCACCCCAGACCTGTAGGGGGAGCTCCACTGGTTGCCTTAAGCCAGTTCCCCCTATAAATACGGGTCCTGGAGGGAGAAACACCAGAGTGTGCAGTCACTACAGAACTGTAAGGAGCTGAGTGAGCTGACCTGGTACTGGAGCCACGCTAGGTCCATACCAGAAGCACCTGAGAACAGTGGTAGACCCTTAGAATAGGGGCCGACAACTTCCGTTGGATTTGAAAGAGACTGGCCGTGATTAACTAAGGGAGAGCGAGGATGAGTAGCCCGGACCCCAGCAACGCGGTAGCCCCGCAAGTAAAACAACCGGTTGCCCCGCCAGGGGCCCAGAACGTACAGCTGCTGGTCGTTCAACCAAACGGCGGCGCCATGCTGCCACCGCCACCCGCACCGGCGGCCCCGATAATGCCGATATCTCTGCCGTACGTCCTGAATGCGGCCTGGTTACCCAAGTAGAACGGCAAGCCCGGCACCCTAGATGTGTTCCAGAGGAAGATATGCACCGTGCTAGATATGTACGCGATGACCAGTAAGCAGAGAGCGTCAGTAGTAATGGGACAGTTAACAGATGCAGCAGAGCTGGAAACCCGAAAATGGTCTGTGGAAGATCAGGAGTCTGTTGAACAAATCTTTATAAAGCTAAAGAGAGTTTTTGAGCATCATACTCAATCTGAACTGAGACTGTTGTTTTATCATTGCAAACAAGGGGCACAGGAGAGTGTCCTAGACTATTCCCTGCACTTACAAGAGGCACTGAGACTACTTAAACAGGCCGATCCCGGTGGTGTTAGAGATGAAGATAAAATGCTGATTGAACAATTTGTTATTGGCCTCAGATTACCTGATGATAGAAAGCAAGCGCGCTGGTGGGCTCTGCAAAATCCTGATGCAGAGTTCGCTACGTTAAAAGACTTAACAGTTCGGGGACAGCAGCTCCCTACAGTGCCAGACTTAACCCCACAGCCGCAGTGGACTAAAACCCCTTCTGTGCTGGAAGCGCCTTCTTCATCCCCCGCAGCTCAATCCAGCGCACAGACTGTGACAATCGACCGGTTTGACAAACTGTGCTCCGATGTGCAGCAGCTGACCAAAGAGGTGGTGAGGCTCCGAGGTGCAAGGCGACCCAAGACAGAAGCAAGGCCATTAGACAAGATCCAGCTCGCTGACATCCCCGACGACGTTCTGTGGATGAAGAAGAGGACAACGCCACTGCGAGGGAGACCCACAGATCTCTACAGCGCTGACAGACATCCCATCTGTCGCAAGTGCGACAAAGAAGGACATGTCTACCATTCCTGTCTTTTAAACGAGCAGCCCCTGGGAGAGGAGGGCCCGGAGACAGTTCAGGCCCGACCAACTGGGAGCGCAAGTACGTGGGAGATTGTCCGTACTTGTCCATCATCATCGACGGCACCGCTACCACTGCATTGATAGACACTGGATCCCAGGTGACAACCATCCCGAGTATCCTTTACAAACGGTTCTGGTCCGACATCAAACTAGAACCCCCAAACCCTGACTTGAACATTGAAGCAACCAATGGGATGCTAGTTACAACAGAAGGGCAGTGGGAGGCTACAGTAAAGGTGGGGAGGGTACAGCTAAAGAACCAGGGCATCATAGTGGTTCAGGACAAACCACAAGAGCGGGATCCACATGTGATACTGGGTACCAATGTAATGGTTAGATGCCTAGATGAAGTGTTGTTTTTGCTCCAACAGAGTGCAGATACCGCTAAGCCAAGCGAGAGGACAGCTCTTCAAAGGGAGATCCGAGCTCTCGTGTATCAACAACAGGTAAAAATGTCAAATGGTGAAATTGGCAGTGTACGGGTGACAGATCCAATTCCAATTGTAGTACCACCAAGAAGTGAAATGATGATCTGGTGTCGGGCATCAGTAGGCCTCAGAGGGCAGGACTACCAGGCAATAATGGAGCCCGTGATGTCTGACAGTAGTCCTACACTCCTGACAACCAGGGGGGTGGTTGATGTAAGAAAAGGAAGGGTCCCTGTAGGTGTACTCAATTACGGTGATGATGAAGTGAAACTGCCAAGGTATTCCACTGTTGCAAAATTGTACCATGTTGATAACAATGCAATACATGAAGTCAATCATTTTCCCAGACAGTGACAGATGAACCCCCTCAATCCAAAGGTCAGCTAGAGAAATGGTGTCAGGAGCTTAGCATAGAACTGACAACACATCTTCTCACCAGAAAAATGGAGTTTATTGGGTAGTTTGAGAGTATGAACAGGTATTTAGCAAACATCCACTTGATTTTGGGAGAATCAAAGGGGTTCAACATCATATACCCACAGGTGACCATGCACCCATCAAAGAAAGATACAGGCCTATACCACCAGCATACTACCAAAAAGCAAAAGAGATGCTACAGGACATGAAGAATGCAGGGGTCATCAGAGATAGTTGTAGTCCCTGGGCAGCACCACTGGTCCTGGTTAAAAAGAAAGACAGTAGTATGAGGATGTGCGTAGATTATAGGCAGATCAATAGAGTAACACACAAATATGCATACCCGTTACCTCGCATAGAAGAGTCACTAGCTGCACTTAAGTCTGCCAATTACTTCTCCACATTAGATCTTACTAGTGGGTACTGGCAGGTCTCCGTTGCAGAAGAAGATCGTGAGAAGACAGCCTTCACCACGCCATTGGGGTTATGCGAGTTCAACAGTATGCCATTCGGGTTATGCAACGCACCAGGGACATTTCAGAGGCTGATGGAGTGTTGCCTAGGGCCCCAGAAACTTTGAGACTGTACTACTGTACCTGGACGATGCCATAGTGTACTCTCAGACCTACGAAGATCACTTCTAAGTGAAGTGTTTGAGTCATTGTCCAAGTATGGTATGAAGTTGAAACCGTCAAAATGTCACTTGCTGAAACCCAAAGTCCAATACCTGGGATATGTGGTCAGTGCAGAAGGCGTAGCACCCGACCCCGACAAGGTTAAAGTCATCAAGAACTGGCCAGCGCCAACCACCTTCAAGGAGGTACGTCAATTCTTAGGACTGGTCGGGTACTACAGAAGATTTATCAAGGGCTACACGAAGATAGCAGCGTAGGTCAATCCAAGAAAGGCAAGATCAGAGGTCCTCCATTCCGGTGGGGATCAGAACAAGAACAGTCTTTCCAGAAACTGAAAGATGCCTTAACAGGAGAAGAGATTCTGACCTACCCTGATTACAATCTACCGTTCCTGTTATACACAGATGCAAGCAACGAAGGCTTAGGAGCAGTCTTATCACAGAGACAGCAAGGCAAAGAGAAAGTGATAGCCTACGCCAGCAGAAAGCTCAAGAAGACAAGAAGAACCCGTTCAATTGCAAGAAATGCAGCCTGTTGTACCGGAACCTGAGATGCTTATAATCGGTGAAACTGCTAGTCTCACAGTAAGACCAAGAATTCGCAGACAGCTACCTGCATTACAACCTCTAACAGAAGTCAGAACACATGCAACACTGATTCCACGCAGATCATGTCGCAGTACACAAGGACAGGCCCCATCTAGATATGGAGAGTGGGTTTAAAATGTACAATAACAGTAACTAGTAACCAAGAGTAAATAAGTGACCTTAGTCCACAAGTGTAAATACTAGTGTACAGAAGGCTGGAAGAACTGGGCACAGCCCCAAGCATATCAAGTTGGGAATAGAAAGTGCCTGGGGTAGAGAAAGAAGGTTAGACCCAGCCTCCTAAGCAGAGACACCCATAGGGAATTATGTAAAGTTTAAAGTGTGTACCCGTAAATGTGTTTAAGCCATCAGAGACTTTACTGCTGGACTTTACTCTTCTTCCCGTTTGTTGAACCCGGACTATGGTCACAGCACTAGTGTGACAAAAACTGCTTTTTCCCTTTTCCCAGCCTGCGGCAGATGGACTAGTGCGTAAGGACTGCTTTTTCATATTTTTCATATTTTTCTCTTCCTTTTCAGTGTTATTTGTAAATTTTCAATTTGAGACTCTGTAAATACCGGTTATTAAATGTATATAAAATGTTGAAGTTGTAAAGAAAAAGCTTTGGCTTCAGTCCGGGAGAACTGAAGTTAACTAAGGGGGAATGTGGCACCCGTGTAGGTCACCACAGGATCTCTTGGGACATGGATGGAAAGTACACAGCAAGCAGACCGCACTAACAAACAACACCTTTCACCCCAGACCTGTAGGGGAATCTCCACTGGTTGCCTTAAGTCAGTTCCCCCTATAAATACGGTCCTGGAGGGAAAACACCAGAGTGTGCAGTCAATACAGAACTGTAAGCAGCTGAGTGAGCTGACCTGGTACTGGAGCCACGCTAGGCCCATACCAGAAGCACCTGAGAACAGTGGAAGACCCTTAGAATAGGGGTCACAGGAACAGGAGAGAAGCAAGTACCAAAAAGGGGCAGAGGAGTCGTCCGACTCACCCTAACAGAGTTCCGTCACTGGGTCCGAGCTACAAGACCACAGTAAAGACCTTGCAGAGAAACCAGCACTACAAATAGGGGGTTTAGCTCCCCGGACACCCCGAAGCACCACCAAATGAGAGCCCGGAGTTAAGGCCTGACAGGAGTCCCATAGAAGTGCCCTCAGTGCAGCAAATCCAGGTGTGCAGAGTCACACAAGAAAGTGCATTAACGGTTTGGTCGGGTTTCATGCCTGCCAGACTCCAGCAGAACTACGGAAACTAGGAAGCCTACAACCCTGCATGCTGTGGAAAATCCTGAAGTGTTTTACCTCATCTCCGGTCGAGTGTACCCGACAACATCAGTAAAGGACAAAAGACGTATGTGTGCGTGTCCCTCCTCCCAGTCGCACTACACCGACCGCGCTACCCTATTCCTGAACTCCATTAACTGCACTGAGGAACCCCGCTCGCCCTGTAGGGAGCGTTCCATCTAGCTGCCGCACATCAGGGGTCTGAGCAGCGTCGGTGCCTTCACCGGACACCTACAGGTGGCGTCACGAAACAAACTTTATTTCTTATTTAACCGTGCATTGACCACCTTACAGCCTCAGGCACCGACCGGACCGTGACCCCAGCCAGTCCTTAGACCTGAGAACCTGGCTACGGTGAGTCACAGGCACTCCCACCTCCTGCCCACGAGCTGCGGTCGCACACATACAGCAACCAACATGAACCATGTCCCTTGTTTTGTCCCAGTAGAGCATGTTGTTATCCCCAGATCTTGGAAAGAAAGCATAAATACACAAACACTCCCCCACAGGCAAAAACATTAAATGCTCACATTGCCAAATTGCTAAATGTGCAGGTGTTTATCTTTAGGCTTGTGAGAATGGAGTCTTTCCATGATATCGTGGCTGTGGCTGCCCCAGGGTACAGGTTTCCTAGCCAGTGGCATTACTATTGTACCTGGTGTTCCGACCCCGCTTTACAGAAGCATTTGTTAAACAATATCAACCATGCTGTCAGCAAGCCATAATTGAGATGGTCCACGTATCAACAGACACAAGGAGATGTTGTTGGACAGTCAGGGATGATAAATTCCTCTGACGGCACACTGGGTGAACCTGAAGGAGGGCAGGACAGAGTGAGAGCATGGAACATCACATCCTACCCGCGCCAAGAATAGTCGGCCCAACTTCCATCATGGTTTCCATCTACTCGTATGCCATTTTCTTTCTAGCCTTCTCCTCCTCATCATCATCATCTCCTCATTAGAGAGAGCCCTCCTTTATACATTTGTGAGGGCCCTCCTATATACTTTGGGAAGATCTTTCGGCTATTTATTTGGGAGGGCCTTCTATACATTTTGGAGGGCCCTCTTTTAGACATTTGGGAGGCCCTCTGGAGGGCCCTCCCGTATACATTTGAGAGGGCTCTCCTTTATTCATTTTGGAGGGTCCTCCTCTATGGGCATAATCTTTGTGTGCATAATGGGAGATATATGGTGGCAGCTTTAAAGTTAAGCGAGCTGCTACACATGCCATGCATGGCTTACAAATGGAACCTAGTTGTTCAGAAATGATTAAAAACATACCCTGACTTGCTGTACATCATTAGAAGGTGTGCTGTATTATTGACCATTTATGCTATTCCTTTATGGATTTTGCTGGTCTTGCAGTGCTGCAAAACCTTAAAGCCCTGACCCCTCAGTGAAGCAGAATGAATGAACTGCTCAGTGCAAAGGGGGCTGGACTGTGAGGTCGAGTGGCCGAGGACTAAGAGGTCATTAGCGCTTTTTCATATCAGCGTTGGCATAAGGGAACGTGTGCACGCTCATACACAGCACTGAGAGTGGTCATCTCTGACCGCTTTCATTGCAATGTGGCAATTCTAACAAAGACGTCATAAGGCAATCCAATGTGGAATGGCCGGGCATACTGTTTAGACTGGAGGAGATGGGAATACTGAGACAGGCGTGGACCGGACATACTGACACTGGGAAGGGCAGGCATATTTACGCTGGGGAGGGCGGCTAATGCATGCTGGAGATGGAGGGGTTGGGCATACTGACACTGCGAAGGGCTTGCTGCTGTGTGGGGAGGGTTGTAGGAGAGTGGGTGTGAACAACCAGTTCCTCCAGGTCGTCTCCTGCAGATGCAATAAAGTGATATCTAGGTAACCCTGCAAAATGTTGACAGGATGTAAATTATAAACTGTCAACATTTTGCAGCCTAAATACACACATGAATTATAGCAAAAGCCCGGAGAACCTCTTTCATCTTTTCTCACAAAACTATATATTAATCTACTCAGTTACCTTTGCTGTATAACATTGTGCCTTCAGATTACACTGCATTTTCATGGTTCTCTTTAATGAATCACAGACATTTTTGTCTTTCTATGATTTGATCAATACGAGGTTATTTATGCCTTTTTTGCCCTTTCTATTTTTCATGCCTTCCTCCCTTTTTTTTCCTCTTCCCCTTTTTTCTTTCTTTATCCTGTTCCTAATGCAGTAATTAGTAGTCTCCTTGTCCTTAAATCTATTTTTCTTTTTATTTCACCCACTATTATAGGACACATGGATTCATATGTCTGTTCCTAATTTCCAATTTTACAAAAATATGCCACATAATTTGAAACACTATAATTTGAAAAATATCCATAGTTGAACTATGGACCTATTATTCACCACCTGTAAAGGAATCATCTTTCGATTCTATGTAAATAAACATCCATCTACGTCGGGCTGTTTCTTGTTCTTTTTCTGTTCTGTGTGCCATTGGCTCTATGCAAGCTGCACTTTGTTACCTCCTCAATCTGAGTACTGTCTGATTGTATATCACCTGCTCTTTATCTTCCTGTATTTAATAGGTGGTTATCAGTTAGTTTGTCTTCTTGGATTGAATCTATTTGTACCATTTAAAAAAGATTGGTATTAAATTACTAACACTGTGGAACACGGCTCCATTATACACTGAGATTCATCCACTATCATAGACCTACCCAATTGGTATTTATTTGCATAATGTGACTTTAGCAGAACTTCATATGGCACAAATTATTTTATTTGCATGGTATTAATATTTTCTCCAGTTTTGCTATGATTACAGCGGAGTATTTCTTGCATTTTGTCTCTTCCATGGGACAATTTTGTGCTAGATGGAAATGACCTAAATTAAATATGCCAAAGTAGGTTTTGATTCCACCATTAACACTCTGTTCGCTTAAAAGTAACTGTTGGCCAATGTCAAACTACTTTGCATTCTATAAATCTAGGTGTGAACATACCATGGGTCTGTTTTGGTGTTTGCCAAGATAATAGTAGTGTATTTTCAAGTAAATATTTTCATTACTAGGTTTGAACAAAAGTTTGATTAACTTACAGTGGCACATTAAGTGAACTGCATACTGTTTCCCTTTCTAAAAACTTGATAGTTAGGTATGGAAACATCACCGTGGCCCTAATCCATTCCCGCCTTGACTATTGCAATTCTCTATTAAGCGGCCTTCCCCTCACCAGACTTTCTCCTCTCCAGTCCATCCTTAATGCAGCAGCCAGGATCACCCATCTGGCCAATCTCTACTCAGATGCCTCTGCTCTGTGCCAGTCATTGCACTGGCTGCCCGTATACTACAGGATCAAATTCAAATTGCTTGTTCTCACCCACAAAGCTCTTCACAGAGCAGCACCCCCCTACCTCCCCTCCCTCATCTCTGTCTATCACCCCACCCGCTCTCTACGTTCCTCAAATGACCTTCGACTAACATCCGTACTAATCCGATCCTCCCACTCCCGGCTCCAAGACTTCTCCAGAGCTGCACCAAACCTCTGGAATGCTTTACCCCAAGAAATAAGGACTATACACAACTTGCATGGCTTCAGACGATCCCTAAAAACGCATCTTTTTGAGGCGGCCTATCATACTCCCTAATAGAAGTCCTTTGTACTGTAGACAGTGAATGGGCTATCCCTCTGGACATTACTCTTCTACAAACTCCACCAAACCAAAAAGGTCTACACAGAATGTATAATGACCATCCATGTAAGCTTATTTCTATGCCCCATTTCCTCAAGATGCCTGGACCATGAGTGCAATAAGCCCTTGTACCTTGTGCAACCCCTATCCCGTTGTAGATTGTAAGCTCTTTTGAGCAGGGTCACCTTCATTTCTTGCTTTATTTTTTGTATTTTCTTTTATACATTGATTCTATGCCTATTGTTTTGTATCCAATTATTGTACTGTATTTGTTCTCTACTGTAATTACTTACTGTATTATATTTTCTGTACTCTAACCCTACATTGTAAAGCGCTGCGGAATATGTTGGCGCTATATAAATAAAGCTTTATTATTATTATTATTATTATGTATAATAATAAAGGAAAGGGTATAGCCTAAAATGGAATAGAAACGGTTGTCAGGGTTATTTATGCAATGTAAGATTTCATTTTGGTATAGCACGTAGACCTAAAGTTCTGTATTTTTTTTTTTACAGTATTTTGACCTTTCCATGAAGAACTTCTTTATTGCTAATTGTCCAAAAGATTTATATTCTCTTAATCAGAATTCATTTGTTCATTTATATACAATGTGACCTCAGAACTAATTTTTCCAAAAATTGAAGGACAAATTGAAGGATGACGCTCATAACTGAGGCTTTTAATATTTGATTACACTAGTAAGTTAAATTTCACTATTTCCGGACTTCACCTGCTATCATCATAAGTAAAGAACACACTCTTTGTTTTTTTGACTCCCACAGATAGCTTCAAAGTTCAAAGGATTAAAAATTAGTAATAGAGATTCTTGACCCATGGAAGTTCAGGTTCTGGCAGTTCAGCCGGACTTATAAAGGTCTGTTCAGGACCAAATTTTGACACAAACCTCATTTGAAGATACTGATTAGAGAGTTTATATCTCTGCCCACAAACAACAAGCCATAAGCAAATCACTTTTGGGGTCAGAATGGTGGGGAATTGTCATTTATTTTTATATTAGAAACATGCTATAGACCATGACTCTGCCTTTACCCACAGTGTGAGCTATCAAACACTGCAAGCAGCTGGCTCTGGGCCAAGCAACAAGTGTACATGAGTGATGCTTACTGAAGTGCTTTGGATACATAAAGCACCTGAACTCCAACCTCGAATGGGTTCGCTCATCTCTAATTAGTAATACTTCTAATCATCATTAAGTTTGTCCATATTCTTTTAAAAATTAAAATGCTAATGGGGATAAAAAAAATAATATCAATCCCTCCTGATGTCTACTACTCTCCAAAGCAAAAATCGTCTGTAATATGGGTGTAACTCCAAAGGTGTCATTCAACTCCACAGCACAGTCTCTTGCTTTTCCTTCACTCAGGCTTCAAATTGATCACAACATGTATTCTAAATAGTCCACCCAGCCAAGAATGTCAATACTGCTTCCGCTTACCGATAGGATGGTAAGAACTATAAGCTGCAACCTATAAATATTTAATGTAAAAATTCCTGCACCAACCATGTTTACAGCCAAAGGACAAAAAGTAGTATTAATCTGAGGCAGGAATATAGTACAGCGCACCCCTCTCTACAGTGTGCTAAAAACAATTATAATAGAAATATACACTAGTGCTCACTCTGCAATTACCTGAAAATATCCAAATGCCAAAACTAAAGAAGCATAAATGAAATAACAAGACATATCTAATTTCCACCGAAGAAAGAGCTGGACTTTGTAGTCCGCGCTGACCTCAAGAAACTTCCAGTCCAGTAAAGGGTTAATCAGGTTCTGGTTTATTTGCCTACGCGTTTCGTGGCTTTAAATCTGCCACTTCATCAGGGCTATTACATACAATGTCCATATTACAAGTATATATACTCTTTTGTTGTCATACCACGCCCAGTGACAGGTGGTTCCTGTGGAAACACCCACTTGGTGCATGCAACACAAAACACATAAATACAATCAAATCTTTTATATTTTTTAAAACTTTCTCCATAAAATTAAAATCTCTGTTTATTATACCAAATATAAAACTATTACAAAATCATTATTTTAATAAGAACGTCCGCTGGATTTGAACCCACTTTTTACCAGATCTAAAAAGCATTCACTTCTCTTAGTTCCATGCATCAGTCCCCTGGACCATATGTCCTTTGATAAAAGTTGAACCTAATTTATTATAAAACTGTTCTTAAAAACCTCTAAAACATACAAAAATTGTTTTTTGTTTTTTTATTTATGTTTTTCATTTATTATATATATATATAGTGCTTGAAACCCCTATTTGATATTTCCTTTCGAAATATTTATCAATCAAAAGATAATGTTAAGTTCCATTAAGAAACTCATTATCCACTAAACTACAATTAGGCTAGAACTCAGATGTGTAATCCTGGATGATACCATTGCCATTATCACCCAGGAATTAGATCAGATCCAAATCAGGATCAGTGATTACTCCTGTTTTTTCAGTCCAGGGAACCTGTACCATTCATAGTTGTAAAATCAACAGAAAAATATACAAAAAAATATGTTATTTACCATAGTTAAACCTTTTTATACAATTTACTTTCAGAACAAATCACTAATTTCATTAAGACCCGCCGGTTGCAATGTGTTCAACTTATAGATCCAATAAGTTTCTCTCTTTTTTAAAATATCAAATCTATTTTATATATAGAATACACACAGTTGACAGTGCTGCTGGTACAATACACAGAGGTGACAGTGCTGCTGGTACAATACACAGAGGTGACAGTGGTAAATTTGGCCCCCATGCTCTCGCCCGTAAGGTCCCCCGTGCAGGCCTCTGTGCTCTCCTCCGTGCAGTCCCCCTCATCTCGTCTGTACCGTTCCGTCGGGTTTCCCGTGCTCTCCCCTGTCCCGATGCCCTTGCGGTCCCCGGTGCGCCCCTCTCCCCCTCCTGTGCTCCGGACTGCAGGGGTTAAAAATAAGAAACATCTTATATCCTCACCGGTCCAGGCTCCACCGGCAATCTAGCTATATCTTCAGATGCTGTCTACAGGACCTCGCGTGATGTCACAGTCACGTGAGCGGTCATGTGACTGTGAGACGACGCGAGGTCCTATAAACAGCATCTGAAGATATACGGTAACTGGATCGCCGGTGGAGCCTGGACAGGTGAGAATTTAAGATATTTCTTATTTTTAACCCCTGCAGTCCGGAGCACAGGAGGGGAGAGGGGAGCACGGGGAACCCGACGGAACGGTACAGGGGAGATGAGGGGGACCGCACGGGACCGGACGGGGGAGCGGACGGGGGGAGAGCACGGGGAACCGGACGGAACCGTACAGGGGAGATGACGGGGACTGCACGGCAGCGTTCGGGGGAGCGTACGGGGGAGAGCACGGGGAAGAGCACGGGGGAAAGCACGGGGGACGCAAGGGGGAGAGCACCAGGGGACCGCACAGGGAGGGGGAGCAGGGGGGGGAGCAGCGGGGAGATGAAGGAGAGGATGGGGAAGGAGCGGGCAGAGGAGAGGTGTGATGGGCGGAGCGTGCAGCGCCGTGGGCAGAGTGGTGAGTGTAGCGCCGTTGGCAGAGTGGTGAGTGCAGCGCCGTAGTCAGAGTGGTGAGCGCCGTGGTCAGAGTGGTGAGCGCAGTGCCGTGGGCGGAGTGGTGAGCGCAGTGCCGTGGGCGGAGTGGTGAGCGCAGTGCCGTGGGCAGAGTGGTGAGCGCAGTGCCGTGGGCAGAGTGGTGAGCGCAGTGCCATGGGCAGAGTGGTGAGCGCAGTGCCGTGGGCAGAGTGGTGAGCGCAGTGCCGCGGGCAGAGTGGTGAGCGCAGCGCCGTGGGCAGAGTGGTGAGCGCAACGCCGTGGGCAGAGTGGTGAGCGCAGCACCGATTGGCAGAATGGTGAGTGCAGCGCCGTGGGCAGAGTGGTGAGCGCAGCTCCGTGGGCAGAGTGGTGAGCGCAGCGCCGTGGGCAGAGTGGTGAGTGCAGCGCCGTGGGCAGAGTGTTGAGCGCAGCGCCGTGGGCAGAGTGGTGAGCGCAGCGCCGTGGGCAGAGTGGTGAGCGCAGCGCCTTGGGCAGAGTGGTGAGTGCAGCGCCATGGGCAGAGTGGTGGGCGCAGCGCCGAGGGCAGAGTGGTGAGTGCACACACACACACACACAATATACACACATACACACACATATACACACATACACACACACACACACACACTCCGCTATACTTACCACCAGCCCTGCATCTTCCCCTTCGCCTGGATCCTCAGTCGACATGTCGCCGCCCCTGGACGACTGGATCCAATATGGCGTCCGGGAAGTCTCGCGAGACTTCCCAGATGCAATAATGGATCCAGTATTTCGGGGGCGGCGACATGTCGACTGAGGATCCAGGCGGCGGACGCAGGGCCGGTGGCAAGTATAGTGTGTGTGTGTGTGTGTGTGTGTGTGTGTGTTGTGTGTGTGCGTGTGTGTTTAATATATTACATACTTGCCTAAGCCAGCTTCAGTCCGGTCCGGATCTGACGTCATTTCGAGCAGAAACGGACGGAAGCTGGCTTAGGCAATTATTATATTAGACTAGCTGTGAGCCCGATGCAAATGCATCGGGATTCTAGAACGTGCGTTAATTAGATTATAGTAGCTATATTATTATTTTTTTTTTATTTACATTTTTTTTTAATAACTTAATGTTATGAATATTTTATTTATTAGTTTTATTTTATTAGAATTAGTTAATGTTATGAATTTTTATATGGAATATTTTTTTTTATTATTTTATTATTGTAATTATTTATTATTTAATATTTTTAGAATATTAATTTTTTTATTTTAATTGATTTTTTTTTTATTTGAGTAATTTGATTTTCTTAGAATTAGTTAATGTTATTAATATTTTAATTATATATATTTTTATTTTATTTTATTTTTTTTTATTTTGATTTATTTTAATATTTATTATTTGTATATTAATTTTTTATTTTAATGAAATTTATTTGTATTAGATTATTTTTTTTAATTTTAATTAGTTAATTTAATTAATATATTAATTTTATATATTCATTTTTTTTTATTTTTTTTTTTTTATTTTATTATTTATTATTTATATTATTTATTATTTTTTTTTAGTATTTTTATTACTATTAAATTTATTTATTATTTGTTATTTTAAGTGAATTTATTTGTATTTTTAAATATTTTTATGTGTATTTATTTATTTATTTTTATTGTCTTTAAATGTAGTGAATTTTTCCCATTGATAAAAATGTATGAATGAGCCTTGAATGTGGTTGGTTGCTGTGTATGTGAATGTGATTGGTGCATTTTGGATCCGTGGGCGGAGCTTCCAGAAACTCGCGGCGGCCATCTTTAATCGTCAGTGAAGGAAGAGGACGCCTGGGCCGGATGGAAGACTCGTGGCCCGGGCTGAAGGAAGAGGACGCCTGGGCCGGATGGAAGACTGGACCTGACGAATCAGATGTCATGAAGACAGGTAAGTGATCGACGGCGTCGGGGCTGTGCGGACATTGTGGGGGGGGGGCATTGTGGGGGGGGGCTGTGTGGACATTTTGTGTGGGGGGCTGTTTAGACATTGTGGGGGGGGCTGTTTGGACATTGTGGGGGGGTGCTGTGTGGACATTGTGGGGGGGGTGCTGTGTGGACATTGTGTGGGGGGGGGGGTTGTGTGGAGATTGTAGGGGGGGTTGTGTGGACATTGTGGGGGGGGCTGTTTGGACATTGTGGGGGGGGCTGTGTGGACATTGTGGGGGGGCTGTGTGGACATTGTGGGGGGGGCTGTGTGGACATTGTGGGGGGGGCTGTTTGGACATTGTAGGGGGGGCTGTGTGGACATTGTGGGGGGGAGGCTGTTTGGACATTGTGGGGGGGCTGTGTGGACATTGTGGGGGGGGCTGTTTGGACATGGTGGGGGGGGCTGTTTGGACATTGTGGGGGGGGGCTGTGTGGACATTGTGGGGGTGTGTGAGGACTTTTTTTGGGGGGGTGAGGACTTTTTTGGGGGTGTGTGGACTTTTTGGGGGGGGTGTGGACTTTTTGGGTGGGTGTGAATACTTTTTGGGGGGGTGTGTGAGGACTTTTTGGGGGTAGGAAGGGACTCTTGGGCGTGTGGAATGACTTTTGTGGCGGGCTGAAGGAGAGGACTTTTTGGGCGGATGAGACTGGCTGAGACTTTGTCTGAGGCGGTAGTGATACTTTTGGGTGTGGCTGTGGGTACTTTTGGGGGGGTTGAACTTTTGGGGGGGGGCTGTGTGGACATTTTTGGGGGGGTGTGTATACTTTTTGGGGGGGTGTTATGGACTTTGTGGGGGGGTGTGTGGGACTTTTTGGGGGGGGTGTGTGTGGACATTTGTGGGGGGGGGTTGTGTGGAGATTTTGGGGGGGTGTGTGGTGTGGGAGGGCTGTTTGGACTTGTGGGGGGGGTGTGGGACTTGTTGGGGGGGCTGTGTGGACTTTGGGGGGGTGTGTGATGACTTTGTTGGGGGGTGTTGGAATTTTAGGGGGGGTTGTGGACATTGTGGGGGGGTGAGGCTGTTTGGACATTGTGGGGGGTGTGTGGACATTGTGGGGGGGGCTTTTTGGTGGGGGGCTGTTGGACTTTGTGGGGGGGGTGTGTGGACATTTTGGGGGTGTGTGAGGACTTTTTGGGGGGTGAGGACTTTTTGGGGGTGTGTGTGGACTTTTTGGGGGGGTGTGGACTTTTTGGGTGGGTGTGAATACTTTTTGGGGGTGGTGTGAAGGACTTTTTGGGGGGTGTGTGAATCTTTTTGGGGGGTGTGAAGACTTTTTGGGGGTGGTGAGACTTTTTTGGGGGGTGTGAAGACTTTTTGGGGGGGTGTGAATACTTTTTGGGGGGGTGTGAATACTTTTTGGGGGTGTGTGAATACTTTTTGGGGGGTGTGTGACTTTTTGGGGTGTGTGTGAGACTTTTTGGGGGGGTGTGAATACTTTTTGGGGGGGTGAAATACTTTTTGGGGGGGTGGTGAGGACTTTTTGGGGGGTGTGAATACTTTTTGGGGGTGTGTGAATACTTTTTGGGGGGTGTGAGGACTTTTTGGGGGTGTGTGAGGACTTTTTGGGGGGGTGTGAATACTTTTTGGGGGTGTGTGAATACTTTTTGGGTGGGTGTGTGAGGACTTTTTGGGGGGTGTGAGGACTTTTTGGGGGTGTGTGAATACTTTTTGGGGGGGTGTGAATCTTTTTGGGGGGTGTGAGGACTTTTTGGGGGTGTGTGAATACTTTTTGGGGGGGTTGTAAATACTTTTTGGGGTGTGTGAATACTTTTTGGGGGGGTGTGTGAGGACTTTTTGGGGGTGTGTGAATACTTTTTGGGGGTGTGTGAATACTTTTTGTGGGTGTGTGAATACTTTTTGGGGGTGTGTGAGGACTTTTTGGGGGGTGTGAATACTTTTTGGGGGGGTGTGAGGACTTTTTGGGGGTGTGTGAATACTTTTTGGGGGGTGTGTGAATACTTTTTGGGGGTGTGTGAGGACTTTTTGGGGGGGTGTGAATACTTTTTGGGGGGGTGTGAATACTTTTTGGGGGGGTGTGAATACTTTTTGGGGGGGTTGAGGACTTTTTGGGGGGTGTGAATACTTTTTGGGGGTGTGTGTGGACTTTTGCTCGCGCGATTCACGGCTATTGCGAGTCGCTGCCTGAGCGGTAAATCGCTAGCTTTGTGGCCGAGCCTCTGGTTCTATTTTCGGCCAGCAACTCGCAATGGCCGCTTCGCAGCCATTGCTCGCATTGCGAGTCGCTGCCTGAGCGGTAAATCGCTACTTTGTGGCCAAGCCTCTGGTTCTATTTTCGGCCAGCGACTCGCAATGGCCGCTTCACGGCCATTGCTCGCACTCAGCCAGCGACTCGCAATGGCCTCGCGGCCATTGCTCGCGCAAGCAAACGACTCGCATTGGCCGCTACGCGGCCAATGCTTCGTTCGTGGTGACGTCACAGAGTGACAAAGTCACGGTCTTTTCGGGGTCCGACACGGAAATGCCTACGGCAATTATATAGTAGATTATAATATATGACGGATATTGTCAATAATAAAATTAATTAAAATATTCCACCTGAAATCAATGGTATAAAGCACCTATTAAAATAATAAGCCAGTCAGTATGACATTTGGCAGCATAGATGTATCAAAAATCAGAATCTCATACACCAAGATGCATAAGTAACAATTTGTAGGTTACAAACAAACCTGCTAATCTTAATGTTACCCCAATAGTGCATCAGATCAATGAAAGACTAGCAGAAACTCCTGTTTAATATTGGACTCTAGGGTGTATATAGGATTTTATGTATTGCTGTTTATACTACTTTTTATATATACTTTTATATGTACCGTTTGCTGCTTGTAATTTGATCGGTGGGAGGTACCGTTGTCGGCCGGATCTTCCACGTTTGTCACAATGCACATCTTCCGATTATGCTATATATATGATTGCTAGCTCTATGTGGGTAAAAGATTTTTGTCCTGAAGAAGTGGGTTGATGCTCATGAAACATGTAAATCTTTTGGTACAGTTCTCTGTATCCTGACTGCTCCTTCGGATCGGTTATCTGCAGCGCAAAGATATAACCCATTGTTCCATCTCCTTGGTTTAGGTTATCAGGGAAAGCAGTTCAAAGGTCATTTGAGTCCGCTGTGTGGGAACAGAATTTTTCAAAAGTAAATTGATGGCATGAACAAAGAGGGGATGAGCTAGGGGAGTTAACAAATGCAAATGAAGCCATGATATCTACAAAGGACAGTCTGATGTGCATTGAATTGATGAGATTATGGGAATAATTCACTTGTACGTAAGGAAGGAAATGAATTTAATAAACAAATTAAATAATAAGTGGTTTAAAAACTCCATGATAAAAATATTGCTATTGTCAATGAAGGGCGAGCAGCATAGTTAGCAGAATACACTTGTGCAAATAAGATGTATTAAAAAAACATATATAAGCCAGGGCTGTGGAGTTGGTGAGCCAAATATCCAACTTTGACTCTTCAATTTCCCTGAAGCCAACTCTGACTCTGACTCCAACTCCACCAAACTGAATACCGAGTCTGACTCGACTCCATGACTCTAACTTCACAACCATGGCTGTGAAGTCAGTAAACCAAACATCCGACTCTGACTCCAACTCCTCAATTTGTCTCCGACTCCACCCAAAAGGACACTGACTCTAAAGGGCCCGTTGCACGCTACAATATTGTTAACGATATCGTTGCAACGTCATGGCTTTTGTGACACATAGATACGACCAACGATAAGTCGTTAGATCGTTGATCGTAGATTTATGAACTGGTGCATAAATCTGTCGTTTGCCGTTCGTTGGATCTGCTGCATCAGTGTGTGTGACACCTTTCCAATGATCTCGTTTGCGACTTTGCCTATTCAGAACTGAAGCACCTAGGCGACCAAGTGACCGCAAGTATCATTCGCTTGTTGCGGAATTGTTGCTGTTCGTTCAATATATCTGTAGGTATGACACCTCAGCAATGATCACTAAACGATATCCCAACGATCTCGGCCAGGTCGAATCGTTGGTGGGATTGCTGGGACATTGAAGTTTGTAACAGGCCCTTTAGTCCACGACTCTCTTACTCCACAGCCCTGATAAACATAATTAAAAAGATGAGATTGTGTTATAATAAAGATTATATATGTAAAAAGTTACTATAATTAGACCACATAGAACTAAAGAACAGGAAAAAAGAGTTTAATTCTATCCTGCTGAGTTGAAGAAGTCAGTGAATGCGTGAGCACAGAGTTATCGCATGTTGCAAGCTCCCAGGGAGCGCAGCTCTGGGGTCGTATGAATGCACTGAATAGAAATGGGATACCCCCTCAGTCATCTGGATGAGCTCATACAGGGGGAATTTATTTAGGCCCCCTTCACATCACAGGTAGGTGAATTGGGCAAAAGGAGGTCAGGAGAGCCTAATCTGACCCTGATGCTGGGATCCCTGGCTCGCCAAGATCTCGGAGGTACCTCTGATGGTGAGGAGTTCTGAGCTGCCACCCTGTACCCTAAAACTCCTGATTAGCCCTAGGCTGAGGGCCCCTACCTCCACCCACGGGTCAGGTATCACAGCTTCTCCAAAGGAAAGACTTTAGCCCAGCAGCTAAGCATCAGCACAGCACCAAGACCTAGAGCACATAGCTATCAGCAGCACCTAACAGAGGAGAGGGAAGGCTATTTAAAGCCAAAGGGAGGGGATTCCAGATGAGTCACACATTAACTCCTGAACCAGCAATTGAACATAATAATGACTGCAGTTCTGAAGCACACCACAGGAGGCAAGGACCTTCACAACCATCAACCATGCAGCTCTTAACCTCCCTGGCGTTACGAATAATTCTGGAATTTTATGCTAAAAGCGTTACATTTTTTTTTTACGGAAATTTTGTGTTATGTACAGTAGGGCTGCAATTCTTAGTAATTACCTGATCAAAGAAGACTCTAGTAGACCTCTGAGATGTGATAAAGTATGACACATAAAATCATGAATTATCATTAAAAAAAATAAATTTATTCAATAATGACTACTCTTATTGAATAATAAATAATAAAATGTAATAAAATAAAATAATACATGAAACCTGTCAAACAACGCAAAAATTAGTACACATCCTGTGTGTGGTAGATTTTGAAGCACGGGACGACACACAGACCCACGTCACAGTCCGGGCAATGATATCGGGTCTCCTTGCGGACTTTCTTGCCCTTGCCATCGTGCTTTGAGCAGCACACCACGCACATCCTCGTAGGTGCTGCCTTTTTGTCCGTTGGTGGAACGAAGTCCACAAAGTGGCGACCAGTTAGGCGTCCAGGGTTTACACTGGCACGACGCCCAGATCTGTTCCCCGAAACGGATGGCGGGTTTGTTTCGAAAATCCGTTGCGCCACCTTCCACACAAAGTCTGCATGAACAAGAGGCCCGTCACTCATTTTTTTGTGGAGTACAAAGGCATTCCACAGGCATTGTTCCAAGAGATGGCGGAATATTTTTTTATAATATTTTTTTTGCTGCTTCCGCATCGCCGGATAGAATGTCATCGCCTGGTCAGCTCTGTCGACTCCTCCCATGGTGGAATTGTAGTCGATGACCAGTTGTGGCTTCATGGTGTCTTTCCCACCTCTTGTGTGGACCATGGCAGTGGAGGTGTTATGGACTGTACTCATGAGGCACACGTCTTTCTTGTCCCGCCAGTGCATCGCCATCATCTTGCCTTTCTGCCAGGCCACCATTTCTCCGGTCTTTAGTTTTTGTTTGCCAAACATGGATGGCAGGTCACGCCGGTTGGCCCTAACAGTTCCATAGCCATCCGTCTTGTGCTTGATCAAGCACTCGTACAGCTGAGGTGAGGTATAGAAATTGTCCGTTGTGACACAATACCCCTGATTCAGCAACGGCTCAAGCAGGGTGAGGACTGATGACGTTGCCATCCCATAGCTGCTGTACCTGGGGTTGAATTTTGTGCCCTTTCCGGTGTAGATGACCGAATTCCAGATGTAGCCGGTGGCCGACTCACAGAGCATATACGATTTTACGCCAAACCGGGCTCTCTTGGACGCAATATACTGGATCCAGCTGAGGCGACCCTTGTAAGCCATCAGACTTTCGTCCACACTGACGTCTCTCTCTGGCACATAGGCCTGCTGGAAATTACTGCGGATCAGCTGGTACACCTCCCAGATTTTTTTGAGCTTTGGCGCCGGATGTGAGGCTGCGTCAAAATCCTCATTGTTGGTGAAATGGAGGTATTTCATGATCAGAGAAAATCGGCACTCCGACATGACAGTGCCAAAAAATGGGGTCTCCAGCAATTTATTGGTGGTCCAATACCATTTCTGCAGGGGTTTCCCCACCACCCCCTGAAGAAGAATTAGTCCCAGGAACTGCCAAATGTTCTCTTTGGTCACCGGTTCCCATTTCCTGTTACGGGAAAACCGGGTGTGCGCAGTAGCGGACTGCTGCTGATACCGATTTGTCTCGGCGACAATTTTGGCAATGACGTCGTCCGTCAGGAATAATTTGAGGTACGCCAAGGGGTCACTGGGGTCAATGTCCACCTTCATACCTGGTGATCCGGTAAAGGGGAATCTTGGCGGCGGTACCTCATCCAGGCTGCAGTCAATATGGCACCAAGTGCGGGCATCACGGACGTCAAGTGGACCATCGTCGCTGTCGCTGTCGCTGTCAGACGATTCCTGCCACGAATCGCTGTCGCTGTCGCTTACGTCCGCAAATGGCTCAATGTCACTGCCGCTGTCATCCATCGCATTCACAGCCGCTTTGGAGCTGCGACGCTTTGCTGCCATGATAGCAAAATACGCAGTGAAGATGAGAAAAAGTCAGATCTCAGTGTATACAATGATATATCCGAGTCTGACAGAAAATCTCACTGAATTTCACTTTTTTTTTTTTTTTAACTTTATTTATGTGTGTGTCACTTTAAGGCCGACCTCCCATGAGCCTCTGCGGCTCAGAGAGACGGATCCCGGAAGCAACATGGCAGCCTCCATCGGGAAGGACACAGAAATGACAAGGGGACACCGCTAGACCACCAGGATGAGGTAAGAGGGGCTCAGATGTGACAATAGGCACTTACCCCGAGTCTCTCTCGGGGTAATCGCTTTGGGTACAACATTTTCAACCCGAGAGAGACTCGGGAAAACCGTTAGGGAGGTTAAAGACAAACCACATACACAGCAGCATCCAACAATGTCAGCGTTATCTAAGCGCATGACAGTACCCCCTCTTTTAAGAGAGGTCTCCGGACTCGACTACGGCACATCCAAAAGAAATCCACATCCCCTGAGAGATGAGATATGAAAGATATTAGGGGTTGCCAAACCTGGAGTTAGATCAAGACGGGATTGCAAATGGCCGATATCCGAAAAGGTCCTTCAACCCCGGAACCCGGAGCCCCAGTAGCACGCCTCCACCTGACATGCTGGGACAACACCCACACATACTCATTCACACTCAGGTCTGGACCTGTGCGTTTATTGCCACACATGCGGGTACAGAGAGAGGGTACAGTCTTAAGCAGGCAAGTACGTCTCTCAGGACCCCTGGACTCCCTCCCTCGGGATGCACCGTAGACACAACCACCCTTCCCCTGCCCCTCTTCATAGGACGCCGCCGAGAGGCACCAGGAGTCGTGAGCATGGCGTGAACTGCACCCCCACCACCAGGCAAACTCCTAACCTCCATGAGCGAAGAAGTTGGTGTAGCCATCATCAGCACGGTAGACATGGAAGTAGCCCGGCAAGTACCCTCACAGGCAGTACCCCAGCGAACCACCTCCTGGGCCCACCAGTCAATTACCGGGTTGTGTTTTCTCAGCCAAGGGAGACCCAATACAATGGGGGTTGGCAAATTCTCCAAAATGTAACAAGAGAGGAACTCCTGGTGATGAGTTCCTATGCTCAAGTTTACATTATGCACCACTTGGGATAATGCCTTCTGGCTGAGTGGAACTGAGTCGAAGGCAGAGACAGGAATGGGTCTCGCTAAGGCGTTACAGACGAAGCCATGAGTCTGCGCAAAGCGAGAATCCATAAGAACGACTCCCGCTCCGCTATCAACTAGAACAGGTATAGTCTCCGTTTTTCCATCTACCAGCACCTTGGCAGACAGCATGAACGGAGACTTAGAAAAGAAGGAGACATAAACCTTCTGGTCTTCTCCTTCTGAACGACCTGAGATAGGCTGCGTCTGAGACTGCGTATGTGTCCCGGAGCAATGTGGACAAACTTTGATAAAATGATCAGCTTGTCCACAATAAAAACAAGCTCTGCCCACTTGACATACTGCAACTACAGGGGGTTTAACACGAGGGCCTACTGCCCCCAACTGCATAGGTTCATCGTGTGGAGCCTCCTCAGCAGGGATAGCCACAGGGTCAAAGTTGGTCTCGGTCTCTCCCTCAGACATCTGTCTAGCCTGATGGCTAGGGAGATCGCAGCCTCCAATGACTCAGGTGCGGCGTAGTGAACCAGGGTGTCTTGCAGTCTAGCTGACAAACCAAGACAGAACTGACTCCTGAGGGCAGGGTCATTCCACAGGGTGTCAGTCGCCCACCTCCGAAACTCCGAGCAGTACTTCTCCACTGCTCGTGCCCCCTGCTTGAGCTTACAGAGGTTTGACTCAGCAAGAGTCACCCTATCTGGTTCACCGTACACCTGAGCCAGAGCAGCAAAAAACCCGTCCACTGACCGCAGCGATGGTGAGTCGGTTGGGAGGGAGAAGGCCCAGGTCTGGGGATACCCCTTAAGAAGGGAGATTATAATCCCCACCCGCTGTTCCTCGCTCCCAGATGAACGGGGCCGATGCCTGAAATAAATCTTACAGGCCCCTTTGAACATCAAGAATTTATCTCTTCCCCCAGAAAACCTATCTGGAAGAAATATCTTAGGTTCAGGTATGGCCTGGGCATGAGCCGAGGCAAGATACCCCACAACCTGCTGCAGCTGCTGCAACACCTGCGTCCGCAGACTAGTGACCTCAGCTGAGATGGTCTGCATCAGTTGTGAGAAGGCATCTGCAGAGGATGTCTGAGACATAATGACTCAGAGAACAAAAATGGTAATGGGCTGCTCATAATGTCATGCCTGGGAGGCAAGGGAATCAGGTAACAGGTAGGTGAATTAATAATAATATAATAATATTTATTCATTTATATAGCGATATTAATTTCATAGCACTTTACATACATCAGTAATGCTGTCTCTCTTGGAGCTCACAATCTAAATATCCTAAAAGTATGTCTTTACAACGTGCGAGGAAACCCACGCAAATAGGGGGAGAACATACAAATTCCTTGCAAATGTTGTCCTTAGTGTCCTTAGCAGGAATTGAACCCAGGACCTCAGGACCCCAGCGCTGCAAAGGCTACAGTGCTAACCACTTGAGCCAACATGCTGAATTGGGCAAGAGGGGGTCAGGAGAGCCTAATCTGACCCTGATGCTGGGATCCCTGGCTCGCCCTGATCTCGGAGGTTCCTCTGATGGTGAGGATTTTCGAGCCGCCTCCCTGTACCCTAAAACTCCTGATTAGCCCTAGGCTGAGGGCCCCTACCTCCACCCATGGGTCAGGAATTACAGCTTCTCCCAATGAAAGACTTTAGCCCAGCAGCTAAGCATCAGCACAGCACCAAGACCTAGAGCACATAGCTATCAGCAGCACCTGACAGAGGAGAGGGAAGGCAATTTAAAGCCAAAGGGAGGGGATTCCAGGTGAGTCACATATTAACTCCTGAACCAGCAATTGAACATAATAGTGACTGCAGTTCTGGAGCACACCACAGGAGGCAAGGACCTTCACAACCATCAACCATGCAGCTCTTAAAAACAAACCACATACACAGCAGCATCCAACAATGTCAGCGCCATCTAAGCACATGACAATATCATTTCTGTGTCCGGCTCTGTGATTTTGAGGGATCGGACACAGAAAAAGCTGGGAGGAGCTGAGCCAGACAAGTGGTGTCGGTGCTGTTATGTCACATGGGGGAAGGAAGAATTCTGTGCTCCTCTCCCCGTTTGACATGTCGGGGCTGAAGTTATGCTTTCCCAGTGTATCTACATACATGTTCAGTACACTAAAGTCAGATCCGGGAAACTATCCTGTTTTTTCCCGGATCCGAGCTCCATAGGCTCCATGTTATTTTAATAGGACAGTGTCAGATCCGATGCTGTCCAAATCTGCCTGATTCTTTCTGCTGTGCACAAAATTGGAGCAATCTCCGATTTTGGGGTTGTGAAAACAGCAGACACAATTGGATCCCTGCACACACGGATGGCTATTAAGCACCAATCTGTGCCCATCCGTGCCCATAGGGATATATGGGGGCTGAATTGGATCCGTGGCTATCCGTTTTACAACGGATAGCCACGGATCCCAAAAAAATTGTGGTGTGAAGGGGGCCTTAGAGTATTTTAAGATGCACATGAATCAATGGTGTTTGAAAAGGAAGTCTTCTACATTTTTATGGGTATGATGAAACTGTAAATGATGGCAGCAAAGAAAATAATTATAACTAAAATTATTTTTGATATCTGTGTGAAAAATAGTTAATAGAAAGGTCATATTTAACCTATAAAGGAATGTTTATCTTAACAATAGGGAGCCAGTATAATTGACTACAAAAATATATGTGTATAAACAAATAAAATATATTAAATACACCTGCAAAGTTACCATAGAAAATGAAATTATTGTGTTATAATAATATCACACAAGTCTTTGTAATAAACACTGTATAACCTTCATATTTGTTCATACACCAATAAAAAAAATTCATTTGATTAAGGCAATTTTATTTGTACTTTTCATCTACCATACACCAATCTCCTTTATCTCCCTTATCGCTCATCACATTGTATGCTCTTTTTTGAAAAATTGACACTACATCATGTCCACCTGTTCAACATTTATTTTTATTAAATGGAAGAAAATAAATATCGTTATACATTTTTTTTTCCTTCCCTTTTTACTTCTTGTAATATCTGAATAATAAAACTGACTTATGGACTTCCTGTTCCTGAACTTACCACGCTGGCTGTGTAGGAGGACAGTTCCGGCAAACCCCGACAATATAGCGGTGGAGCCAGACCAGTCAAACCTGCCCCGGAGCCCAGAATCCTGACCGGAGTGCATTAGAGAACATCCGACATGGATAGGTATCTACTGCGCAGTGCGGGGACAGGTAAGCTAAGCATCCCACACCAACACCCAACACATCCCCAATCCCTAGGCCTCGCACTTCATGTCAGGCAGGGGATAGTGGGGGGAGCTGAATGGTGGGTGGAGAGTAAGGGAGGAAACCCCACAAGAGGGTGGAGGAACCAGATTACAACCTGGGAACACGAAGTTAGGGAAGCTTGGAGAGAGTTCTGGTTGAGGTTCCTGGCTAGAGTGAGAGGGTGGGGAATGATCGCCCTAAGCAGAGACACCCATGCAGCCCAGGCACTGACACACTTGCCAGAAAGAACATAAACCCAGCGGCCATTGCCACTGTGGTGCCAGCCCGGGTCCAGGGCTACTGACCGGAGACAGAAGCAGAAGGGGTCTAAGGTGGACCTAGTAGGACAGGTCACTGAGGGACCGGGTCGACACCAGGACGCCGGCCCTGTAGATGTGGCTGGAAGCTTTATGCCCTGGCCACAATATGACCGGCCGGGTTCGACGTCTTCATGTCCCGTACCCCACCCCCGGCACAATGAAGAAAAGGCAGTCCATAGGGCTAGGAGTCCCGAGCGGAACATCCACCGGCAGTCCGCGACAGCTGACCCAGAGTATGTGCACGAGATTGAAAAGGCCCGAAAGGTACAAGAGAGGGGGTACCTCTAGCAAGCCGACCCAGCTGCAGACTGGCAACCGGGATCGAGAGCACACTGCTGTAAACCGTACTGTGTAAAATAAGAACTTTACAGTGAGTAAAATACTGGTCAAACTCAGGACTCTGTGTAAAAGATTTATTCTTATGGTGATTAGCCTGGGCCCGCTTGCACCTGCGGAGCCGCCGACGGCAATTGCTGCGCAGGCAGAGACGGCCTGCTGGAAAGGAGAAGACAGCGTCCAGACGGGAGCTGCGGGAGCTCTAGTGATGTCAGTAAGTCTCACCACTGTACCTCCACACGTACCCTACCATCGCACATAGACTATATACCGGCCCAGGGGATAACTAGCCCTGCCCGTGGAGGGCTTAACACCGCGCTGCTCATTGCCATCATCCCTGGGACCATGACATGCAGCGGTGGCTCAAATTGGCCACAAACCACGGGTGGCATCACATCCATGACAAACTCTTTCCCTTTTACGTTTTTAATTTTTCTCCCCTTTTATTGACGTCACCCAGGGCCACAGAACCGGTCCGCGGCCACCACCGTGACATCCCCAGGCAACAGAGACTGAAGGGACCGGTCCCGAGTATCCCACGGCCCTGGCGGGCGACTCATTTTTGGCATCACGAACAGGACCACCAATCCGGTAGAACTGGGTCTCATGTGCCTAAGACTTGTTTTGTTGTTGGATTGAACTGTGTTTACTGGGCTTCAAAAATGGTGGCCCAAAAAGACTAACGCCATGTGTTGGCAGATAGGAGTGACCAGGCCCCTTTCCGTGGGCCAGTCCAACACAGAGCTGGAAACCTTGTCCATGCCCCTCCCAGTTTCCACCAGATGGCAGTTCTAAAGACTGAGAAAGAGAGCTACCGGTGACTCCCACGAAGGGCGGTAACGATTGAAAAAGCCCGCCAAGAGAGTGGCAAAGAGGACAAGAAGGAGCCCACCCTGGCAATGGCAGAACTCGAACCAAAGGATGATAACCCCCTTGAATCCCCAGCAACCAGCTGCCTGTGGTGTCTAGACCCAGACTTGTTGGTCGAGGAGGTAGAGGAGCTGGGTCGCCAGCTGGGGAGAGCCCACATCACGGTCATGGGTTGCTCGGTGTTACGCTCAGGCGGCAGAGGTATGGGTCGAATATCAGGGCACCGTCGGGTGTACCATCCGGGCCAAAGCAGAGGCCCGGGCAGCCCCGGCTACCTGTCAGGCTCCCCGGCAGGAGGGTGTGGTAGTAGCCTTCCGGTACAGTGATTGATGGGGATTCATCCAAGAGCCCTGGTCTCCCAAAGACTTTTTTGTCTCCCGGACAGACGTGGAGTCTCACCTCCCGGGTGGACCATTTGGAGAGGGAGTTGAGGCCCGGAGATCATGTCACATACGCCCGGGTGAAAGGGGAACAGGACCCCTATGCCCTCTACCTCCGCCGGGTCCAGCAACAGAAGGCCCGAACTATCACCACCCTACCTAATTTGCCTGGTCGGAGAGAGTTCGGGACACAGACCCCGAGTGCTGGGGCGTCTGGCTCAGACTACCGGCCAGGATAATAAAACCTTGATAGGTAATAGACAGGTAACAGACTTGAGACTTTGTAAATAAAACATTTCCCCATTTTGCCCCTTAGCTGATCCTGGTATAATGTTTTCTCATGTATTGAAGAGGGGTCTGGGCCAGCACCAACCTTTCCAGCGTCACTGCAGCTCAGCTGATCATGGATTCACGACCTGGAGGGGTGGAGGATGGACTTCTTGTTGCCTCACCTGCCTCGTCACGGTGCTCGCTACCCGCAGATGCGTCACATCATATTCAATCAAAGTAGAGAAGAATTGGAGCAGCACTCGGGACTTCTGGCATCGGATGTTTATTAAATCCTCATTATTACAACAGGTTGTGCACAGCGGGTGGGAGGACGGGGGGTACTACGTCATTTCGCGCCCTGGCTAGGCGGATTGTACCCGCTGAAGCGCCTAGCCAGGGCGCGAAACAACGTAGTACCCCCGTCCTTCCACCCGCTGTGCACAACCTGTTGTAAGAATGAGGATTTAATAAACATCCCATGCCAGAAGTCCCGAGTGCGGCTCCAATTCTTCTCTACTTTGACTGGTATAATGTTTTATTCTGTTGAAAGACTGTGAGATAATGGACACTGAATAATCTGGACTCTCGTGTACATAGTTAAGAACACTTTGGTGTGCCTCCTACTGGTTTTACGGTGGGAGTTAAGAGGTTTGGCATGAACACTTTGATCCCAGAAAACCTGAAGGACAACAGACAATTGCAGGATCATGTGGACTGTTGTTTTTTGTATTTTTTTATCTTTCTATTTTTGGTAACGTTTTAAGCTTGCGCCTCCCAGATGGGAAGAAAACACATGTAAATATGTTATGTTTATTATTCATGCATAAAAAAAACTTTTGAGTTTGTGTGTCACCCGTGCCAGGTCTTGGCGCGAGGGCATGCCAAGCTTTGCTCTGGGGGAGTGTGGCGCCCTTGTGGACCAGTAGCCACAGTATTGTACTGCAGCTGGGACAGGTAAGCTAAGCACCCTACACCAACACCCAACACATCCCCAATCCCTAGATCTAGGACTTCATGTCAGACAGGGGATAGTAGGGGGAGCTGAGACTTTGGTGGAGAGTAGGGAAGGAAACCCGAGAAAGGGGTGGAGAAACCAGATTCAAACCTGGGAACACGAAGTATGGGGAGCTCGGAGAGAGTTCTAGTTGAGGTTCCTGGCGAGAGTGAGAGGGTGAGAAACCATACCCCTAAGCAGAGACACCCATGCATGCAGCCCAGGCACTGACACACTTGCCAGGAAGAACACGGACCTGGAGGCCTGTGCAACTGTAGGGCCAGTCCGGGTCCAGGGCTACTGACCAGAAACAGAAGCAGAAGGGGTGTAAGCTGGACCTAGGAGGACAGGTACACCGAGGGACCTGGTCGACACCAGGGGACCGGCCCTGTAGATGTGTCCCTGTCCATGAATTAACCAGCTGGGTGCGGGGTCTTCATGTCCCGTACCCCACCCCCGGCAAAACAAAGGAAAGGCAGTCACATAGGGCTAGGACTCTGTGTGAGAGACTTATTTTTGTGGTGATTAGCCGGGGCTCGCTTGCACCTGCGGAGCCGCCGACTGTAACTGCTGCGCAGGCAGAGACAGCCTGCTGGAAAGGAGAAGACAATGTCCGGACGGGAGCCACAGGACCTCCAGTGATGTCAGTAAGTCTTACCACAGTACCTCCACACGTACCCTACCATCACACATGGACTATATACCGGCCCAGGGGATAAGTAGCCCTGCCCGTGGAGGGCTTAGCACCACGCTTCCCACTGCCATTATCCCCATCCCTGGGACCATGACAAGCAGCGGTGGCAGATATTGGCCACAAACCACAGGTGGCGTCACATCCGTGACAAACTCTTTCCCTTTTCCATTTTTTATTCTTCTCCCCTTTTGATAATGTCGCCCAGGGCCACAGAATCAGTCCGCAGCCACCACTGTGACATCTCCAGGCAACAGAAACTGAAGGGGACGGGTCCCGAGTACCTCATGGCCCTGGTGGGCGACTCAAATGCGACATGGAGGGGGAGAGCTGGATGATGGCCACGAGCGGCAGAGTGAAGCCAGGAGGAAACCCTTGAGCAGGGACATGGAGCTGGGCACAGCTACAGATGGTAGCCACATAGAAAGTGACAGGGATGACAGTGAGGGAGACCCTGATGGAGCCCTTGGAGTGGAGTGGGGGAGGAGCAGGATCCCTATGCTGAATCACTATGTCAGAGTGAATGCAGCCAGAGTGAATACAGCCAGAGCCTATTTAATGCAGCCACAGCAGCCTGGACAGAAGGGGACAGAGAAAACAAAAGGGGCAGCAATGAGCCCAGAGGGAGATGCAGGAGAACTGGTCATAAAGCCACTTTAGTGCCAAAGACTCATGAGTGCCTCAAAAGTTATGACAAAATGGCTAGCAAAGTAGCAGCACGTATCTCCCAGGACATTAAGCACACTATAACTGCAGCCATCCAGGAATCTCTGTCCAAGATCGAAGTGGGGTCCCATGATAATAGGTTGCATGAGGCTGAACAACGCATTGCATAATCAGAGGATGTGATATTGTCAATGTCTAACCAAATAAAGGCTCTGACCAAACTGACAGATACGCTTAGTAACAAGTTGGATGACCTGGAAAACCGCTCAGGGCGGAACAACTTGAGAATTAGGCCTTCCAGAAACAACCCCATCATGGCAGCTTGATAACATCTTTGTGGTGGAATTGACACAGGCCCTAAGCATCAAGTATAATTGTAAGGGGGAGAGATTGCACCTCGCGGGCCCTATGAGTGTCCAGGACGGGCGGACAGGTACCACTGAACTGCTTCCACTAAAAACCCAGTGCCACCATCGCAATCTAGACAGACTTTCGCCAAGTACTTGGACTATAAACGTAAGGAAGAAATATTGAAAGCATTCAGAGACAGGCATCGCTGGCTGCAAATCAATAGTCACAAAATCCTAGTCTTTGGCTCTTTGGCGACTATTCAGTGTAAGTAATGAAGAAGAGAAAAGCCATCAGGAAGGTCTGCACAGCCATGTTTCATAAAAAGATCCCTTTCCAGCTCCTCTACCCAGCCACGCTAGAAGTAAAGGGACCAGATGGCTATTTCTGATACTACATAGATCATAAAGAGGCAGAAAGACAGTATCTGTCGGAGAGAGACTCCTAAAAGACGGAGCGACGGCAGTCCACGAGAGGACAATGGATCACTGAATGGGAGAGATGCGGAAAACTGCAGACCTGGAGAGCGGAGATCACCAGTTCGACCCACAGGAATAACAGCTAACAGTCGCTGAGGATAATGTGAGATAACTGTCTGTAGTGCCGCGACGGCCTGGATTCAGCTGGGGACTGTGGCCTGGATGTTTATGGAGTTGAAAAGAGAGGAACATCTGCACCTACCACATGTTTTGTTCCCCCCCTTTTTTTTTATAACTACTGGACACTTTTACCGGAGTAAATCTTGAGACGGGATGATGCGCAGGACAGATCATCACCCTCTATATTGCAGTTGGAGGTTGTGGGGGGTTGCTGACAGAATCATGATGGGTAGGGCTCCAGTGGGGTGGCATATAATGAAGATGGAAGGGGTTATGGGACGCGTGACTTGAAACCAGAATAATGGAAGTGACAAAGATGAATGTACAGAACGGTTGTTATGTCTTTGGGGAAGTTGGTGTTGTTGGGTATGGGGGGAGGTATAGCAGCTCTGCTACATCATGGTGGTATGCCTTGACTACTAGATTAGTTGGGAAACCCTGTGATGAGAGTGTGGCGCCCCGCAACGAGTGCGTCACAAGAGGGTATTGCAGCCATAAATGCAGCCGCAATATTCTCTGACACAGCAGTGATCTAGTTAACTTAGAAATCCAACCCTGCATGCATCACCTAGAACAGAGGGCCAATCCTAGGTCCTGGTGGGCGGAGTGCTAGGGTAGTGTGTAGGAGAACAGACACTTAGTACAACAGAATGGTCTAGATGAGAGTCAAGAACGGAGAACTTGGAGTAGGAGCGGGGGCTCTGCACCCCGTGCAGCCCCCGGGCCGTCACCGGTCGGGTGTCAGCACCTGAGGCCTTACCAACCGGGACTGGGCATCATAAACACGGGTTCCCAAAACACTCCCGTGCCCACAACTCACAGCCGGTTCACTGGTACCGAAGCTGGCAGCAGTTCACCTCTGCTACGCGAACCAGAAGCGTGGAGGAGCAGCTTTCCAGGAGCACCCCACCACCAGCCAACTTCCAGTCGTCTAACCAGCGGTGTACCCACTGAGGGATCCAAGGCTCCCCAAAACATCCAGAACGTACATCATGGATAGGGCATTGAAGCAGCTTCCCCGTACCCGATCTGGTATTCCTGGGCGACACTGGCAATCACTTAGTTAGAATGGAGGAACACTGCGGATTTCTAAGGGACACCATCACTGCTGAGTCCACCCGGTCCACTACCCGTAAACTGTATATCATGTACTGCCTGCTGGTTACAGTAAAGACCCATTTCAGAGACTTTCTGTGTCCATGCTTCCTTATGAACTGTCCGTCCGCACTACAAGGTAACCGCAGCTGCCGCACAACATCTTGAGCAGCTCCAGCCTCCGGGGATCATCGCTCAGCCTGTAGGGAGCGTTCCATCTTGCTGCTGTCCATCCCCCGGAGGTTCCGCAGCGTCGGTAGTCCTTACCGAAACTACTCATAGGTGGCGTCACGAATAAATTAAAAACCCCTTTAATCTGTTCCCGCAAGACGTCTTCAAACCCTTTTGATCTGCACTACACCGGGCCCCACTACCGGCAGGCGCGGTCCACCCGTGACAAGGAGGAAGGAAGCATCGCCTATCTAAACCGGAGTCCCGGCCACGGTGAGTCAAGACCAACATACCATTTGACAATGGTTAAGGTTATATCATGGAATGTCAAAGGCCAGTCAGATCCCTTGAGAAAAGGGCCATGGTTCTAAGACACTTAAAGAAACTTAAGGCGGACATAGCCCTATTGCAGGAAACACACTTACCGAGAGAAGACTTCGTTAGAATGTAAAAATCGTGGGTGGGGTCGGTGTATGGGTCCCCTGCACAGGGAAGGAAAGCAGGCACTCTGAAGGTACCGTCACACCACTCGCTTATTCTCCAAGAGGATGACTCGGAGTGAAGGTGACAACATTTGATGATCACAGGGATCTCAGGAACGCTTAGCATACACAATGTATATGCCACTAATGCAGATCAGGAGATGTTCTTCAGACAATTGGAAATGAACATAGCTAAAGATAATTAACCACACATACAGTGTTGGCCAAAAGTATTGACACCCCTGCAATTCTGTCAGATAATACTCAGTTTCTTCCTGAAAATGATTGCAATCACAAATTCTTTGGTATTATTATCTTCATTTAATTTGTCTTCAATGAAAAAACACAAAAGAGAATGAAGCAAAAAGCAAAACATTGATCATTTCACACGAAACTCCAAAAATGGGCCGGACAAAAGTATTGGCACCCTCAGCCTAATACTTGGTTGCACAACCTTTAGCCAAAATAACTGCGATCAACCGCTTCCGGTAACCATCAATGAGTTTCTTACAATGTTCTGCTGGAATTTTAGACCATTCTTCTTTGGCAAACTGCTCCAGGTCCCTGATATTTGAAGGGTGTCTTCTCCAAGCTGCCATTTTTAGATCTCTCCACAGATGGTCTATGGGATTCAGGTCTGGACTCTTTGCTGGCCACCTTAGAAGTCTCCAGTGCTTTCTCTCAAACCATTTTCTAGTGCTTTTTGAAGTGTGTTTTGGGTCATTGTCCTGCTGGAAGACCCATGACCTCTGAGGGAGACCCAGCTTTCTCACACTGGGCCCTACATTATGCTGCAAAATTTGTTGGTAGTCGTCAGACTTCATAATGCCATGCACACGGTCAAGCAGTCCAGTGCCAGAGGCAGCAAAGCAACCCCAAAACATCAGGGAACCTCCGCCATGTTTGACTGTAGGGACCGTGTTCTTTTCTTTGAAAGCCTCTTTTTTTCTCCTGTAAACTCTATGTTGATGCCTTTGCCCAAAAAGAGAGAACATTCTTCCAAAACGTTTTAGGCTTTCTCAGGTAAGTTTTGGCAAACTCCAGCCTGGCTTTTTTATGTCTCGGGGTAAGAAGTGCGGTCTTCCTGGGTCTCCTACTATACAGTCCCTTTTCATTCAAACACCGACTGATAGTATGGGTTGACACTGTTGTACCCTCAGACTGCAGGGCAGCTTGAACTTGTTTGGATGTTAGTCGAGGTTCTTCATCCACCATCCGCACAATCTTGCGTTGAAATCTCCCGTCAATTTTTCTTTTCCGTCCACATCTAGGGAAGTTAGCCACAGTGACATGGGCTTTAAACTTCTTGATGACACTGCGCACGGTAGACATAGGAACATTCAGGTCTTTGGAGATGGACTTGTAGCCTTGAGATTGCTCATGCTTCCTCACAATTTGGTTTCCCAAGTCCTCAGACAGTTCTTTGGCCTTCTTTCTTTTCTCCATGCTCAATGTGGTACACACAAGGACACAGGACAGAGGTTGAGTCAACTTTAATCCATGTCAACTGGCTGCAAGTGTGATTTAGTTATTGCCAACACCTATTAGGTGCCACAGGTAAGTTACAGGTGCTGTTAATTACACAAATTAGAGAAGCATCGCATGATTTTTCTAAGGGTGCCAATACTTTTTTCCACCCCCTTTTTTCTGTTTGGTGTGGAATTATATCCAATTTGGCTTTAGGACAAATCTTTTTGTGTTTTTTTCAATGAAGACAAATTAAATGAAGATAATAATACCAAAGAATTTGTGATTGCAGTCATTTTCAGGAAGAAACTGAGTATTATCTGACACAATTGCAGGGGTGTCAATACTTTTGGCCATGACTGTAGTAGTTGGTGATGATTTCAACAGGGTCCCAAACTAAATTAAGCACAGGACAGGGGTGGACCTCCGCAGTGCAGCTGGTTCAGCTGCACCAGGGCCCCGACCGGCTAGGGGGCCCCTCAGGCACCTGTAAGGGGGCCCCTCCACCTCCCTGCAGGGTGGCTCGGAGACTGCGATAGTGTGTCAGAGGAAAGGTGAAGCTCCCTTTTTCCCGCGGCAGATCCCTCCCCTCCTCTCCTCTCTACTCCCTGGTCATGCTGGTGGAGACGTGGGTGGCATACTCACCAGCACCCCAAGCTCCTCACCTGGGACTGCAACCCCCCCCCCCCGGGACTACGACTGCCACCGCCCCTCACCTGGGACTGCAGCATCTAACACCCCCGCTCATCACCTGGGTCTGCAGCTTCCAAAGCCCCCCCGCTCCTCACCTGGGACTGCAGCTTCCAAATATCCCCCCGCTCCTCACTTGGGACTGCAGCAACCCCCCCCACTTCTTCACCTGGCACTGCAACAATCCCCCCCGCTCCTCACCAGGTACTGCAGCAATGCCCCCCCCCGCCTCCTCACCTGGTTTTGCAGCCTCCAACCCCCCCAATACCTGGGACTGTAGCAAACCCCTTCCCGCTCCTCACCTGGGACTGCAGCAATCCCCCCTCACCCCCTCCTCAACTGGGACGGAACCAGCCACACCGGGGTCACACGGCTCCAGGTCCGCCACTGGGACAGTTGACAGACAACTGGTACGTTTACGTTGAGAGGCAGGACTGATGGTCATCAGGACAATGTCATGGGATGGATCGGGTTGAATGACGTGTGGAGTCTGCAACACCTGAGTGAGAGGTAGTTTACTCATTACTCTCATCCGCATGACAGCTGGACACGTATTGACCAAGTTTGAGTGACTGATTCCTTGATCCCCAGTACATATAACAGCATGATTGGAGACCTTGTGATATCTGATCATAGCCCAGTAAGCATTACAATACAGGACAGGTTCCCGAGAGGGACAGACATTTTATGGCGGTTTCTGACTTTTCCACTTAGAGAAGAACATTTTCATAAGATCTTGCAGGAATGGTTTGGAGAGTATGCGTAAACAAATAAAGAGCATGTGTGGAGCCCACTGGGACGGGGTACTCGTGCCGGACCGGGGTACTTCTGGGGATGTCACGGAGGTCCTGGTGTGGACCATGTCCCGGGTTCTGCAAGTAAATGGGGGGATATTTACATGGGAGTTTGGCGTGACGCCACCCACGGGTTGTGGGCATGGTGACCACCGCTGCTGCAGAACCTCCGGGGATGATGTTTGACAGCTGGAGATGGAACGGCTCTCTGCAGGTAGAGCCTGGTTCTCCGGGGCAGTGGTAGTTAAAGTCTATGATGGGTGCTATAGATGTTGCAGGATAGGGATGATAGTGGAGACGGTGGTTGCTTGTGAGGGAAATTAGGGCTCGAGTACAAGGATCACACACACTCACGGTTTTGAAGTTTTCCAAGTCTTTACTGCAGGTGTTCTTTAGCAGAGAACTGTCAACTGAGTCTGTACCGGGGCCGGATCCTCAGCTTCCCACTGCTGCGCTGTGTGTGTGGCCCTGCTGCTGCTTTAGCTGAGCTGTTGGCACTGTCTCTCCTCACAGGTACCTCTTTGCTAGGCAACTTGAGGCTTTCCGTGTGCTTCTAACCCCGTTGTGTTGCTTCACTGAGGTACAGTGTAGATCTACAACCTCCACTATCCCGGTGTTTACTGTGCTGTGCTCAGTCACAGTTTTGGATCCGGTATCTGGTCTGTGCGCTCTTCCGGGGCGAGCTGTGAAGTCACTCAAGTCTCCCAGATGTGTTCCTCTGTTTCTTGTGCTCCTACACTCAGAAGCCTGAGGCAGCCTCTTTACACTACAGTCTCCCTTCCTCAGTTCTCCCAGGAACTGAACTGAACTACTTCCTCTTGACCCAGAATATATCAGGGAGCTGCTTTAGCTCACCCTTCTGCCCAGAGGTGCTAGTGCAGTGTCAGGTGTTGTGTGGCGAGTGAACCCGTGTTGATGTTCCTGCGGCACATTAACCCCTGGGGTGCCAGACATGCACAGAATGTCCAACTATACTGGGACACTGCTAAAGCAGTATTGAGGGGATGTCTGATGGGATAGGCAACAACATTCAAAAGATGAACGATTGAACAGTATATTAAGGCAATCGGGCCTTTTTGACGGACCACTCTGCCCCAGCAAAAGAAAGATGGATAATGGCAAAGAAAGAGTTTGAGGCATGATCTGACAAAAAAGAACAAATCAAATGGGCTCAAGAAGAGGTGGACTTAAATAGATTCGGAAGCAAGGTGGCGAAGATACTTGCCAATCTGGCCAGGAATCGTAGGTCCCTGATATTGATCCCTACCATGAATAAGCGATCTGGGGCACCACCTCCGACCTTGGGGAAATAAACAAAATCCTAGGGGAATATTACAGAAAACTATATGATGCAACACCAGAAGGGGGGCATTGGGAGGGGTATTGGTTAAAGAGGGTGCGTATGCCGCATTTTACGGAACAGGAGTTAGAGTCTCTGAATACAGAAATATCGGTAGACGAGGTCCAGGAGGTGATAAAGGGAATACATAATAACAAGGCCCTGGGACCGGATGGATTTGGAAGCATTAAGAGAACAAGTTTCTACAGTGCTGGCGACTCTGTTTAATAACATAGCAGTTGGAGAGTCAATATCACAACATGTTAATATCACTTACATTAAGTTGTTGCCAGAGAGCGAAAAAGACCTGCAGACCCCTCTAAATATCGCCCAATTTTGCTCATTAACCAGGACCTAATATTGCTATCCAAGATTATGGCAGACCGGTTAGCAATGGTCTTACCTAGACCGATTACACCGCATCAATTGGGTTTCGTGAAGGGGCGATCCGCTGTAACAATGTAAGGCCATGCTGTTGATGGACACTGTGAGAGCGGACAAACAGTTGGCCTCCCAGCTATGGTCACATTGGATACTGAAAAGGCGTTTGATAATGTACGGTGGCCATGACTGGATCAGGTCCTGGAGGAGATGGGAATGCGGGGTGCGATGCGTACCTTCATTCGGGTTCTCTTCTCCAACCCTCAGGCGAGAGTTTCAACATCAGGGTTCCTGTCAGATGTTTCTTCTCTGAAGAATGGGACCCGGCAGGGATGCCCTCCTTTTCAATCTGGCCATAGAACCATTGTCGAGGGTTTTAAATGGTGGGGACAGTTTTGATGGCATATTGACAAAGAATACAGAACATAAGTCGGTGTTGTTCGCTGATGATATTATCTTATTTGTGATAGACCCAATGAAAGATCCAGGAAAAACTTTAACTTTGATTGATGAATTTGGGGATTTTGAGGGGTTCCAAATTAAAAAATGTGAAATTTTGTTTCCCTGTAATGATAGGAAAACTGAGCAGCCATTGGAGCTGTGTGGAATACCGATGGCGAAAACATCTATCAAATATCTGGGGAGTTACCTAGGCCGCACTGCGGACATGGTATATAACTATGCACATTTGATTTAAAAAATGGAGAAACAACTACAGAGTTGGAGTGGTCTGTCATTAACTCTGATGGCTAGAAATCACCTCATTAAGATGATGTGCTTCCCGAGGATGTTGTATCCCCTCCAGACGATCCCTTTACTGCTTAAACATAGGGACATAAAGAGACTTCACAGGATATTTGCGTCCTTCCTTTAGAGGAGAAAGAAGGCTAGGATCAGTCTGTACACTCTCATGCAGCTGCCTGAACGGGAAGGTCTGTACACCCCTGATGTCAGGGCATACAACCTAGCTTGCCTTACTAGACACTTAATAGATTGGTTGAGGGGGTCAGAGAGACACTCGGATTCAAAGCTGGAGGGGGAATTTTGTAGCCCTTGAATGCTGGCCTCTCTGTTACATGCCCCACTACCTTGCATTAGCTCGAAGATTAGAACCTCAATTTGCAACCTGGAAAGCGATCAGGAAAAAGATGTGACTTTCCTGGAAAGTGTCCAACTACCTGAACCCCTGGGCACATCCAAGTTTCCTGCTAGGGAGAGAAAATAAACTCTTTAGGGAGTGGAAAGAGAGAGGGGTCGGATGAATGAAAGATGTCATGCATGTGACGGAGAAGAGATGGATGAATGAGAGAGAAATGGTGGAACGATATAACCTCAGCACCTTCCAGAGTATACAGTTCTCATAACTCAAAAGATACGTAATGATCTACATGAGATTACCCAGGAACTGATAGATGTGCGCTGGATGAGCTGTTGGAATGTGATCTATACGACTTGTACGTGTCCAGAATTTATGGCGCTCTGAGGGACACATAATCCCTGATATGTGCCCAAATGATCTTTAGGGGTTGGGTGAAACAGTTAAATAACCCAGACATAGTGGAGAAGATCCTCCAAGGATGGATGGTATTGAAGAAATCAGTAATCAATGAGAACTGGAGGGATACTCAATATAGATTCATTCACAGAGCCATATATGGAGGTACTGCCCGAAATGCCAAGAGGAATGCACCAACCTGTTTCACCGGTTATGGAGATGCAAACACATACAAGACTTCTGGAGCAGGACTGATGTTTAGTAAAGGGGATATGGGGAGGAAATTGGGCACTAGATCCATACTTCTGGATATTTCATTATGATGGAGAGGGGTTAGACGAAGATGGTACAGGATGACTTAGGCGCCGACAATTGCAATACACATTGTTATGATATTGGCAAAAAAATGTATCTTACGGCATTGGACTGCGGAGAGGGTACCTACCATGAAGGAGGTGGTGACTAATCTCAAACAATTAATTAAAATTAGAGGCAGAACGACATAGGACCAAATTCTCAGGAAGCTGGGAAAAGGTGTGTGACAGTCCGCGCCACCGGGTACCAAAGAAATCACCTGGGATGCAGGAAGTTATTTCAAGCTTTATCTTTATTCTCCAACATGTTTCAGCGCTCCACCTGGCGCCTTCCTCAGGGATATTACAATGCACAAGTGCAGTGGGGTTTATATAGCACCTCACATGGTTAGCTGTGGGTGTGCCAGAGGGGTGTGTGATATCACAAAGTGGGCGTGGTTACAAGTTTTGGAGCCTTTTTCACTAACATATCAAACTAAACATCATTTTAATCACAAGCTGGTATCAAACATTTGTTAAAAATCGCATCATCGAAATGAGCTAAAAAACATCTCAAATTTCATAACGAAAAAGCATATAAAACCATTGTTACTATCAATAAATAAAAATTGTGTGACTTTATGCTGCTGCCTTCAGGTGGGATCGAACCTGTGTTTTTACCAATATAGGGTACCTAACTTGCATTCTAGTGACTTAGCCACTGTGACTGGCAGAAGTTGCTGTTGCACATAGATCTTAAGTGTTGCATAATACTGTGATAAAATATCTATTTCTTTCTCTTTTCTAGGACTATCTATAATGGTGTCTATCAGTATTCTACTTATGAGGATGTAAGAGACTACAAATCCTCCAAAACAGAACAGCAAGGAAAGATTAAAACATAATCAATAAAAAATTACTAAAAAATGGATAAAACAAAATTCTCTACAGTGGCTTTGTTTTTCTTGTCGTTTTTCAATATGTGGTGGTGGATAAATGGTAGTGCCATAAGGCCGAAATCGCAATCCCAGGGGTTAGTGTGAGTTCCATCCCATCATCTATCTGATATTCATATAAGGTACATGTGGGTTACAATGTAGGAGATTAATGGATAACCAATTAATAGTTTCGTTATTATGGAGAGGCAAAGATTCAACTATGTATATATGTAATTCCAGTACTTATGGTCCTAAAAAAAGGGGGGTGGTCGGGGGTGGGGGTCAACATTCCTGTGTTGTGCCGAAATAGTTTGCTCTCGTGATGTTGTATTCATAAGATGACAGTAGAGTGCTCATCAATATGTTAAATGTGACCTAGTGTCTCTAGTGCATGGTGTGTATCTGCAGATTATTAATAATATAAATAAATAAATATTAAATACAACAACAAATGCAGTGATAAAAAAGTGAAATAAATAATGCACAATTATCTAATCTGTGCGGATTTATAAGGAATGCCAGAAGCTGGCTTTGAGGTATTCCTATCAACAAACAATAGGTCACTATATATATATTATAAACATCGAATTATCGATCATTATTCCTAAGTTGAGACTGTGGAAGTGTGCTATGTGCTCATATTAAGGGACTTCACCAAAATAAATAAATATAATTATTCAAAAACTATATTAGCTCTGAGATCACATTTAATCCATTTGGTTTAAGTGTGTTGAGTTTAAATATATGCAGTATTTTTCTTTTTTTTTCAATTGCTCAAATCTATTAGGAACTAATTCAGAAATGTGGTCAATGGGTGTAATTTTGATCAACTTGATATCCCTTTTGTGGTGAGTGTCATAGTGCCATGATACTCCATGCATCCTAAAGCCATTTTTGATGTTAGACCGATGTTTATTGAGTCTCTCATGAAGGGCTCTTATTGTTCTCCCCACGTATTGTTTCCCGCATGGGCATTCCATCAAGTAGATAACGTATTTCGTTGTACAATTCATGTTATTCTTGATTTTGAACTGTTCCTTTGATGTAGAGGATACAAAGGTATCTGTTTGCAGGATGCTCTCACAACACAGGCATCTTCTTTTATTGCATTGTGTGACCCATTTTGGAGCTGTATCAATATCTTCAGAAGGGTTTTTAGTTTTTAATCTACTAGGTGCTACTATCCCCTTAATATTCGGGGCTCTCCGGAAAGTTATGCCCGGTCTCTTGGGGATGATATTCCTCAGTATGGGGTCATTCTGTAGTATGTGCCAATGTGACTGTATACAATCTCTAATTTCTCGGTGACAGTTATTGTATGTAGTAATGAAGTTCAGGGTCTTCATTCCGTCTGACTCTCTGATCTTTTTCATTTCCAGCAATGTGTCCTGTGGGATATCTCTGTTGTATTTTTGCGTGTCCTCCACTAATTTCTTAGGGTACCCTCTGTCCAAGAATCTTTTTTTCAGGGTTTCTGATTGCTGTATATAGTCGACTTCCAAGGTGCAATTTTTCCTTATTCTCCTGAACTGGTTGGAAGGAATATTTCTCAACCATCTCACATGGTGGCCACTCTGGTAGTTGATATATGAATTCTTATCCGTTGGTTTGAAGTAGGTCTTTGTTTGAACTTCTGTGTTGGTTGAGAAGATTGTGAGATCCAGAAAATTTATAAGATTTTCATGTATCGTGGGGTCTAAAGTTATTCCCCATGTGTTGCTGTTGATTTCTGTCACAAAGTCATCAAAATCTCCTTGCTCTGTGTCCCATATCAGGAACAGGTCATCTATATATCTCTTATACAGTATGATGCCATTTTTCTGTGTATTGTTGTAAATATGAATATATTCAAAAAGCCCCATGAACAAATTTGCATAGGAACATGCAGTTTTTGACCCCATGGCTGTACCATGCTTCTGATGGTACAATTTGTTGTCGAACATGAAGTAATTATTGTACAAAATGAATTTGAGTCCATCCAAAATAAATTTCATGGTCCCTGTATCCATCTGTGTGTCTTTATTGAGGTAATATTCGGCACAAATGAGCCCTATTTCATGGCTTATGTTCGTATATAACGAATTGACATCCATTGTAGCTAATCTGTATGTGTTCTTCCATGTTAGACCCTTTAGGGTTTTTATAAGATCTGTTGAATCCTTAGTGTAGCTATCTAATTTTGTAACATACTTCTGTAATTTGGAATCAATTAGGGCTGCCAGATTACTTGTCAAGGAGTCTATCCCAGAGATAATGGGCCTTCCTGGTGGTTCTGTAAGACTTTTGTGAATCTTTGGCAGGTGATACAAAAAGGGAACTGGTGGTTGTCTTTTCGTGAGGAATTTTTTGATATCAGTAGTAATAATATGTTCTTCGTGTGCTGTGTCAATAAGCTGGTTGTAGAGTATTAGAAGTGTCGGATGAGGGTCCTCATCTACTTGTCTATAGAATTTCTCATCTGAGAGTAGTCTCAATGCCTCATTTTTGTAATCGATGCTGTCTTGGATCACAATTCCCCCTCCCTTGTCAGCTGCACGAATTACTATTTCAGTATTTTCTCTCAGGGTTTTCAACGCTTCTTCTTCTTTCTTAGTGAGGTTTCTTTTGTTCCGAACGTTTTTACTATTAGTTCCATTGCTCTTAATAAGTGTTTCTGTTTTAAGGTCGTTCATTAATAGGTCCTGGAAGGTCTCCAGGAAATGTCCTCTGTTTTCTAGTGGATAGAAGTTAGATTTTGCTCTGAATTTTTTGATGGATGGGGTCATGTCATCGTTTTCTCTTTCAGGTTGCAGGGAAAAATGCCTTTTTAATGTCAGTTTCCTTATGAATTGATGCACATCTATAAAGAGTTGGAAGTCATTTGGTCTACTTGTAGGACAAAATAGTAGTCCTTTTTCAAGTACTTCTGATTCCTCCTTGGATAAAACATATTTGGACAGGTTGATAATATTGCTGTTCTCCCCCTTCTTCCGTTTTAATCTTGGAAGCTGATCCTTACTTTTTTTCTGGATTCCTCTCCCTCTTTTCCCTCTTCTTTTTTCTTTTTCCAGTATTCGGACTGAAAAATTTCGTAATGTCCTGGCTTGTCCCTCTGACTGGGGCTAAAAAAGGCACAACCCCATTGTTCTTATTCTTCGAATTGTCTAGGATCACTCTATGTATGTCAACCTTTTGTTTGATTATATACTTGTCTAGTTTGTTATGGTTGTCAATCAGTTCTATACGGTTTTGGACATTAGTTGTGTTATCCACTTTCTCTTCAATGTCGGCTATCTCCATAAGATTGATCTCTTTCATTTGATTGCTCGGTTTCTCATTATTCGATTTTTCATTCCCATGCAGAATGATTGGCTCAAGGGGTTTCTCTCTATTTATTTTTTCTATTAGTTCTTTTATCTTTCTAAGGTGTTCACCATCATTAGTTATGGATGTGCAAGAAGTCATAATTTTCTCAGGACTATGATTTATTTGTGTGCAATCTTATTTTTTTGGGGATGGATTTTTATGGATTTCTGCCACTACAGTTATTTGGTTGCCTTTTTTGTTGTGTGCTAGATCTATTACATAGTAACATAGTAACATAGTAACATAGTTTTTAAGGTTGAAGGAAGACTTTAAGTCCATCTAGTTCAACCCATAGCCTAACATGTTGATCCAGAGGAAGGCAAAAAAACCCCATGTGGCAACACTAAGCTCCACATTGGGGGAAAAAATTCCTTCCTGACTCCAGATACGGCAATCAGACTAACTCCCTGGATCAACGTCCTATCAAAGAATCTAGTATATATAACTGGTAATATTATAGTTTTCAAGAAAGGCATCCAGGCCCTTCTTAAATGTTAGTAGTGAGTCACTCATTACAACAGCATGAGGCAGAGAGTTCCAAAGTCTTACTGCTCTTACAGTAAAGAATCCACGTCTGTGATTATGATTAAACCTTCTTTCCTCCAGACGTAGAGGATGCCCCCTTGTCCCCGTCTCAGGCCTAAGAGTAAAGAGATCATTAGAAAGGTCTCTGTACTGCCCCCTCATATATTTATACATTATTTATAAGATCACCCCTAAGCCTTCGTTTTTCCAAGCTAAATAACCCCAAGTTTAATAACCTGTCTTGGTATTGCAGACCCCTTAGTCTTCTAATGACTTTTGTCGCTCTTCTCTGGACCCGCTCTAGTTCAGCTATGTCTTTCTTATACACCGGAGACCAGAATTGTACACAGTATTCTAAGTGTGGTCGCACTAGTGACTTGTATAGAGGTAAAATTATGTTCTCCTCATGAGCATCTATGCCTCTTTTAATGCATCCCATTATTTTATTTGCCTTTGCAGCAGCTGCCTGACACTGGCCACTAAATGTGAGTTTATCATCTATCCATACACCCAGGTCTTTTTCAGTGACAGTTTTGCCCAGTGTTTTACAATTAAGCACATAATTATACCTTTTGTTTCCTCTGCCCAAGTGCATGACTTTACATTTATCCCCATTAAAGCGCATTTGCCATTTAGCCGCCCAAGCTTCTAGTTTACATAAATCCTCCTGTAATATAGAATTGTCCTCCTCTGTATTGATTACCCTGCAGAGTTTAGTGTCATCTGCAAATATTGAGATTCCACTCTGTATGCCCCCTACAAGGTCATTAATAAATATATTAAATAGAAGCGGGCCCAACACTGACCCCTGTGGTACCCCACTGTTAACTGTGACCCATTCTGAGTGTGTTCCATTAATAACCACCCTTTGTTTCCTATCACTAAGCCAGTTCTCAACCCACTTACACATATTTTCCCCTATCCCCATTGCCCTCATTTTATGTATCAACCTTTTGTGTGGCACCGTATCAAAAGCTTTTGAAAAATCCATATACACCACATCCACTGCATTTCCTTGGTCCAGTCCAGAACTTACTTCTTCATAGAAGCTTATTAGATTAGTTTGACAGGAACGGTCCCTCGTAAAACCATGTTGATAATGGGTCATGAGGTTATTTTTGTTCAGATACTCCAGTATAGCATCTCTTAGAAAACCCTCTAGGATTTTACCCACAGTAGAGGTTAAGCTTACTGGCCTATAATTTCCAAGATCAGTTTTTGTCCCCTTTTTGAATATTGGCACCACATTTGCTATACGCCAGTCCTGTGGTACAAACCCTGTTATTATGGAATCTTTAAATATTAAAAATAATGGTCTATCTATGACAGTACTTAATTCCTGCAGCACTCTGGGGTGTATCCCATCCGGGCCCGGGGATTTGTCAATTTTAGTGATTTTTAGACGATGCCGTACTTCCTCTTGGGTTAAGCAGGTGACATTTAATTGAGACTTTTTGTTATCACTGATCATATTGTCTGTCATGGGATTTTCTTGTGTAAATACTGTTGAAAAAAAGTCATTTAGCATATTGGCTTTTTCCTCATCCTCATCCACCATTTCACCCAGACTATTTTTAAAGGGGCCAACACCATCATTTTTTAGTTTCTTACTATTTATGTAGTTAAAAAATATTTTGGGATTCTTTTTACTTTCTCTGGCAATGAGTCTCTCTGTCTCAATCTTTGCTGCCTTGATTTGCTTTTTACAAATGTTATTTAATTTTCTGTATTTATTTAATGCCTCATCACTACCTACTTGCTTTAATTCCCTAAATGCTTTCTTTTTGTCACATATTGCACTTCTTACCGCTTTATTTAGCCATAGTGGTTTCCTCCTATTTCTAGCATGCTTATTCCCATAGGGTATATATTGTGCACATGTCCTATTCAGGATGCGAATAAACATCTCCCATTTGTGTTGTGTACTTTTATGTCTCAGGACATCGTCCCAGTTTATTGCACTAAGATCATCTCTCAACCGTTGGAAATTTGCCTTCCTGAAGTTTAGTGTCCTTGTGGCCCCTTTACTACACGTCTTAGTAAAGGATACTTGAAAGCTTATTAAGTTATGATCACTATTACCCAAGTGACCTCCAACCCGCATATTTGATATGCGGTCTGGCCTGTTGGTTAATATTAGGTCCAGCAGTGCCCCCTTCTTGTTGGTTCCTGGACCAGTTGTGAAAGGTAATTGTCTCTCATAGTTTTCAAAAACTTATTACCTTTGCTGGAACTGCAGGTTTCTGATCCCCAATGTATTTCAGGGTAGTTGAAGTCCCCCATAATAATGACTTCTCCCTGAGTCGCTGCTTCATCTATTTGCTTTATGAGGATATTCTCCTCCACTTCCATTATTGTTGGGGACTTATAACAAACCCCTATCAGTAATTTATTATTTTTTCCCCCTCCCCTTATCTCCACCCACAGGGACTCTACATTTCCATTAGATTCACCTATATTATCACGCAGGATGGGTTTTAAGGATGATTTTACGTATAAACATACACCTCCTCCTCGCCTATTTGTACGGTCATTTCTGAACAGACAATAGCCCTGTAAATTAACAGCCCAGTCATGGCTCTCGTCCAGCCAAGTCTCCGAAATCCCCACCATGTCATAATTATTTTCCAACAAAATCAATTCTAATTCCTCCATTTTGTTGGTGAGGCTTCTGGCATTCGTGTACATGCACTTTATGCATCTCTCTTTACCTCTCTTCCTTCCTACTAGTTTGACTGTTCTAACCCCACCCCCCATGCCACCCCCAATTTTATTACTTGTGCCCAGGTTACTGTTTACACTATCTTCCCCTCCTATACAATGAATACCCTCCCCCCCAATCCCTAGTTTAAACACTCCTCCAACCTTCTAGCCATTTTCTCGCCCAGCACAGCTGCACCCTCCCCATTGAGGTGCAGCCCGTCCCTAGCATAGAACCTGTAGCCAACAGAGAAGTCGGCCCAGTTCTCCAGGAACCCAAACCCCTCCTTCCTACACCAATTCCTGAGCCACTTATTTATCTCCCTAATCTCCCGTTGCCTCTCTGGTGTGGCACGTGGTACAGGCAGTATTTCAGAGAATACTACCTTGGAGGTCCTTGCCCTAAGCTTGCAGCCTAATTCCCTGAAATCATCTTTAAGGACCTTCCACCTACCTCTAACTTTGTCATTTGTGCCAATGTGCACCATGACTGCTGGCTCCTCACCAGCCCCTCCCAGTAATCTGTCAACCCGATCAGCGATGTGCCGGACTCGAGCGCCAGGTAGGCAGCACACTGTTCGACGATCCCTGTCTTTGTGACAGATTGCCCTATCTATTCCCCTAATAATTGAGTCCCCCACTACCAGCACCTGTCTGGCCTGCCCTACTCTCCTGTTTTCCCCCTTACTGGAGCTGACACTCCTCTGGCTTTCAGAGGTCATGCCCTGCTGCAGCAGTGCTATCCCTGAACTCACACCCCCCTCATCTGCCAACATAGCAAATTTATTGGGGTGTGCCAGATCAGGGCTAGCCTCCCTGGCACCCTTCCCTCTACCCCGCCTTCTAACTGTCACCCAGCTAGCTACCTCACGGTCCTGCAGCTCCATACTACCGTCCTCCCCCACATCTATCCCATTGAGCAGCTGTTCAGTGAGCAGCAGACTCCTTTCCATATTGTCTATGGATCTCAGCGTTGTCAGTTGTTCATTTAGATCCAGTATCTGGGCTTCCAAATGCACAACGTACTCACATCTCACACAGCAGTATGCAATTTCGGCCGGCTGGTCAAGGAATGCATACATGTGGCAAGATGTACACTGGATGGCATTGCCAATCATGGAGCTCATTTCCTAATGGGGATTGCACCAGACAGAAATGATAAGTAAAAAGAAATGCAAAGTATTAATAAAATACAACCAGCAATTCAGTAAATCCTCCCTTCCAAACTCCTTGAATCCAAAGTCACTGAATCACAAGTCACACACTTACTTCTGTCGCACTTGCGCTCTGTCACACAAAGCTCGTCACACTCGCTAGCAACTCAGATATATAGAGGTTTTTTTTCCCTTAGCAGAAAATCAGCCTGTATCTCAGTGCACTTCCAAGGGACTGTTCCATTGTTTAGGTCATTAATTTTTGTTATATCCACTGCACCATTTTCAGCAAAAATCTCATCTGAGAAGATGCTAGGTATTTCATCTTCACCAATCTCTATATCTTCTATCGTTTCTGTCTCCACTATTGTGGTCTTAATACTACTATTTGTCTTTGTCCCTATTCCTGTGTCTAGATTAGCAGGTTGAATGTTTATAGTCATTTTGTCAGGTAACACCTGTGTCCTATTTTTGACCTGTGTGGTAATAGTTCCTCTGTCCGAATCACTGGCTTTGATAGTGGTAGGTTCATTATTATTATTGTTTCTATTAGTACCCTTTGTCTCATGGTTTTTATGTCTCCTGGAGCTATTAGAGAAACTCCTTGTTCTCTGCTCCTTAGATCCCAAAGGAGTTCTGTTAGGTGTTCGATTCCTCCTATACATATTGTTTTCCGCCCCTAGTTCTTTTTGGGCGTAATCCTGTCTGTCTCTGTTCAATTTTCTACTCTTTCTCATGATGGTATCATGTTCTATCTGTGCTAAATTGGTGCTTATACTTGCATAGATCCTTTTAAATTCAGGACAGGTGTGGAATCTATTTAAGTTGTCACTTATTAAGTTTATCTCTTCAGTTGCTGCATCAGCTAACTTAGCTCTTTTATCATACAGTATACTTAACAGAGTATTCATACATTTATTAAGTACAAACTTCCAATTATTTGAAAACACATCATCATCCGGAAAAGGGGAATTAAGAACCAGTCTTAAGCCCCTAGGGCAAATGTCCTCCTCAATATATATCGCTAAAAAGCGTGCATCGACTCCGTATTGAACCTCTCTTTTAAGAGAGTCCTCCAAAGTATGCAAAAGTTTCTTCATATTGTCCAAATCCTCAGTATTAAAGTCATTACTCACAGTTACCTCCTTATCCGGAGGGGAAATAATGGTGCCAACAGTACGCTGTATAAGCTTCTCCCTGGAAGCAAATCTTCCACTCAAATAATCCATTTTAAAAAACGATCAATTTATGCTGCACTCTGTTCCAATCAGGACGCACACGTCCAAGACCACCGTGTCTCTCCCGCAGAAACGATGTGTCACTGTACCAATATAAAATAGGAAGGGGGAACAAGAGGCGCAATAGTGCCCTATCACTCAGACACTAAAAGATGAGAGGTATATTGTCAAAACCACTCACCTATTCCAGTTGTGAAGACCCACAACTGGCTTGAAGGCATACAATCAATACCGGTTGCTGCAGGACCTCCACCAACCACTCGCACGTGGGAAGACTCTCAGGAAGCTGGGAAAAGGTGTGTGACAGTCCGCGCCACCGGGTACCAAAGAAATCACCTGGGATGCAGGAAGTTATTTCAAGCTTTATCTTTATTCTCCAACATGTTTCAGTGCTCCACCTGGCGCCTTCCTCAGGGATATTACAATGCACAAGTGCAGTGGGGTTTATATAGCACCTCACATGGTTAGCTGTGGGTGTGCCAGAGGGGTGTGTGATATCACAAAGTGGGCGTGGTTACAAGTTTTGGAGCCTTTTTCACTAACATATCAAACTAAACATCATTTTAATCACAAGCTGGTATCAAACATTTGTTAAAAATCGCATCATCGAAATGAGCTAAAAAACATCTCAAATTTCATAACGAAAAAGCATATAAAACCATTGTTACTATCAATACTGTCAAAAAATAAAAATTGTGTGACTTTATGCTGCTGCCTTCAGGTGGGATCGAACCTGTGTTTTTACCAATATAGGGTACCTAACTTGCATTATTTGAGTGGAAAATTTGCTTCCAGGGAGAAGCTTATACAGCGTACTGTTGGCACCATCATTTCCCCTCCGGATAAGGAGGTAACTGTGAGTAATGACTTTAATACTGACTGAGGATTTGGACAATATGAAGAAACTTTTGCATACTTTGGAGGACTCTCTTAAAAGAGAGGTTCAATACGGAGTCGATGCACGCTTTTTAGCGATATATATTGAGGAGGACATTTGCCCTAGGGGCTTAAGACTGGTTCTTAATTCCCCTTTTCCGGATGATGATGTGTTTTCAAATAATTGGAAGTTTGTACTTAATAAATGTATGAATACTCTGTTAAGTATACTGTATGATAAAAGAGCTAAGTTAGCTGATGCAGCAACTGAAGAGATAAACTTAATAAGTGACAACTTAAATAGATTCCACACCTGTCCTGAATTTAAAAGGATCTATGCAAGTATAAGCACCAATTTAGCACAGATAGAACATGATACCATCATGAGAAAGAGTAGAAAATTGAACAGAGACAGACAGGATTACGCCCAAAAAGAACTAGGGGCGGAAAACAATATGTATAGGAGGAATCGAACACCTAACAGAACTCCTTTGGGATCTAAGGAGCAGAGAACAAGGAGTTTCTCTAATAGCTCCAGGAGACATAAAAACCATGAGACAAAGGGTACTAATAGAAACAATAATAATAATGAACCTACCACTATCAAAGCCAGTGATTCGGACAGAGGAACTATTACCACACAGGTCAAAAATAGGACACAGGTGTTACCTGACAAAATGACTATAAACATTCAACCTGCTAATCTAGACACAGGAATAGGGACAAAGACAAATAGTAGTATTAAGACCACAATAGTGGAGACAGAAACGATAGAAGATATAGAGATTGATGAAGATGAAATACCTAGCATCTTCTCAGATGAGATTTTTGCTGAAAATGGTGCAGTGGATATAACAAAAATTAATGACCTAAACAATGGAACAGTAATAGATCTAGCACACAACAAAAAAGGCAACCAAATAACTGTAGTGGCAGAAATCCATAAAAATCCATCCCCAAAAAAACAAGATTGCACACAAATAAATCATAGTCCTGAGAAAATTATGACTTCTTGCACATCCATAACTAATGATGGTGAACACCTTAGAAAGATAAAAGAACTAATAGAAAAAATAAATAGAGAGAAACCCCTTGAGCCAATCATTCTGCATGGGAATGAAAAATCGAATAATGAGAAACCGAGCAATCAAATGAAAGAGATCAATCTTATGGAGATAGCCGACATTGAAGAGAAAGTGGATAACACAACTAATGTCCAAAACCGTATAGAACTGATTGACAACCATAACAAACTAGACAAGAATATAATCAAACAAAAGGTTGACATACATAGAGTGATCCTAGACAATTCGAAGAATAAGAACAATGGGGTTGTGCCTTTTTTAGCCCCAGTCAGAGGGACAAGCCAGGACATTACGAAATTTTTCAGTCCGAATACTGGAAAAAGAAAAAAAGAAGAGGGAAAAGAGGGAGAGGAATCCAGAAAAAAAGTAAGGATCAGCTTCCGAGATTAAAACGGAAGAAGGGGGAGAACAGCAATATTATCAACCTGTCCAAATATGTTTTATCCAAGGAGGAATCAGAAGTACTTGAAAAAGGACTACTATTTTGTCCTACAAGTAGACCAAATGACTTCCAACTCTTTATAGATGTGCATCAATTCATAAGGAAACTGACATTAAAAAGGCATTTTTCCCTGCAACCTGAAAGAGAAAACGATGACATGACCCCATCCATCAAAAAATTCAGAGCAAAATCTAACTTCTATCCACTAGAAAGCAGAGGACATTTCCTGGAGACCTTCCAGGACCTATTATTGAACGATTTTAAAACAGAAACACTTATTAAGAGCAATAGAACTAATAGTAAAAACGTTCGGAACAAAAGAAACCTCACTAAGAAAGAAGAAGAAGCGTTGAAAACCCTGAGAGAAAATACTGAAATAGTAATTCGTGCAGCTGACAAAGGAGGGGGAATTGTGATCCAAGACAGCATCGATTACAAAAATGAGGCATTGAGACTACTCTCAGATGAGAAATTCTATAGACAAGTAGATGAGGACCCTCATCCGACACTTCTAATACTCTACAACCAGCTTATTGACACAGCACACGAAGAACATATTATTACTACTGATATCAAAAAATTCCTCACGAAAAGACAACCACCAGTTCCCTTTTTGTATCACCTGCCAAAGATTCACAAAAGTCTTACAGAACCACCAGGAAGGCCCATTATCTCTGGGATAGACTCCTTGACAAGTAATCTGGCAGCCCTAATTGATTCCAAATTACAGAAGTATGTTACAAAATTAGATAGCTACACTAAGGATTCAACAGATCTTATAAAAACCCTAAAGGGTCTAACATGGAAGAACACATACAGATTAGCTACAATGGATGTCAATTCGTTATATACGAACATAAGCCATGAAATAGGGCTCATTTGTGCCGAATATTACCTCAATAAAGACACACAGATGGATACAGGGACCATGAAATTTATTTTGGATGGACTCAAATTCATTTTGTACAATAATTACTTCATGTTCGACAACAAATTGTACCATCAGAAGCATGGTACAGCCATGGGGTCAAAAACTGCATGTTCCTATGCAAATTTGTTCATGGGGCTTTTTGAATATATTCATATTTACAACAATACACAGAAAAATGGCATCATACTGTATAAGAGATATATAGATGACCTGTTCCTGATATGGGACACAGAGCAAGGAGATTTTGATGACTTTGTGACAGAAATCAACAGCAACACATGGGGAATAACTTTAGACCCCACGATACATGAAAATCTTATAAATTTTCTGGATCTCACAATCTTCTCAACCAACACAGAAGTTCAAACAAAGACCTACTTCAAACCAACGGATAAGAATTCATATATCAACTACCAGAGTGGCCTCCATGTGAGATGGTTGAGAAATATTCCTTCCAACCAGTTCAGGAGAATAAGGAAAAATTGCACCTTGGAAGTCGACTATATACAGCAATCAGAAACCCTGAAAAAAAGATTCTTGGACAGAGGGTACTCTAAGAAATTAGTGGAGGACACGCAAAAATACAACAGAGATATCCCACAGGACACATTGCTGGAAATGAAAAAGATCAGAGAGTCAGACGGAATGAAGACCCTGAACTTCATTACTACATACAATAACTGTCACCGAGAAATTAGAGATTGTATACAGTCACATTGGCACATACTACAGAATGACCCCATACTGAGGAATATCATCCCCAAGAGACCGGGCATAACTTTCCGGAGAGCCCCGAATATTAAGGGGATAGTAGCACCTAGTAGATTAAAAACTAAAAACCCTTCTGAAGATATTGATACAGCTCCAAAAAGGGTCACACAATGCAATAAAAGAAGATGCCTGTGTTGTGAGAGCATCCTGCAAACAGATACCTTTGTATCCTCTACATCAAAGGAACAGTTCAAAATCAAGTATAACATGAATTGTACAACGGAATACGTTATCTACTTGATGGAATGCCCATGCGGGAAGCAATACGTGGGGAGAACAATAAGAGCCCTTCATGAGAGACTCAATAAACATCGGTCTAACATCAAAAATGGCTTTAGGATGCATGGAGTATCATGACACTATGACACTCACCACAAAAGGGATATCAAGTTGATCAAAATTACACCCATTGACCACATTTCTGAATTAGTTCCTAATAGATTTGAGCAATTGAAAAAAAAAGAAAAATACTGCATATATTTAAACTCAACACACTTAAACCAAATGGATTAAATGTGATCTCAGAGCTAATATAGTTTTTGAATAATTATATTTATTTATTTTGGTGAAGTCCCTTAATATGAGCACATAGCACACTTCCACAGTCTCAACTTAGGAATAATGATCGATAATTCGATGTTTATAATATATATATAGTGACCTATTGTTTGTTGATAGGAATACCTCAAAGCCAGCTTCTGGCATTCCTTATAAATCCGCACAGATTAGATAATTGTGCATTATTTATTTCACTTTTTTATCACTGCATTTGTTGTTGTATTTAATATTTATTTATTTATATTATTAACTAGCTGTGAGCCCGATGCAAATGCATCGGGATTCTAGAATGTGCATTAATTTGATTATAGTAGTTATAGCTGTTAGCCTGATGCAAATGCATCGGGTATCTAAAATATGTTTATTGTTTTTTTAAAGATTTTTAAATAATATTCGCATCATCAATAGCAATAATATAAGCCATAGCATTATTATTAGCAGTAATAGCAGTATTAATAGCATTATTAGCAGTATTATGAGCATTAATAACAGTATTAATAGCATTAATAGCATTATTATTAGCATTAATAGCATTATTAATAGCATTATTAGCATTAATAATAGCATTAATAACATTATTAATAGCATTAATAGCATTATTATTAGCATTAATAGCATTAATAATAGCATTATTAGCATTAATAATAGCATTAATAACATTATTAATAGCATTAATAGCATTATTATTAGCATTAATAGCATTAATAATAAATTTATTAGCATTAATAATAGCATTACTAACATTATTAATAGCATTAATAGTATTATTATTAGCATTAATAGCATTAATAATAGCATTATTAGCATTAATAATAGGATTAATAACATTATTAATAGCATTAATAGCATTATTATTAGCATTAATAATAGCATTATTAGCATTAATAATAGCATTAATAACATTATTAATAGCATTAATAGCATTATTATTAGCATTAATAGCAATATTAATAGCATTAATAGGATAAATATTAGCATTAATAGCATTAATAGCATAATTAATAGCATTAATAGCATTATTAATAGCATTAATAGCATTATTATTAGCATTAATAGCATTAATAATAGCATTAATAACATTATTAATAGCATTAATAGCATTATTATTAGCATTAATAGCATTAATAGGATAAATATTAGCATTAATAGCATTAATAGCATTATTAATAGCATTAATAGCATTATTATTGGCATTAATAGCATTAATAATAGCATTAATAGCATTATTAATAGCATTAATAGCATTATTATTGGCATTAATAGCATTAATAATAGCATTATTAGCATTAATAATAGCATTAATAACATTATTAATAGCATTAATAGCATTATTATTAGCATTAATAGCATTAATAGCATTATTGTTAGCATTAATAGCATTAATAATACCATGAATAGGATAAATATTAGCATTAATAGCATTAATAGCATAATTAATAGCATTAATAGCATTATTAATAGCATTAATAGCATTATTATTAGCATTAATAGCATTAATAGCATTATTATTAGCATTAATAGCATTAATAATACCATGAATAGGATAAATATTAGCATTAATAGCAATAATAGCATAATTAACCCCTTCATGACCCAGCCTATTTTGACCCTAAAGACCTTGGCCTTTTTTGCAATTCTGACCACTCTCCCTTTATGAAGTTATAACTCGGGAACGCTTCAACCGATCCTAGCGATTCTGAGATTGTTTTTTCGTGACATATTGGGCTTCATGCTAGTATTAAATTTAAGTCGATAATTTTTGTGTTTATTTGTGAAAAAATCAAAAATATGGCAAAAATTTTGAAAATTTCACAATTTTCACATTTTTAATTTTTTTTTCTGATAAACAAGAGAGATATGTGACAGAAAAAAGTTATTAAATAATATTTCCCACATGTCTACTTCACATCAGCACAATTTTGGAAAAAAAAAATTTTTTTGTTAGAACGTTATAAGGGTTCAAAGTTCATGAGCAATTTTTCATTTTTCAACCAAAATTTACAAAACCATTTTTTTTAGTGACCACATCACATTTGAAGTCCTTTTGAGGGGTGTACATGACAGAAAACACCCAAAAGTGACACCATTCCAAAAACTGCACCCCTAAAGCTACTCAAAACTACATTCAAGAAGATTATTAACCCTTCAGGTGCTTCACAGGAACTAAGGCAAAGTAGAAACAAAAAATGGATATTTTAATTTTTTTATCAAAAATGTTCTTTTAGCCTCAATTTTTTCATTTTCACATGGGCAACAGGATAAAATGGATCATAAAATTAGTTGTGCAAATTCTCCCGAGTATATCGATACCTCATATGTGGTCATAAACCACTGTTTGGGCGCACGGCAGGGCTCAGAAGTGAAGGAGCGCAATTTGAATTTTGGAGCTAATTTTACATTCAAAAACTGAAATTGCGCTCCTTCCCTTCTGAGCCCTGCCGTGCGCCCAAACAGTGGTTTATGACCACATATGAGGTATCGGTGTACTCAGGAGAAATTGGCCAACACATTTTAGGATGAATTTTATGCTGTTGCCATGTGAAAATGAAAAAATTTAGGCTAAAAGAAAATTTTTGTGAAAAAAAAAAAGTACTATTTCATTTTCACAGATCAATTTGTAAAGCACCTGGGGGTTCAATATGCTCACTACCCATCTCGATATGTTCCCTGGTGGGTCTAGTTTCCAAAATGGGGTCACTTGTGGGGGAGCTCCAATATTTAGGCACACAGGGGCCCTCCAAACGCGACATGGTGTCCGCTAACAATTTGAATAAAAATCAGCTCAAATTGTTAGCTGTCACCATGTTGTGTTTGGTGAGCCCCTGTGTGCCTAAACATTAGGGCTCCCCCACAAGTGACCCCATTTTGGAAACTAGACCCCCCAGGGAACGTGTCTAGATGCATAGTGAGCACTTTCAACCCCCAGGTGCTTCACAAATTCATCCATAAAAATGAAAAAGCACTTTTTTTTCCACAAAAATTTTCTTTTTTCATTATTGCGGATCAATTTGTGAAGCACCTGGGGGTTCAAAGTGCTCACTATGCACCTAGATACGTTCCTTTGGGGGTCTAGTTTCAGAAATGGGGTGACTTGTGGTGGAGCTCCAATGTGGAGACGCACAGGGGCTCTCCAAACGCAACATGGTGTCCGCTAACAATTTGAATGCAAAATGAGCTCAAATTGTTAGCGGACACCATGTTGCGTTTGGAGAGCCCCTGTGCGTCTCCACATTGGAGCTCCCCCACAAGTGACCCCATTTTGGAAACTAGACCCCCAAAGGAACGTATCTAGATGCATAGTGAGCACTGTCAACCCCCAGGTGCTTCACAAATTGATCTGTAAAAATGAAAAAGTACTTTTTTTTCCGCAAAAATCTTTTTTTTTCATTAATTTGTGAAGCACCTGGGGGTTCAATATGCTCAATACCCATATCGATATGTTCCCTGGGGGGTCTAGTTTCCAAAATGGGGTCACTTGTGGGGGAGCTCCAATATTTAGGCACACAGGGGCCCTCCAAACGCGACATGGTGTCCGCTAACAATTTGAATAAAAATCAGCTCAAATTGTTAGCTGTCACCATGTTGCGTTTGGTGAGCCCCTGTGTGCCTAAACATTGGGGCTCCCCCACAAGTGACCCCATTTTGGAAACTAGACCCCCAAGGGAACGTATCTAGATGCATAGTGAGCACTTTCAACCCCCAGGTGCTTCACAAATTCATCCATAAAAATGAAAAAGCACTTTTTTTCCCACAAAAATTTTCTTTTTTCATTATTGCGGATCAATTTGTGAAGCACCTGGGGGTTCAAAGTGCTCACTATGCACCTAGATACGTTCGTTTGGGGGTCTAGTTTCAGAAATGGGGTGACTTGTGGTGGAGCTCCAATGTGGAGACGCACAGGGGCTCTCCAAACGCAACATGGTGTCCGCTAACAATTTGAATGCAAAATGAGCTCAAATTGTTAGCGGACACCATGTTGCGTTTGGAGAGCCCTTGTGCGTCTCCACATTGGAGCTCCCCCACAAGTGACCCCATTTTGGAAACTAGACCCCCAAAGGAACGTATCTAGATGCATAGTGAGCACTGTCAACCCCCAGGTGCTTCACAAATTGATCTGTAAAAATGAAAAAGTACTTTTTTTCCGCAAAAATCTTTTTTTTTCATTAATTTGTGAAGCACCTGGGGGTTCAATATGCTCAATACCCATATCGATATGTTCCCTGGGGGGTCTAGTTTCCAAAATGGGGTCACTTGTGGGGGAGCTCCAATATTTAGGCACACAGGGGCCCTACAAACGCGACATGGTGTCCGCTAACAATTTGAATAAAAATCAGCTCAAATTGTTAGCTGTCACCATGTTGCGTTTGGTGAGCCCCTGTGTGCCTAAACATTGGGGCTCCCCCACAAGTGACCCCATTTTGGAAACTAGACCCCCAAGGGAACGTATCTAGATGCATAGTGAGCACTTTGAACCCTCAGGTGCTTCACAAATTGATCTGTAAAAATGAAAAAGTACTTGTTTTCCACAAAAGATTTTTTTTTCCATTAATTCGTGAAGCACCTGGGGGGTCAATATGCTCACTATCCATCTAGATAGGTTCCCTGGGGGGTCTAGTTTCCAAAATGGGGTCACTTGTGGGGGAGCTCCAATGTTTAGGCACACAGGGGCTCTCCATATGCGACATGGTGTCCGCTAACAATTGGAATTGCTAGCGGACACCATGTTGCGTATGGAGAGCCGCTGTGTGACTAAACATTAGAGCTCCCCCACAAGTGACCCCATTTTGGAAACTAGACCCCCCAAGTAACATATCTAGATGCATAGTGAGCACTTTGAACCCCCAGGTGCTTCACAAATTGATCCGTACAAATTAAAAAAGAAAATTTGTGTGAAAAAAAGTATTTTTACCTTATTACAGATCAGTTTGTGAAGCACCTGGGGATTCAAAGTGCTCACTATGCATCTAGATAGGTTCCTTGGGGGGTCTAGTTTCTAAAATGGGGTCACTTGTGGGGGAGCTCTAATGTTTAGGCACACAGGGGCTCTCCATACGCAACCTGGTGTTTGCCAACTATTGGAATTGTTAGCGGACACCAGGTCGCGTATGGAGAGCTCCTGTGTGCCTAAACATTGGAGCTCCCCCACAAGTGACCCCATTTTGGAAACTAGACCCCCCCAGGGAACATATCTAGATGCACAGTGAGCACTTTGAACCCCCATGTGCTTCACAAATTGAGACGTATAAATGAATAAAGAAACTTTTTGTAAATAAACATACTAGTCTAGTAGTTGCAATTCGCAGCATAGGGGACCCATGGGGCTCTGCCATATTTTTGGTTCAGCCAGGTACAACTTTACAGCTACGGACTGCCGCCAGCCCCCAGCTGCCTCGTCATACCTGGCTGGAACCAAAAATACAGCGAAGCCTATTTTTTTTTATTTCTAGAATTATTTCTAGAAAAAAAATGACATAGGGCTCCGCCATATTTTTGGTCCAGCCAGGTACAACTTGGCAGCTACGGACTGCCACCAGCCCCCAGCTGCCTCGTCATACCCGGCTGGAACCAAAAATACAGCGAAGCCTATTTTTTTTTATTTCTAGAATTATTTCTAGAAAAAAAATGACATAGGGCTCCGCCATATTTTTGGTCCAGCCAGGTACAACTTGGCAGCTACGGACTGCCACCAGCCCCCAGCTGCCTCGTCATACCCGGCTGGAACCAAAAATACAGCGAAGCCTATTTTTTTTTATTTCTAGAATTATTTCTAGAAAAAAAATGACATAGGGCTCCGCCATATTTTTGGTCCAGCCAGGTACAACTTGGCAGCTACGGACTGCCACCAGCCCCCAGCTGCCTCGTCATACCGGCTGGAACCAAAAATACAGCGAAGCCTATTTTTTTTTATTTCTAGAATTATTTCTAGAAAAAAAATGACATAGGGCTCCGCCATATTTTTGGTCCAGCCAGGTACAACTTGGCAGCTACGGACTGCCACCAGCCCCCAGCTGCCTCGTCATACCTGGCTGGAACCAAAAATACAGCGAAGCCTATTTTTTTTTTATTTCTAGAATTATTTCTAGAAAAAAAATGACATAGGGCTCCGCCATATTTTTGGTCCAGCCAGGTACAACTTGGCAGCTATGGACTGCCACCACCCCCAGCTGCCTCGTCATACCTGGCTGGAACCAAAAATACAGCGAAGCCATTTTTTTTTAATTTCTAGAACTAATTCTAGAAAAAAAATTACGTGGGGCTCCGCCATATTTTTGGTCCAGCCAGGTACAACTAGGCAGCTGGGGGCTGGAATCCTCAGCATAGAGAGGCCCAAGCGTTCTGGGCCCCCCATGCTGCGAATTGCAGCCCGCAGCCGCCCCAGAAAATGGCGCATTCATTGAAGCGCCATTTTCTGGCGCTGTACCCACGCTCTTCCAGTTGCCCTGGTGCCGGTGGCTAACTGGGTAATAAAGGGGTTAATGCCAGCTTTTTATTGGCAGCTGGCACTAAGCCCGAGATTCATAATATAGGGCCAATGTTAGACCCGCCATTAGGAATCTCTAGTACAGTAAATAGTCAATAAATACACACAGAGAAAAATCTTTTTATTTGAAAAAAAAACGCAGACACAATTCGGACTCCATCTTTATTATAAAAAGATCCGACGTAGTCCACAACGAAGGTCCCACGACGCTCGATCGCTCTGACGTAGTCCATAACGAAGGTCCCACGACGTTCGATTGTCTCCGACGTAGTCCACAACGAAGGTCCCACGACGCTCGATCGCCTTTGCTTTTAGATCGCTACTCTGGAGCCCGATCCGCCAGCATGGTGATCGAGCTGCAGAAAGTGATCTGACACCCCGGGCGCAGTGACCCACTATGTGCATCACTGCGCCTGCCAGATCGATTTCCGCAGCTCGATCCCCATGCATGGGGATCGAGCTGCGGAAAGCGATCTGGCAGCACAGGCGCATTGACCCACTATGTGCATCACTGCGTGCGGGCTGTCAGATTGCTTTCTGCAGCTCGATGCCCATGCAGGGAGATCGGGCTGCAGAGCAGCGATCTAAGGGCGCCTTCACACTGGCGTTCCCCTCCGCAGAACGCTGCGGAGGGGAATCGCCATGTGTGCGCCGCGGCCGCCAGCTCCTGTCTTTAGAATGGGAGTGCACGGTGCTGCGCTTGACAGCGCATGACCGTGCGCACCCATTCACTCCCATATGTGATCTGTGCGCAGGCATCCGCCTGCGCACAAATCACACACTCCTGCCCGCACCAGGACGCAACATGTTGCGTCCTGGTGCGGGCGGGAGTGTGTGATTTGTGCGCAGGCATACGCCTGCGCACAGATCACTATGGGAGTGACTGGGTGCGCACGGTCTTGCGCTGTCAAGCGCAGCACCGTGCGCTCCCATTCTAAAGACAGGAGCTGGCGGCCGCGGGCACACATGGCGATTCCCTTCCGCAGAACGCTGCGGAGGGGAACGCCAGTGTGAAGGCGCCCTAAGAGCCTGGGCGCAGTGACCCACTATGTGCATCACTGCGCCCGGGCTGTTAGATTGCTTTCTGCAGCTCGATCCCCATGCATGGGGATCGAGCTGCGGAAAGCGATCTGGCAGCCCAGGCGCAGTGATGCACATAGTGGGTCACTGCGCCCGGGGTGTCAGATCACTTTCTGCAGCTAGATCCTCAGGATCCAGCTGTAGAAAGTGATCTGACAGATCCAGCACGGTGATCCACAGTGACCATTATGTGATCACTGTGCTGGATCTGTCAGATCACTTCCTGCAGCTAGATCCTCAGGATCCAGCTGTAGAAGTGATCTGACAGATCCAGCACAGTGATCTACAGTGATCACAAATGCACTGTGACACTGTGCTGAGCTGTCAGACACTTCGAACTAGACCTAGGGTCCAGCTGTAGAAGTGATCTACAGATCCCCAGTGATCTACAGTGACCATTGTGATCACTGTGCTGACTGTCAATCACTTCTGCTAGATCCTCAGGATCCAGCTGTAGAAGTGATCTGACAGATCCAGCACAGTGATCTACAGTGACCATAATGTCACTGTGGATCACTGTGCGGAGCGTAGATCACTTCTGCAACTAGTCCCCAGGATCAGCTGAATGATCACAGATCACAGTGACTAATCCTTTGATCACTGTAGATCCTGTCGGCTGTCAGATCATACTGCGAGCAGCTGTAGAAGTAATCTGGCAGCTCCAGCACAGAGCAGTCAGATCGGAGGCGGCGCAGAAGAGGAGGGACTCACAGCAGAAGAGGAGCGGGACGCAGCAGTCACAGGACGGAGCGGGCCGCCGGAGGGGTGAGTGGGAGAGGCGATCGCCGCTCCGGTGATCGGGGGGGGGCAGGAAGGGGCAGTGGGGGGGCTGGTACTAGATGTAGGGGGCACTTAGAGGAAGCGGGGGCAGTCAGGAGGAGGCGGGCGGCAGGAAGAGGAAGCGGGAGGCAGGGACAGGAAGCGGGCGGCAGGGACAGGAAGCGGGGGGGAAGGGGGGGTAGAAAGATGATGGGGGGGGCAGGAAAGAGAGGTGGGGGACAGGGGGGATGTTATAGGATGACAGGGGATCTGATCAGAGGGTAGGGAGAGCAGCGGCAGGCAGGGAAACATTACAGGCGCGGTGATTTTCACTTTCACTTTTGAGCGCCAATCACCGCGCCTGTAGCCGGGGGGGGTAGGAGTGGGGGCAAATCGACCCCCCTGGGGTGTAGTACAACTCCCCATGTACCTGCAGGCCGAGTGACAGGTCAGTGAGACCCTCACTCGGCCTGCAGCAGCCCGTTCATTCCATGGCCCAGGGGGTGGGCCAAGGGTCGGGAAGGCACTTGTTTTCATGGCCCAAACGGTGGGCCAAGGGTCGGGAAGGGGTTAATAGCATTAATAGCATTATTAATAGCATTAATAGCATTAATAGGATAAATATTAGCATTAATAGCATTATTAATAGCATTAATAGCATTAATAGGATAAATATTAGCACTAATAGCATTAATAGCATAATTAATAGCATTAATAGCATTATTATTAGCATTAATAGCAATAATAGCATTATTAATAGCATTAATAGCATTATTATTAGCATTAATAACATTATTAATAGCATTAATAGCATTATTATTAGCATTAATAGCATTAATAGCATTATTATTAGCATTAATAGCATTAATAATACCATTAATAGGATAAATATTAGCATTAATAGCATTAATAGCATAAATAATAGCATTAATAGCATTATTAATAGCATTAATAGCATTATTATTAGCATAAATAACATTAATAATAGCATTATTAGCATTAATAATAGCATTAATAACATTATTAATAGCATTAATAGCATTATTATTAGCATTAATAGCATTAATAATAGCATTATTAGCATTAATAATAGCATTAATAACATTATTAATAGCATTAATAGCATTATTAATAGCATTAATAGCATTCATAGTATTATTAATAGCATGAATAGCATTATTAATAGCATTAATAGGATTAATAGCATTATTAATAGCATTATTAATAGCATTAATAGCATAAATAATAGAATTAATAGCATAAAAAATAGCATTCATAGCATTAGTATTAGCATAAAGAGCATTAATAAGCAATATTATTAGCATGAATAGCATTATTAATAGCATTAATAGCATTAATAGGATAAATATTAGCATTAATAGCATTAATAGCATAATTAATAGCATTAATAGCATTATTAATAGCATTAATAGCAATTATTATTAGCATTAAATAGCATAAATAATAGCATTATAGCATTAATAATAGCATTAATAACATTATTAATAGCATTAATAGCATTATTATTAGCATTAATAGCATTAATATCATTTATTATTAGCATTAATAGCATAATAATACCATTAATAGATAACATTAGCATTAATAGCATTAATACATAAATAATAGCATTAATAGCATTATTAATAGCATTAATAGCATATTATTAGCATAAATAGCATTAATAATAGCATTATTAGCATTAATAATAGCATTAATACATTATTAATAGCATTAATAGCATTATTATTAGCATTAATAGCATTAATATTAGCATTATTAGCATTAATAATAGCATTAATAACATTATTATTAGCATTAATAGCATAATTATTAGCATTAATAGCATTATTATTAGCAGTAATATCATTATTATTAGCATTTTTTTTTTTATTATATTTTTATTGAATTATTTATTATTTTTTAATTTATTTTTTAATTATTTTTTAATTATTTTTTTTATTATTAAATTTATTATTTAGGCTGAGACCCAGTTCTCTTTCAGGTCCGCTGAAAGGGCTGATATTATTAGCATATATTTAATTTTTTTATTATTATTTTTATTGAATTATTTATTATTTTTTATTTATTTTTTTTATTATTTTTTTTAATTATTTTTTTTTATTATTAAATTTATTATTTAGGCTGAGACCCAGTTCTCTTTCAGGTCCGCTGAAAGGGCTGATATAATTAGCATATATTTAATTTTTTTATTATTATTTTTATTGAATTATTTATTATTTTTAATTTATTTTTTTTATTATTTTTTAATTATTTTTTAATTATTTTTTTTTATTATTAAATTTATTATTTAGGCTGAGACCCAGTTCTCTTTCAGGTCCGCTGAAAGGGCTGATATAATTAGCATATATTTAATTTTTTTATTATTATTTTTATTGAATTATTTATTATTTTTAATTTATTTTTTATTATTTTTTAATTATTTTTAATTATTTTTTTTATTATTAAATTTATTATTTAGGCTGAGACCCAGTTCTCTTTCAGGTCCGCTGAAAGGGCTGATATTATTAGCATATATTTTTTTTTATTATTATTATTTTTATTTAATTATTTATTATTTTTTATTTATTTTTTTATTATTTTTTAATTATTTTTTAATTATTTTTTTTATTATTAAATTTATTTTTTCCCATTGAAATACATTAGCGGTGTGTCGGCGATTTTATGGCCGCCGACCTGGTTCTATTTGTCGGCCCTAAAATCGCGGACACACCGCTAATGCATGTCTATGGGCAGTGAGCTCGAATTCTGATTGGTCGGCGACCAATCCGAAATCGGGCTGACTGCCCATAGAGATGCATTAGCGGTGTGTCCGCGATTTTAGGGCCGACAAATAGAACCAGGTGGGCGGCCATAAAATTGCCGACACACCGGTAATGTATGTCAATGGGGAAAAAAAAAGGCGGACCTGAATGAGAACTGTGTCTCACTCTCACTTAAAAAAATAAATAAATTTAATAATAAAAAAAATAATTTAAAAATAATTAAAAAATAATAAAAAAATAAATAAAAAATAATAAATAATTAAATAAAAATAATAATAATAAAAAAAAAAATGCGGACCTGAATGAGAACTGCGTCTCAGTCTGACTTAAAAAAATAAATAAATTTAATAATAAAAAAAATAATTAAAAAATAATTTAAAAATAATAAAAAAAATGAGGGGCTCTTCTGATTGGCTGAGGGCAGTATACAGCAACCAATCAGAAGAGGGCCTCAGATCTCATTGAGATAGAATGGCGGATTTTTCGTCCATTCTATCTTAATGAGAAGGAAGAGGACGTCGGAGGTGGAAGTTTGTGAAAAGAAGACAGAAGATCCCCGGGGCCGGATGAAAAGGCGGAGATGGCGGAAAGAAGAGAGAAGACCCCCGGGGCCGGAGGAAGAGGACGCCTGGCCGGACGGAGGACTTGTGGATCGGACGGACGATCAGATGACTTGAAGGCATGTAAGTGATCGACGGGGACGTTAGGTTAGGGGACGGCGGGGGCTTCGGGTGTAGGGCGTTAGGTGTTAGCGCGAGCGGCGGGGGACAGCGGCGGGAGCTTAGGAAGCGGCGGGGCTTAGGGAGTAGGGGATGGGCGGCGGGGCTCAGGGTGTATCGGTGGGTGCTTAGAATGCGGCGGAGCTTAGGGGGTAGGGGCGGCGGAGTTAGGGGGTAGGCGGCGGGGCTTAGGGGGTATCGGTGGGGGCTTAGGATGCGGCGGTGGTTAGGGGCGGCTGACTTAGGGGGTAGGGGGTTAGAAGCGGCGGACTTAGGGGTAGGCGGCGGGGCTTAGGGGTATCGGTGGGGCTTAGGATGCGGCGGTGGTTAGGGGCGGCTGACTTAGGGGGTAGGGGGTTAGAAGCGGCGGACTTAGGGGGTAGGGCGCGGGCTTAGGGGGTATTGATGGGGGCTTAGGATGCGGCGGGGCTTATAGGGTAGGGGCTTAGGTGCGGCGGTTCTTAGGGGGTAGGGGGTTAGGTGCGGCGGCTCTTATAGGGTAGGGTCTTAGGTGCGGCGGGGCTTAGGGGGTATTGGTGGGGGCTTAGGATGCGGCGGGGCTTAGAGGGTAGGGGCTTAGGTGCGGCGGTTCTTAGAGGGTAGGGGCTTAGGTGCGGCGGTTCTTAGGGGTAGGGTGTTAGGTGCGGCGGGGCTTATATGGTAGGGTCTTAGGTGCGGCGACGCTTAGAGGGTAGCGGCTTAGGTGCGGCGGGGCTTAGGGTGTAGGGGCATAGGTGCGGCGTGTCGGGGCTTAGGGTGTAGGGGTGCGGCGCACTTAGGGGTAGGGGCTTTGGTGCGGCGGGGTGGTTTTGTTGCGGGGTGGCTGTGCGGACATGGGGGGCCTGTGCAGAGATGGGGGTGGGTGTGCGGATATGGGGGGGCTGTGCGGAAATGGGGGGGGCTGTGGGGACATGAGGGTGTGTGTGCGGACATGGGGGGGGCTGTGGGGACATGAGGGTGTGTGTGCGGACATGGGGGGGGCTGTGTGTAGATGGGGGGGCTGTGCGGACATGGGGGTGGGTGTGCGGACATGGGGGTGGGTGTGCGGACATGGGGGTGGGTGAGCGGACATGGGGGTGGGTGAGCGGACATGGGGGTGGCTGTGCGAACATGGGGAGGTCTGTGCGGACATGGGGGGGCGGCTGTGCGGACATGGGGGGGCGGCTGTGCGGACATGGGGGGGCTGTGCGAAGATGGGGAGGGCTGTGCGGACATGGGGGAGCGAGTTGCGGCTCAGGCAGCGACTCGCTCCATGATCCCCGGGTAGCGATTTGCGGCTCAGGCAGCGACTCGCAATGGCCTCGCGGCCATTGCTCGCGCTACCTGAGCGGTAAATGGCGAACGTTGTGGGCGAGCCTGTGGGTAGATTTTGGGCCAGCGACTCGCAATGGCCGCTTCGCGGCCATTGCTCGCCCTGGGCCAGCGACTCGCAATGGCCTCGCGCCCATTGCTCGCGCAGCATTGGGCGCTTCGCGCCCTATGTTAAATTCGTTTCCACATGACGACATCGGAAGTAGCGCGCGGAGGGGCGCTTTTCCGATTCGCGATTATATAATAGATAATCTGCAGATACACACCATGCACTAGAGACACTAGGTCACATTTAACATATTGATGAGCACTCTACTGTCATCTTATGAATACAACATCACGAGAGCAAACTATTTCGGCAGAACACAGGAATGTTGACCCCCACCCCCGACCACCCCCCTTTTTTTAGGACCATAAGTACTGGAATTACATATATACATAGTTGAATCTTTGCCTCTCCATAATAATGAATCTATTAATTGGTTATCCATTAATCTCCTACATTGTAACCCACACGTACCTTATATGAATATCAGATAGATGATGGGATGGAACCCACACTAATCCCTGGGATTGCGATTTCGGCCTTATGGCACTACCATTTATCCACCACCACATATTGAAAAACGACAAGAAAAACAAAGCCACTGTAGAGAATTTTGTTTTATCCATTTTTTAGTAATTTTTTATTGATTATGTTTTAATCTTTCCTTGCTGTTCTGTTTTGGAGGATTTGTAGTCTCTTACATCCTCATAAGTAGAATACTGATAGACACCATTATAGATAGTCCTAGAAAAGAGAAAGAAATAGATATTTTATCACAGTATTATGCAACACTTAAGATCTATGTGCATCAGCAACTTCCGCCAGTCACAGTGGCTAAGTTACTAGAATGCAAGTTAGGTACCCTATATTGGTAAAAACACTGCTTCGATCCCACCTGAAGGCAGCAGCATAAAATCACATAATTTTTATTTTTTGATAGTAACAATGGTTTTATATGCTTTTTCGTTATGAAATTTGAGATGTTTTTTTAGCTCATTTCGATGATGCGATTTTTAACAAATGTTTGATACCAGCTTGTGATTAAAATGATGTTTAGTTTGATATGTTAGTGAAAAAGGCTCCAAAACTTGTAACCACGCCCACTTTGTGATATCACACACCCCTCTGGCACACCCACAGCTAACCATGTGAGGTGCTATATAAACCCCACTGCACTTGTGCATTGTAATATCCCTGAGGAAGGTGCCAGGTGGAGCGCTGAAACATGTTGGAGAATAAAGGTAAAGCTTGAAATAACTTCCTGCATCCCAGGTGATTTCTTTGGTACCCGGTAGCGCGGACTGTCACACACCTTTTCCCAGCTTCCTGAGAGTCTTCCCACGTGCGAGTGGTTGGTGGAGGTCTTGCAGCAGCCGGTATTGATTGTATGCCTTCAAGCCAGTTGTGGGTCATCACAACTGGAATAGGTGAGTGGTTTTGACAATATACCTCTCATCTTTTAGTGTCTGAGTGATAGGGCACTATTGCGCCTCTTGTTCCCCCTTCCTATTTTATATAGGACCAAATTGACTGAGAAGTTATTTGACAAATGGAGACAGTTCCAATGGAGACAGTTCCTGTAGAGGAAATGTTCTCGTGAAGAAATCATTGAGGTGGTTTAGCATTTTGTGCAATTAGAACGGTACTTGCTGAATGACATGCTAGGGTATGCTAGAGGTTTTGAAAGTCTAGGATGAGGCTTCAAGTTGTTCGCAGCTGAGATCTGTAAACACCAGGGCTATATCTATCAGGGATACTAGCAGAGTTGCTGAGGGAGGGGGGATAGTTTATCATAACCGTAAATTTATTACATCAATGTAGGGGAGGGGGAGGGAGGGTTTTTTTTTTTTTTGTTTTACTTCTACATCATCTACATCATATAACTGTAAAACACTGATACAACCCCTGTCAAAAATTATGAAATCACCTGCCTTGGAGAATGTCCATTCAGTTGTTTAATTTTGTAGAAAAAAATCAGATCACAGACATGGTAAAAAACTAAAGTAATTTCAAATGGCAATTCTCTGCCTTGAAGAAACACTAAAATAAATATTGAAAAAAAAAATGTGCTAGTCAGTAACGGTTACTTTTGTAGACCAAGCAGGGGAAAACAAATTATGGAATCACTCAATTCTGAGGAAACAATTATGGAATCACCCTGTAAATTTTCATTCCCAAACTAACACCTGCATCAAATAAGATCTGATCATTAGTCTGCATCTAAAAAGGAGTGATCACACCTTGGAGAGCTGTTGCACCAAGTGGACTGACATAAATCATGGCTCCAACACGAGAGATGTTAATTGAAACAAAGGAGATCATTATCAACCTCTTAAAAGAGGGTAAATCAACAATGTTGCAAAAGATGTTGGTTGTTCACAGTCAGCTGTTTCTAAAATGTGGTCCAAATACAAACAACATGGGAAGGTTGTTAAAGGGAAACATACTGGTATACAAAGGAAGACATCAAAGCGTCAAGACTGGAAACTTTCAGCAATATGTCTCCAAAACAGGAAATGCACAACAAAACAATGAGGAACGAATGGGAGGAAACTGGAGTCAATATCTGTGACTGAACTGTAAGAAACCGCCTAAAGCAAATGGCATTGACGTACAGAAAAGCTAAACAAAAGCCATCATTAACATCTAAACAGAAAAAAAACAAGGTTGCAATGGGCTAAGGAAAAGCAATGGGTGACTGGATGAAAGTCATATTCAGTGATGAATCGCGAATCTGCATTGGGCAAGGAGATGATGCTGGAACTTTTGTTTGGTGTCGTTTCATTGAGATTTATAAAGATGACTGCCTGAGGAGAACATGCAAATTTGCACAGTCATTGATGATATGGGGCTACATGTCAGGTAATGGCACTGGGGAGATGGCTGTCATTACATCTTCAAAAATGCCCAAGTTTACATTGATGTTTTGGACACTTTTCTTATCTCATCAATTGAAAGGATGTTTGGGGATGATGAAATAATTTATCAAGATGATAATGCATCTAGCCATAAACAAAAAACTGTGAAAACATTCCTTGAAAGAATACACATAAGGTCAATGTCATGGCCTGCCAATAGTCCATATCTCAATCCAATTGAAAACCTTTGGTGGAAGTTGAAGAAAATGATCCATGACAAGGCTCCAACCTGCAAAGCTGATCTGGCAACAGCAATCAGAGAAAGTTGGAGCCAGATTGATGATTTTTGGAGCCAGATTGATGATTGACTGTTTTTGTCACTCATTAAGTCCATGCTTCAGAGACTGCAAGCTGTTATAAAGGCCAGAGGTGATGCAACAAAATACTAGTAGGGTCATTCCATGTCAAGTGATCCAAAAATGAATATTTTTTTTCCCTGACGTCCTCAGATTTTTTTAATTTTTTTTCTATATGAAGAACAACTTTATCTAATTACAAAAAAAAAGTTTTGAATTTTTTTCTTTATCAGTTAATTTTTTACAGATTTTAAAAGTTTTAAAAAAGTGCGAATTTTGGCCTTGTATGGCTTCACATTTTCTATCATATCTCGGGCTAGAAATAAGATAGAGAAACAAAATAAACACCAATCTACTCAGAACTGTCCAGGCTTTCATCAGATATGTCACAAGAGGATCTTTGTTAATATTTTACCCATGTGAAAAAACTTTAAACGCATTTCCAAAAAATCGGCGCGCTTTAAATATTTCAAAAACTGCCCATGTGTCTGCTATGCTCTTAGCCACATCTGTACCAAATTTCAAGTTGGGATCGCAATGGGATCATATTTTAACATATTTTACTAGTAATAACGTCAATGGGTCATTCCATATCAAGTGATCTAAATATGAATATTTTTTTTTACCTGACGTCTTTAGATTTTTTTTTTTTTTCCTTTATGAAGTACTACTTTAGTTAATTACAAATTAAAAGTTTAGAATTTTTTTCTTCATCAGTTAATTTTTTACAGATTTTTAAAGTTTAAAAAAAGGGTGAATTTTGGCCTGGTATGACTTTACATTTTTTTTTATCTCAGGCTAGAAATAAGATAATGAAGTGGGAGAGGCATCATTTTACTCAGAACGGTAACAGCTTTCATTTGAGATGTTACAAGACTATGTTTCTTTATATCAAATTCAAACTATTGACGGGCAATTGTGAAAAAATGACTGATTGTGTTCTTGGTGATTTTTGAATTGACACTATAATAGTTAAATATTTTGCACTTAGGTCCAATGAATGAATGCGTCCATGGGGTCAAGCTGGGACAGAGTCATCACAAATTAGCCTTATTTGCAGATGACCTGCTACTTTACATCTCCCAGCCCCTGGTCTCCATCCCTTCGGTCTTAATGGAGTTTGAACGGTTCGGACAATTGAGCAACTTTAAAGTGAATTGCTCCAAAACCGAGGCACTCAATATTTCTTTGCCTGGAGAATTGGTTTCTCATCTATCTGAACAGTTCCCATTTAAATGGAATGTAGAAGCCATTAAGTACTTGGGAGTCCTTATACCAAAAGATCTTAAACAAATATTCAATTTAAATTATCAACCCCTTTTGACTAACGCGGAATCGGCATTTACCTCCTATAGACAATTAAAGCTATCCTGGTTCGGGAGAATAAACGTAGTCAAGATGGATGTCTTGCCCCGACTCTTATATACTTTTCAGACAGTTCCTGTTCTATTGGATAGAGGCTTCCTCTCCAAAATGCAATCTATGATCCTTAGATTTGTCTGGGGGGGCAAGAGGTCCAGATTGCGAATGAATATCCTATCCTTGCCCAAGACCAGAGGAGGGGTTGGACTACCCAACATACGAGCGTACTTTGTGGCTTCCTCTCTTGTTAGAGCTCTAGATTGGCATTATCATGCGTCCTCCAAGAAATGGGTAGGGGTGGAGCAAGAGGGTTTGGGGATTCCGCTGAAACACCTGCTTTGGATTTCCCCTAAAGACTCCACAGACCTAGTACCTTTGACAGACATGACCAGAAACACCTTGAAGGTATGGCACCTAGTGACGAAAACCCTCCGCTTAAACGACAGACTTAGCCCTTTGACTCCCCTTTTTTCCAACCCATCTTTCCCACCCAGATTTGACAGGCAGAGATTTTTATGTTGGCGGATTGTGGATGACACCCGAGTAGGACAGACTCTGTCCAGTGGTGGTTTGCCCCCGATGGCAGAGCTACAACTCAAAGAACCTACGAGACCTCTTAAGTGATTCGAATTTCTCCAATACAGAGCATACTTATATTCAGCTGACCACTCTTGCAGGGTAAGATTGACGCCCAACGTATTGAAGAGGTTTTTCCAACTGGAGGCTCCACCGAGGCGCAAAATATCAGTTCTATACCAGGCCTTAGGGTCCATGAGAGAGCAGGGCACCCTTTACTTCCAACGTGCTTGGGAGAGGGAATTGGGGTGTAGCATTTCAGAAGCTAATTGGCAGAAATGCTTTATATTTACTCACTCACTAGCTAGCGCTTGTTCTGCACAAGAAAGAAGCTATAAGCTGCTCACTAGATGGTACTTGTGCCCGACGACACTCCGGAACATGTTCCCTGGAACCCCTGATACCTGCTGGTGCTGTGGGGAAGAGAAGGGTACAATGATACACATTTGGTGGAGTTGTGGGGAAATCCGGTGGTTCTGGTCTGAGGTTTTCAATGCATACGCCCGGATAACAGGTAAACAAGCCGAATGCTGCCCAGAATCGGCAATGTTATCCATTTTTCCAGGTCCTATTGGGCTACAGAAGAGGGATATTCTCCGCTTTTGCATCTCGGCTGCTCGTGCTGTGATCCCGAGGTTCTGGAAATCAAGCCGGGCTCCATCTCTACTTGATTGGTTCAAAGAATTGATGGACATATATCGAATGGAGGAGCTCGCAGCTGATGCGTCGGGATCTCGGAACAAATTCTTAGGGATTTGGGTTGAATGGATTCTTTTTCACGACTCTGCAGAATTTAGGAGTATCTTTTCCAGCACAGATAATATGGCTCGACCTCTGGCTGATGGGGAGCCAGTGGGATGAGTACCCTTTCTCCTTCCCATACCTCACCCGTCCCCCCCCCCCTCCTTTTTTTCTTTTTTTCTTACGTGGCTTTTCTTTCCCAGTATAACTTTTTCTAATGGTTTTTGTTTCTCTTCTCTCTCTCTTCTTTTCTATCTCTCTTTTCTTCCCATCTGATACATTCAGTCTAGGTATTTCCTTTCTACACCTATACCTTCAGAATTCTAGTGAACATTAGACAGGTATCGGAAACTCTGAGCTGTGAGTAGATCATTAATATTTCAGCTTTCCTTTCCGGTACACCAGTCGATAGACTATTCCAACTAGGCCTCAACGGGTAATGACCCACTTACGTGGTCAACCTGTTAGAAGGGGCCAAGTGATAAAAATCATTCTGCTGGGGCTGCTTGTCCCCTTGACATCAGAACATCTCAAAACCCTGAGAAAGGTTGTATACTTGAGTGTTTGGAATTATATTTAGATTGTAGTATATATTGCACCAGAGATAAGCGCAAAAGTAAATTTGCAGCTTATCTTAAAGTTACTAATAACTTTGTGAATTCTCTTTTTGTATATTTTATATGTCTCAAGATTTTGTTAAAAGATTGAATGTACTGTATGTCTTTCATATGTTTTTTCAAAATTTAATAAAAATGAGATTAACCATAGTTAAATATTTTAACCCCTTAGTGACGAAGCCAATTTCCACCTTAATGACCAGACTGTTTTTTGTAATTCTGACCAGTGTCCCTTTATGAGGTAATATCTCTGGAACGCTTCAACGGATCCTAGCGATTCTGAGATTGTTTTTTTGTGACATATTGGGCTTCATGTTATTGGTAAATTTAGGTCAATAATTTTTGTGTTTATTTGTGAAAATATAAAAAAATTGGCAAAAATTTTGAAAATTTGACAATTTTCAAATTTGTCATTTTTATTCTGTTGAACCGGAGCGTTATGTGACACAAAATAGTTAATAAATAATATTTCCCACATGTCTACTTTACATCAGCACAATTTTGGAAAAAAAAAATTTTTTGGTTAGGACGTTATAAGGGTTCAAAGTTCATCAGCAATTTTTCATTTTTCCAGCAAAATTTACAAAACCATTTTTTTAGTGACCACATCACATTTGAAGTCCATTTGAGGGGTGTACATGACAGAAAACACCCAAAAGTGACACCATTCCGAAAACTGCACCCCTCAAGCTACTCAAAACTACATTCAAGAAAATGATTAACCCTTCAGGTGCTTCACAGCAACTAAAGCAAAGTGGAAACAAAAATGGACATTTTAATTTTTCCAACAAAAATGTTTTTTAGCCTCGATTTTTTCATTTTCACATGGGCAACAGGATAAAATGCATCCTAAAATTTGTTGGACAATTTCTCCTGAGTATACCAATACCTCATATGTGGTCATAGACCACTGTTTGGGCGCACGGCAGGGCTCAGAATGGAAGGAGCGCGATTTGACTTTTGGAGCTAATTTACCATTCAAAAAGTCAAATGGCGCTCCTTCTCTTTCGAGCCCTGCGGTGCGCCCAAACAGTGGTTTATGACTACATATGAGGTATCGGTGTACTCAGGAGAAATTGGCCAACAAATTTTAGGATGCGTTTTATCCTGTTGCCCATGTGAAAATGAAAAAAATCGAGGACAAAAGAAAATTTTTGTGAAAAAAAAGTACTTTTTCATTTTTACGGATCAATTTGTAAAGCACCTGAGGGTTCAAAGTGCTCAATATGCATCTATATAAATTCCTTGGGGTGTCTAGTTTCCAAAATGGGGTCACTTGTGGGGGAGCTCCAATGTTTAGGCACACAGGGGCTCTCCGTATGCAACATGGTGTCCGCTAACAATTTGAATGGAAAATTAGCTCCAATTGCTAGCGGACACCATGTTGCGTATGGAGAGCCCCTGTGTGCCTAAACATTGGAGCTCCCCCACAAGTGACCCCATTTTGAAAACTAGACCCCCCAAGGAACTTATCTAGATGGGTGGTGAGCACTTTGAACCCCCAGGTGCTTCACAAATGAATCCGTAAAAATGAAAAAAGAAAATTTTTGTGGAAAAGAAAGTACTTTTTCATTTTTATGGATCCATTTGTGAAGTACCTGAGGGTTCAAAGTGCTCAATATGCATCTATATAAATTCCTTGGGGTGTCTAGTTTCCAAAATGGGGTCACTTGTGGGAGCTCCAATGTTTAGGCACACAGGGGCTCTCCGTATGCAACATGGTGTCCGCTAACAATTTGAATGGAAAATTAGCTCCAATTGCTAGCGGACACCATGTTGCGTATGGAGAGCCCCTATGTGCCTAAACATTGGAGCTCCCCCACAAGTGACCCCATTTTGAAAACTAGACCCCCCAAGGAACTTATCTAGATGGGTGGTGAGCACTTTGAACCCCCAAGTGCTTCACAAATGAATCCGTAAAAATGAAAAAAGAAAATTTTTGTGGAAAAGAAAGTACTTTTTCATTTTTATGGATCCATTTGTGAAGTACCTGAGGGTTCAAAGTGCTCACTATGCATCTATATAAATTCCTTGGGGTGTCTAGTTTCCAAAATGGGGTCACTTGTGGGGAGCTCCAATGTTTAGGCACACAGGGGCTCTCCGTATGCAACATGGTGTCCGCTAACAATTTGAATGGAAAATTAGCTCCAATTGCTAGCGGACACCATGTTGCGTATGGAGAGCCCCTATGTGCCTAAACATTGGAGCTCCCCCACAAGTGACCCCATTTTGAAAACTAGACCCCCCAAGGAACTTATCTAGATGGGTGGTGAGCACTTTGAACCCCCAGGTGCTTCACAAATGAATCCGTAAAAATGAAAAAAGAAAATTTTTGTGGAAAAGAAAGTACTTTTTCATTTTTATGGATCCATTTGTGAAGTACCTGAGGGTTCAAAGTGCTCACTATGCATCTATATAAATTCCTTGGGGTGTCTAGTTTCCAAAATGGGGTCACTTGTGGGGGAGCTCCAATGTTTAGGCACACAGGGGCTCTCCGTATGCAACATGGTGTCCGCTAACAATTTGAATGGAAAATTAGCTCCAATTGCTAGCGGACACCATGTTGCGTATGGAGAGCCCCTGTGTGCCTAAACATTGGAGCTCCCCCACAAGTGACCCCATTTTGAAAACTAGACCCCCCAAGGAACTTATCTAGATGGGTGGTGAGCACTTTGAACCCCCAGGTGCTTCACAAATGAATCCGTAAAAATGAAAAAAGAAAATTTTTGTGGAAAAGAAAGTACTTTTTCATTTTTATGGATCCATTTGTGAAGTACCTGAGGTTCAAAGTGCTCACTATGCATCTATATAAATTCCTTGGGGTGTCTAGTTTCCAAAATGGGGTCACTTGTGGGGGAGTTCTAATGTTTAGGCACACAGGGGCTCGCCATACACGACATGGTATCCACTTACAATTCAAATTGCTAGTGGACACCATGTCATGTATGGAGAGCTCCTATGTGCCTAAATATTGGAGCTCCCCCACAAGTGACCTCATTTTGGAAACTAGACACCCCAAGGAACGTATTTAGATGCGTAGTGAGCACTTTGAACCCCCAGGTGCTTCACAAACTGATCCGTAAAAATGAAAAAGTACTTTTTTTCACAAAAATCTTCTTTTTTTCCTTTTTACAGACTAATTTGTGAAGCACTTGGGGGTTGAAAGTGCTCACTATGCATCTAGATTTTTTCCTTGGGGGGTCTAGTTTCCAAAATGGGGTCACTTGTTGGGGAGCTCCAATGTTTAGGCACACAGGGGCTCTCCATATGCGACATGGTGTCCGCTAACAAATTGAATGGAAAATTAGCTCTAATAGTTAGCGGGCACCATGTCGCATATGGGGAGCCCCTATGTGCCTAAACATTGGAGCTCCCGCACAAGTCACCCCATTTTGGAAACTAGACACCTCAAGGATTCTATCTAGGGGTATAGTGAGCATTTGGAATCTACAGCTACTTCACAGAATTTGATAATGTCATTATGAACATTTTCTTTTTTTCACACAATTTCTCACTTTTAGGGCCCTTTTACATCAGCGTTTTTTGAAATTTGCGGCAGATGCAGTGAAAAAACCGCATCTGCCGCAATTACCGCATACCGGCTGCACTTGCGGCGCGGTTGCGGTAAACGCCATGCAAAGTACAGGCGTACTTGCGGCAGGTGCGGCAAGTGCGGTTTTGCACTTGCGGCAGGTGCGGCCGCGAAAAAACCGAGGCTGACCGCGTTTTTTTTTCGCGGCCGCACCTGCCGCAAGTGTAAAACCGCACTTGTCGCAAGTACGCCTATACTTTGCATGGCGTTTACCGCAACCGCGCCGCAAGTGCAGCCGGTATGCGGTAATTGCGGCAGATGCGGTTTTTCACCGCATCTGCCGCAAATTTCAAAAAACGCTGATGTGAAAGGGCCCTTAGAGCATGTGCACAAGATACGGACACACCGTGTCCTGGTTGTCTCCTCCCCTGCATTTTTTTTAGTATTACTTTATTAAATTTAAAAAAAAAAATGACGTAGGGCTTCGCCATATTTTTGGTCCAGCCAGGTACAACAGGCAGCTACGGGCTGCCACGAACCCCTTCTGCCTAGTTTTACCTAGCTGGAAACCAAAAATATAGGGAAGCTCCTTTTTTTTTTTATATTTCATGAAATAATTTTTTTAAAAAAATGGCGTGGGCTTCGCCATATTTTTGGGCCAGCCAGGTACAACTAGGCAGCTGGGGGCTGGAATCCTCAGCGTAGGGAGGCCCAAGCTTTCTGGGCCCCCCCCCGCTGCGAATTGCAGCCCGCAGCCGCCCCAGAAAATGGCGCATTCATAGAAGCGCCATTTTCTGGTGCTGTATCCAGCTCTTCCAGCTGCCGTGTAGCGGTGGCAGACTGGGTAATAAGGGGTTAATGCCAGCTTTTTGGCAGCTGGCACTAAGCCCGAGATTCATAACGTCTGGCCAATATTAGACCGGACCATTAGGAATCTCTAATAGATTGTAAAGAAAACACAACACAGAGAAAAATATTTTTATTGGAAAAAAAACACAAACACATATTTAGACCCCATCTTTATTACAGTGAAGTCCGACGTAGTCCAGTGGGATGGTCCGACGTAGTCCATTGGGAAGGTCCGACGTAGTCCAGTGGGAGGTCCCGCGACGATTCTCATTCAGATGATGATCTGAAGTTAACCCCTTGTGTGGTCACAAGGAGTTAACTGCAGGTCATCATCCCTGTGTGGTCACAAGGGGTTAACTGCAGATCCGGTAACCCCTTGTGACCACACAGGGATGATGACCTGCAGTTAACCCGTTGTGACCACACAAGGGGTTAACTGCAGGTCATCATCCCTGTGTGGTCACAAGGGGTTACCTGCAGATCCAGTAACCCCTTGTGACCACACAGGGATGATGACCTGCAGTTAATCCCTTGTGACCGCACAAGGGGTTAACTGCAGGTCATCATCCCTGTGTGGTCACAAGGGGTTAACTGCAGATCCAGTAACCCCTTGTGACCACACAGGGATGATGACCTGCAGTTAACCCCTTGTGACCACACAAGGGGTTAACTGCAGGTCATCATCCCTGTGTGGTAACAAGGGGTTAACTGCAGATCCAGTAACCCCTGTGATCACACAGGGATAATGATCTGCAGCTAACCCCTTGTGACCACACAGGGGGTTAACTGCAGAAGACCCCTGTGTGGTCGTTGATGGGTTAACTCTGCCTCTGTTCCGGCGCACGCAGAGCAGCGGCGCCGGGACAGAGGCAGAGAGAAGATGGCCGGCGACGCTGCAGGACGGGTAAGTATGAGAGGAGCAGGGAAGGGGGCCCGGGGGGGGGAGCGGAGCAAACCGGGGGGGCTGCAGATCGGAGGAGGGGGTCGGGGATCGAGGGGACAGCATGGGGAAGACCTGGGGAAGGAGGGGGGCTTTGATGACCGGAGGGGAGCCGCGCAGGGAGGAGGGGGAGCTGGGGACTCAGGGAGCCGCGCAGGGAAGAGGGGGAGCTGGGGAGCCGCGCAGGGAGCAGGGGGAGATCAGGGGTGAGACCAGGGGTGAGGGGGAATGGCATTGGGGGGCCACTGAGGGGACCAGTGGCCCCCCAGGAATGGCGGCATCTCTATGCGATCTGACAGATCGCATAGAGATGCAGCGGAGGCGGCGGGTTTGGCGCCGGCCGCCGCCATTTTCAGATGGTTAGGGGGTGGGGTGGGGGGGGGATGATGATCCCCAGTACTGGGGGTCTTGGTGGGCTAGGGGGTTAATGCTTTCACTTTGATCCGACATGTGTTTTCATGTCGGATCAAAGTGAAAGCATTTTTCCCGGCACTTTCACTTTGTGCAATGTGATGATCGGTAAACGGTGTTTACCGGCCATCACATTACAGGTGCCGGTAAAAAACTAGCTAATTACTAATCTCTAGGGTCTCAGCTACAATCGGTACGCTGACACCCTAGAGATTTTTGCTACAGGGGCTGCGCTACAGGGCTTTTTCTAGCCATACGTCTACAGACGTATGGCTGGGCTTTAGTACCCTTTTTTTTGGACGTCTGTAGACGTTAGGCTGTCGTCTACGGGTTAAAATATGATCCCATCACGATCCCAACTTGAAATTTGGTACAGATGTGGCTAAGAGCATAAAAGACACATGGGCAGTTTTGGAAAATTTTTATTAAAACGTTTTTTCGGAAATGCGTTTCAAAATGTTGTGTTTGCATTCGCATGGGTAAAATATTAAAATTAACAAATATACTCTTGTGACATATCTGGTAAAAGCCTGGACAGTTCTGAGTAGAATGGTGTTTATTTTGTTTCTCTATCTTATTTCTAGCCCGAGATAAAAAAATGTAAAATCATACCAGGCCAAAATTCACCCTTTTTTTAAACTTTAAAAATCTGTAAAAAATTAACTGATGAAGAAAAAAATTCCAAACTTTTAATTTGTAATTAACTAAAGTAGTACTTCATAAAGGAAAAAAAAAAAAAAAAAATCTAAAGACGTCAGGTAAAAAAAAATATTCATATTTAGATCACTTGATATGGAATGACCCATTGACGCTATTAATAGTAAAATATGTTAAAATAATGATCCCATTGCGATCCCAACTTGAAATTTGGTACAGATGTGGCTAAGAGCAAAGCAGACACATGGGCAGCTTTTGAAATATTTAAAGCGCGCCAATTTTTCGGAAATACGTTTTAAAGTTTTGCGCTTGCGATCACATGGGTAAAATAATAACAAAGATCCTCTTGTGACATATCTGGTGAAAGCCTGTATAGTTCTGAGTAGAATGGTGTTTATTTTGTCTCTCTATCTTTTTCCTAGCCTGAGTTATGAGGAGAAACGTAAAGGCAGGCAACAGCGAAATTCACACTTTTTCCGAACTTTGAAAATCATTTAAAAAAAAAAAAAATTTTTAAAAAAATTTTCTCTTCACATTTTGCATTGTCTGACATGCTATTATCAAATAACAAAATCTCAAAAGAATTAAAAATGTAGAGGTAATAATCATTGGTTCACTTGACATGGAATGACCCAGTAATGTATTTAAGTGTTGTTTTGTTTGTTTGACATGATTCCATAATTATTTCCTCAGAATTGAGTGAATCCATAATTTTTTTTCCCTGCTTGGTCTACAAAAGTAACCGTTACTGGCTAGCACATTTTTTTTTCAAGATTTCTTTTAGTGTTTCTTCAAGGCAGAGAGTTGCCATTTGAAATGACTTTAGTTTTGTGCCATGTCTGTGATCTGCTTTTAGTCTACAAAATTAAACAACTGAATAGACATCCTCCGAGCCAGGTGATTCCATAATTTTTGCCAGGGGTTGTATGTTCTCAGTTATGCTTATATTATACAATGTTTACTAAAAATAAAAATTATTTAAAAAAAAAACCTGATTTATGTGTTCTTTTTTAGATTTTTTTAAGTATATGAATAGCAATTATTTGTACTATGTGATCACAATTTCTGCCGTTGTTTTATTTTGTAAACCTTTATTTGGTTATCCTGACGACAGAGTTTGGTTGATACAGAAAGATGTTGACAAATAAACCACTTTTATATTTATCTACTGTAATTCTGGATTTCTCTTCAATTGGTCAACACATATTTTATCCATTTCATGATATTGCTTCAGAAAATTATTGCAATTACATATGTTTTGTTATACACATGTTTATTTCCTTTGTGTGTATTGGTTTAACAATCTTGGAAGGAGGGCACCATAATAATCTAGAGATAATAGAAATAAGGTTCACCAAATTTTATACACCTTTTTATGAACAGAAAGAAGACAAGAAAAGAAGATGTATATACAAAATTGGGAACACTCCAGATTTTTGTAATAAATATGAAAATTCTTTATTTTATCCAATGCTCTTACAAAAAGAAAAAAGCCACTGAACACACAATACTGGTGTGTATAATAACAGCACCAGTCCCCTTCACACTCGCACGGGCAGACCCTACTGGCCGTCAGGTATAATATAATCGTTTTAAACTTGCACAGTATAAAGAGTCCAATCAAGATCTAGAAAAATCTCTCTCATGTGCCTATATGCATAGACAGGTGCATAACAATTTGTACACAATAGACATTCAGTAAATCAGTTACATGGCTTATTGCAAAATAATGGACTCATCACAGCTATAACCATACAGCCTAGAATAAAGAGCCAATTTCTTATCTGAGCCTGAATAAAGTTTTGTCAATAAACAATTGCAACCTGCCCATATGCAGTGGCACCCATTTGGAAAACCTGTGTGCTAGTTACCATATTGTGAAATAATGCCTGACCATGCCTGGTTGTGACTGCCCATGTGGGAAGGGGGTGAAGGAGACCTCACGCGTATCGCCAAGTGCGTTGGCTTCCTCAGGGGTTGTGAGGCTGTTCACAAAAAGTCCTCTTTTTATAGCAGTAAGATAATAAACACCTGTGTTAATTTACCCCAATCAGAGTTGGGGAGGGGGCGGGTGTGGAAAGCTGCTTTTAGCTCATGTAATTGGTTAACCATATAAAGGCAATGCAATGACCTTTGGCACTAAAGGGAAGTGGTGCTATGTAGCATTCCCCTAATTTCTCCCAGGTACCATAAGTTCTATAATGGGTTCCCCTTGTATCTTAGTAGGAACAAGTATCTACACTTACTAAATCTAGGGCACTGGTTATTCAGACGCACTGACACTGCATCAGCTCTTTTTTAAGCTGTAAGATCCATATCTGACAATATTCTGCCCAGCGGTACATACTTGTACAAAAACCGCTAGGCTCATTGATCCGCAGCATGTGAGCACTATAGCTGGCGCTTACCGCGTCTGTATTTTACCGGTTACAGGTGCAGGACCCTAATTTGTCTGGTTTCTGGTCCCTGATAGGGTGCACTCGAAGAGCACTTCCCCCTAGTAGGAACCAATCTTGCCATCTGCTGTACCAAGGGCGCAGATTACTTAGATGCACTAGACCTGAAAAAAAAAAAAAAAATATATATATATATATATATATGGTGCACTCATAAAATACTTCCCCACTAAAATTGGGGCTTGTAATTTGTGGTTCCTACTCGCAAAGAAGCCTTACATACAAGGGGATTGCCAAATAGATATAATCAATCATGTTTAGGAAACCTATAGCAACTGAGATTCATTTTAGAGAGATAGATGCATTCAAAGCAGAGGAGTTTATATACAGTTGTGGCCAAAAGTATTGACACCCCTGCAATTCTGTCAGATAACACTCAGTTTCTTCCTGAAAATGATTATTATTATCTTTATTTAATTTGTCTTCAATGAAAAAACACAAAAAGAATTGTCCTAAAGCCAAATTGGATATAATTCCACACCAAACATAAAAAAGGGTGTCGACAAAAGTATTGGCACTGTTAGAAAAATCATGTGATGCTTCTCTAATTTGTGTAATTAACAGCACCTGTAACTTACCTGTGGCACCTAACAGGTGTTGTCAATAACTAAATCACATTTGCAGCCAGTTGACATGGATTATAGTTGACTCAACCTCTGTCCTGTGTGTACCACATTGAGCACGGAGAAAAGAAAGAAGACCAATGAACTGTCTGAGGACTTGAGAAACCAAATTGTGAGGAAGCATGAGCAATCTCAAGGTTACAAGTCCATCTCCAAAGACCTGAATGTTCCTGTGTCTACCGTGCGCAGTGTCATCAAGAAGTTTAAAGCCCATGGCACTGTGGCTAACCTCCATAGATGTGGCCGAAAAAGAAAAATTGACAAGAGATTTCAACACAAGATTGTGTGGATGGTGGATAAAGAACCTTGACTAACATCCAAACAAGTTCAAGCTGTCCTGCAGTCCGAGGGTACAATAGTGTCAACCCGTACTTTCCGTCGGTGTCTGAATGAAAAGGGACTGTATGATAGGCTACCCAGGAAGACCCCACTTCTTACCTCGAGACATAAAAGAGCCAGGCTGGAGTTTTCCAAAACTTACCTGAGAAAGCATAAAATGTTTTGGAAGAATGTTCTCTGGTCAGATGAGACAAAAGTAGAGCTTTTTGGGCAAAGGCATTTACAGGAGAAAAAAAGAGGCATTGAAAGAAAAGAACACGGTCCCTACAGTCAAACATGGCGGAGGTTCCCTGATGTTTTGGGGTTGCTTTGCTGCCTCTGGCAGTGGACTGCTTCACTGTGTGCATGGCATTATGAAGTCTGAAGACTATCAATACATTTTGCAGCATAATGTAAAGCCCAGTGTGAGAAAGCTGGGTCTCCCTCAGAGGTCATGGGTCTTCCAGCAGGACAATGACCCAAAGCACACTTCAAAAAGCACTAGAAATTGGTTTGAGAGAAAGCACTGGAGACTTCTAAGGTGGCCAGCAATGAGTCCAGACCTGAATCCCATAGAACACCTGTGGAGAGATCTAAAAATGGCAGTTTGGAGAAGGCTCCCTTCAAATATCAGGGACCTGGAACAGTTTGCCAAAGAAGAATGGTCAAAAATTCCAGCAGAGCATTGTAAGAAACTCATTGATGGTTACCAGAAGCGGTTGACTGCAGTTATTCTGGCTAAAGGTTGTGCAACCAAGTATTAGACTGAGGGTGCCAATACTTTTGTCTGACCCATTTTGGAGTTTTGTGTGAAATGATCAATGTTTTGCTTTTTGCTTCATTCTCTTCTGTGTTTTTTCATTGAAGACAAATTAAATGAAAATAATAATACCAAAGAATTTTTGATTGCAATCATATTCAGGAAGAAGCTTAGTATTATATGACAGAATTGCAGGGGTGTCAATACTTTTGGCCACAACTGTATATGCATATATATGGGAACCCAGTAAAACCTATTTTAGACATTTAATAATGGTATCACGACACATCAGGATGGCTTACACAAGAATAAAGAATTATATTGCAAAGAACTTATTACCATATACCCCCAAGTTATATGATACAATCACAGACACTCAATCAGTAGCCCAAACTGAAATTTACAAAGAGGGGACATATAGATGTGCATTTGCACAGATAGAGGTCAGGGTAACACGGTCCTAAAAACCAGGAGATCTATATTTCAGCAGAACGTTACGTGCACGAAAGAGTCTTGTATGGAACAAGGTATACAATATAGGGTATGTGGTAACAGTCCACTCCATAGAGTTTGACATCATACGTATATGTGAAAGGGTGCGATCTAAAAGATCTGCATCACTCCCACTATGCCTGGCCAGGCAATAGCTACTCATCAAATTGTCAGTCACAGAAATCCATACGCCACAAATTCTTAACACACTATACACAAACCCTTTTAGAGTAATTCATACCGAAATGGATTAATTATTTTACCCATTTTGACGTGGGCTTCGCCGTATTTTTGTATGCCAGCCGGATACAGCAGGCGGCAACGGGCTGCCACCAACCCCCAGGTGCCTATCTGTACCTGGCCGGACACAACAATATAAGGGAGCCCCTTTTTTTTTAATTATTTCATGAATTTCATGAAATAATAAAAAAAAAATGCATGCACGAGAAGCCCGGAAGAAAGTGTGCACGCTGGACTAGCATTATTGAGACGCTGAGACTCTTTGTCCAACCAGCACTTATAATACTGTAAAAGAAAATAGGGAGGGGGACAAGAGGCGCAATAGTGCCCTATCACTAGTGACACTTATTGATGGTGGTACTATGAAGCTGCTCACCTGGTCCAGTTGTGAACCCCACAACTGGTTTGAAGGCGTTTTCAGAAACTATGCTCCAGCTGCTGCAGGACCTCACCGACCACTGGATAGTGGTTTGAATCCAAGAAATGATGGGAGTACTGGTGTGTCACGGTCCGCGCTGCTGTGGTGTGGATAAACTCACCAAAGAGCCAAAAGTATTTTGCCCCCTATTGGATGAGGAGTTGAGGGGGCGGTATTGGAGGACGCGCCAGAGGACTGTTGCTATGGTAATCCACCTGACGCCGGCCCGGATTGGTTAGTGACATAACAAGGAAGTGACTTTGGGAACTAGAGCATTATATCGTAAAAACGAACATTGCTTGGAATTTCCATATATGGATCATGGACATCTTAAGCAGCGGTATGTTAATAGGAGGATGATGTTAAGATGGGGTAATTTTATCCTTAGATACATTAATGTATAATGTTGATTGTTTGTTATATCACACGATTGGTGGAATGTTATTGAGGGGAGGAGTGTTGGCTATATAAAGCAAATTGTATATGTGTATGTGGTTGCTTGATAAAGGACATAGTCCGAAATGTCGCACTGGGGTGCTGGAATAAAGATACTGCAAAAGAATCCCGTTGGTATGTGGTGCTGCTCCTCTTTTTATTCATTTACTGCTTGTTGACTAGGATGACTCCCTAGTAGTAGACGGGCACCACAATGGAGGTTTAAGTTTTCCTCAATGGCTGTGGGTGCTGCAGGCTCTTGTTGATTTTGGACTATTGAGTCGTGCCTGACGTGCACCTTGCCTATTATGATGGACAATATGGGTTCAGTAAACGGGGAACCCACTTCCAGCACCCCCTTTGCATACACTGATGAGGATGCAGCTAGGATTATAGCTGAAGCCGAGATTGATAATTCATACTTGATAAGACCTACTATCCCGATGATGACGCAGAAAAGTGAGATGGAACATAAGCGAATTGTGTCATTGGAGTTACATGTGGGCACGCTTGTGGAGTATTATAAAGCCCGGAGGATTCCGAGGGGCCTTAGACCAAACTTGAGTCCTACGCTATTACCTAACAATAAGGAATTCTGCTCTAAATTTGAGGCTATTAGTAATAAGTACGCCTTTGATGTGATGTTGCTTAACATTGAATATCTAAGAAAAGAGATAGACGTGTTGAAGAAAAAACAACTAGAAACGCGTGAAGCTCTCTTATCATTGGTCTCGGAGGAAGAATTCCAACAATTGGGTTCAAAGATCATTGAGAACCTCACTAAATTTAGAGCGGAATTAGAAGAGGTCAAATGCATCAAGTGGTATAGGGATATTGAGGACTACGAAAGTGGTAGAGTATATGGTTGGCAATACAGGAAGTCTGGAATTGGACCCCAGAGATCGAAACCGGGTCCTATGAGACCACGAGGTGGTAAAAGATCTAAGAAACCATCAAGACCACAGCCTCAAAAAGAGGGTTTTGGCTTCACTGGAGGAGAGTCAGATTCGACTGATGATGGAGTGAGAACCGGAGCAGGAACTAGTAACACCATCCCTTTTTTAGGGGATACGAGGGAAGGAGACCGCGTAAACAACACAGGGGCGGCCGGAGGCACAGGAGGAAGAGACCTGCCACCGAATACGAGAGCGAGATCGAAGAAGACCGGTCAGAGGCGCATCAACTAGTGGTAAATATTTCTACAACTTCCTTGACTGATGATCAAACCAGAGTGCTGTCAAAGGGTTTGTCCTTTTGCCCAACTGACAGCACTCGGTAGTTTGAGCTTGATAATGACCTTTATTGCTTCTTCAGGAGATTGCGATTAACATGTTACTTTTCTGGTAAAGAAAAAATAACTGAAACTAGGTCTGGTGGGCTCTCCTTAGACACGGTGGGGTTATACAACAAAAGTGATTTTGATCCCCCTATAAAAGATCCGGTGATAGAAACATTCTCTAAATTTGTCACATCTGACATTGAGAAATTAAGAAGGGCAAATCAATGCCCTAAACGCCCAAATTTAAGCCGTGTGGAGAGAGAGCTCATCAAGGGACTGAAGGATGACGTGTCCATCACCATAAAGCCTGCTGATAAGGGTGGTGCAATTGTGGTGATGGACACGTCACAATATCGACAAGAGATTATGAGACAGTTGGAAGATGAGGAAGTATACGAGAAATTAACTTGTTATCCAACTGGAACATATCAGAAAGAGTTGAGGGAGTTGGTTGAGGAGGCACTGCTTGCCGGGATTATTGACCAGAAATTGGCAGATTATCTGATACCTGAATTTCCGGTGGTGCCTATTTTATACACCCTCCCGAAAATTCACAAAAATTTAATGAATCCCCCGGGCGTCCGATTGTTTCCGGGAGAGGATCACTATCAAATAAGGTGGCCATATTTTTGGACCACTTGCTGAGATGCTATGCAACACAGGCTCCGTCATATACTCGAGATACCACGGACTTTATTAAATCGTTGGAGGGTGTTCAAGTAGAGGAATCCACACTCTTGGTTTCCTTCGATGTGGTATCTGTCTATACCTCAATAGAACATTCAAGGGGCATGGAAGCCATGGATGTGACGCTCGCCACCTCTGACATGGCGCCAGAGTGTGCACGGTTCGCCCTGGCGCTGCTGGAGTTCGTGCTCGGAAGGAATTTTTTTCTCTTTGGGGACGACTACTACCAGCAGCGCCGCGGGACAGCCATGGGGTCGAATGTGGCCCCCACTTATGCTAACATCTATATGGCTGTCCTGGAGGGCGAACATGTGTACAAATCCATCTTTTGGCGCCATGTCAGAGGTTGGCGACGTTACATCGACGATATCTTCTTTGTGTGGGATGGTAGGAGAGATGAACTAAATATGTTCCTTGAAGCTATTAATAACATACATCCTGGGTTGGGCTTCACCATGGTTTGCTCTCAGGAGGAAATGCAGTTTTTAGACACTAGAGTCTATAAAAAGAATGGAAGACTATGTACAGATCTCTACATAAAGGAGACGGATCGGAACAGCATGCTGCATTACTCCAGTGAGCACCCCAGGACAATGGTGGAGTCGCTCCCATGGAGCCAGATGATCAGCGTGAGGCGGGTGGTTTCTGATGATAATGTTGTCAACTTGCGGTTGGAGGAAATGTGTAAGAGGTTCCTTGAGAGAGGATATTGAAAGAACAACCTCATGGACTTCAAAAGACGTGCAATATCTGTGAATCGGGATGAATTACTAACAAGTAGGGATAAAACTATCAAGGAGAATCGGATACCTTTGGTTACCACATACAATGGGATGAGTGGTAGGATCTCAGGCATTATTAAAAGACATTGGCCTCTACTCAGTAAGGGCCATACGGGAATTAAGGAGTTTACATCACCACCTCTTTTCTCATATAGGAGGGGACGATATCTTCGTGATAATTTGGTGAAATCGGACATTGGGAGCTCAAAAAGGGATTTACAACTAACCCTAAACAAACCCAGATTTGGAAACTTCCCCTGCTTGGGATGTGCAAGCTGTGGGAATTTGGTTAGGGGCCGGGAGTTCCACCACCCATATTCCGGGAAGAAATATATCATTCATAAAAGGTACACGTGTAAGAGCAGCTATGTGATATATGCTATCAGCTGTCCTTGTGGTCTCCTCTATATAGGGGAGACCACGATGAAAGCTAAAGCACGGATTAGTAAGCATAAGAGCACTATAAGAAATGGGATGGTGGAGCTCCCGGTTCCTAGACATTTTGTGGAGGCTGGACATAATATAAACCAATTGAAATACAGAATTATTGATGACGTTCCCCATTGAGACGAGGTGGTGATAGAGTGGCACTACTGAAAAGGAAGGAACTCAAGTGGATATTTGAGTTGGATACACTATATCCCAAGGGTTTAAACCTAGAGTACGATCAAAGGGGTGTCTCCTTAAATGATGTGTCTATATCCTGTTTACTGCATTCTCTTGTATAAATTTGTTTTTAATAGTGTTTTTAATTTACCCTAGATCGATAGCATTAACCGATGGCTTACATTAAGAGCTGATTGATATATAGCATATGAATTGGACTAAGGACAGGTAATGTATGTTTATGGGGTGATATGTTTGTAACTCCTGTGACATATGACTTTTTGAGCCTGGGAGTTAATTATGTTGAATTAGATCAAATATATGGGTCCTGAAGGGATTTTAAGCCTGATGATATGGGAAATCGGTTCCTTTTTCACCCTAATCTACAACACTTCAGCTTCGCTATCTAGTGCATTGAATGGGTTAAAACTAGCCAGAGAGCCCCCCTGATTCAATTTGGAATCAGGGGAGAGGCTGGGGTGAAGTACACTGTTAATGGAGTGAGCTGAGTAAGGCTAAATAGATCAAGTGGGTGAATGCTATTTGATCTATATTTTATACTAGCTGTGAGCCCGATGCGATTGCATCGGGATTCTAGAATGTGCGTATAGTTTACTGAGTATACTTGAAATATGGCAGCATAGCGGCAGCTGCTATTCCGATTGTTCGGCGCGCTGAAGGCGGCGACCAATCAGAATAGCGATGTGCTGTATGGCACCATACTTCAAATAGATGGAATATGTAGAGTAAATAAAATAAAATAAATAAAAATATAAATAGATAGATAGATAGATATATATACTAGAAAAAACTGCAAAGCACTCGTTACACTGTGCGAGAGGTGCAAGCTGTGTCGCTGGATCAACAAGAAACAAAAGAATCACTGCTGCACTCAATCTAACCAAAAAGTGTATGCTAACAAGCAAATGGTTTGAGAAAAAAATTAAAACATCCGTTTCTTTCTAAAAAACTCAATATTCACTTTTTTATTAAAAACCGGGGCTCTTGGTACACTCATTGGCCAATGTATGCCTGCCCTCCGGCCACTACTCGGCGGCCCCGGGGTCCGGAGGGTCCTACGCTGACATCCCTGCCAGATCCTTGTCCGTGGACTCCCTGGTCCTTCTGACCTCATCCTGATCCCTGAGCACCTGGGCTCGGTGGGGGTGCAATCTGCAGCTGGGTGGAGCCAGCCACTCCACCTTGTCTGATATATATACTAGAAAAAACTGCAAAGCACTCGTTACACTGTGCGAGAGGTGCAAGCTGTGTAGCTGGATCAACAAGAAACAAAAGAATCACTGCTGCACTCAATCTAACCAAAAAGTGTATGCTAACAAGCAAATGGTTTGAGAAAAAAATTAAAACATCCGTTTCTTTCTAAAAAACTCAATACTCACTTTTTTATTAAAAACCGGGGCTCTTGGTACACTCATTGGCCAATGTA